>NADL03000476.1:0-207786 GCA_002205965.3 Kappaphycus alvarezii | reverse complement strand
AGATTTTTTTGTCGCCGTCATCTACAGGCCTTAGTTTACTGTACTACCTCTCCTTGTCCAAATTTGCTTATAGTTCCGGTCCTTCCTCGTCCTCCCTGAACCTCGCTTATCATTACCGCGGTCCTCCCCAAATTTACTTCCATTTTATCTAGATATTTTTATACTGTATCTACCCCTCTGAATCGATCCCGAATCAAGTTCTTTTTCCCTTTTTGCTTACCTCCTCCTCCAAATTCGTTTTTTTTTGAGAAAAAGGGCGCAAATGCAATACTACAAATCCCTTGCAGATTTATTTTACCTATTCCTAATCTATAGAACCTGCCCGGGAGCCTATTTAAACCCCTTTATTCTAAGTTCAAATGCCCCCGATCATTTTACTCATCACCTCTCTCCCCCACACACCCAAAAACCCTACATTGCCTCCGTTCCCCGACGTCTATCAAAATGAACAACCTTCGCCCCTCTGTCCCCATTTCCAAAAACCGCCCTTCCCGTCCCATCATATGGCCTTCGTCTCGCCGCCTACGGGCCAACCGATGCCGACGACTACATCCGGCGGCAAACAAAGAAGCAAATCATCGAGTTCGTTCGCCGCCTCTTCATAGAAGAAGAAGCGAGGGAGGTAAGTGGGAGAGGCTGAGAAGGTCGAGGAGGAGAGCGGGGAGTCCTTCGAGGAATGGTTAGCCCCTGAGCTAGTGCACGAGGCTCGGAGAAGGATGAGGATGGGAGGATGAGGAGGATGAGGAGGATGAGGAGGATGAGGAGATGAGGAGGAGAGAGGAGGAGGGATGGGGAGGAGGAGGAGGAGGAGGAAGGATGAGGGAACAGGGGATGGAAAGTGTTGGACTGGTGGGGCCTGGAATGGAGAGTATGGATCAAGTTGTGCCCACGATGGAACCGGATGGAGATATTTAGTATCTAGATATCTCCCAGGGGGAATAGAGAGCTGTGAGCCATTCGCAGATATTTGTGGGGACTGCTTGGACAGCATGGATATTTTAGAGGAGTTGTTTGGATCTGATTTAGAGAATGGGAAATAAGAGGACCATTAATTGTTAGTTTCTTAAGTATCTTTTTAGAGTATTGTCCACACAAAGTGTTTTATGCATTTCTTGGTATCTTCTGTAGTTTTGTTCGGACTTTAGGTAGCCAAAAGTCTATATAAGCTGAGTAAACTGCTTCCTCATGGAGAGGTCAAGCAAGTTGGCAGACAACTTCAGGTCAAGCTCCGAGTAGTAGGAAGTTGAGAGTCAACTTCAACCCAAGAAAACTTTTTCCTAAGCAAGTCGCAGAGCATCAGTGGTAGACGCTGCCCCTTTTATACTTGCTTGTAGCCCTCTCAACTCTCTCCCATATACACTCTTTTATTTGTTCAACTATACCACGGTAGCACTTTTGTCGCTCGCAACACCTCCGTCTTGGGGTAGTTGGTTCTAAGTATCTCTTCTCCCGACGATTTACCCCTATCATTTGGTACTCTTGTGGAGGGGGTTGCACCCGAGGTATTCGAGTTGAGCAGTCTTAGGGAACCATTCGAGGGGATTTCTTTTCTGTAATCATGGATCTCAACGCTGCTCGTATAACGTTCACAGGGGGCAAGAATGAAGACGTTGAGGAGTTTCTCTATACATATGTCAACGTTGTGATGCGTGAGAAGAGCGATGAAGAGAAGGCCGAAAGTATCTTCGCCTATCTTCATGGTGACGCAAAGCACAAATATAAGGCCAAGTTTATCAACGGGTGGTCTCTTAACGGGAATGGGCGTAACTTCGGTGAGGTATGTGAGTGGCTTGTGAAAGAATATGCTAAGGAGGTAGAACCAGATGAGATGATTCGTACCGCCATAGAGGCCCGGCTCAACTTCGACGATTTGTTAAGCTCATTGGTATACTTGTGTGATCTCTATGAAAAGGCTGGGTTCAACGCCCAAGCCAAGTACGGAATGCTGCGTAAGGCGGCGATGGGGGATAAGCGGCTCTCCGATTTCCTCCTCATCAAGGGCCCTCACACTTTTAATGAACTGAAGGTACCATAGTAGAATTTGTCAAAAATTCGGAGACGTTTCAGTCACTAAGTGATACCGAGGGAAACCCGTACATCGGTGTCTATCGTACATCCTGAAAAGAATTATCAAAGGCCAGCGACTAGCGCAGCAGCATTGGAATCAGTCAGGAGCGATGTCAAAAACTTGGAAGAAAGGTTGGAAACCCGATTCGATAATCGACTTGACATGATAACCTCGCAGTTGGAAAGCCTTACTCTTACCATTAAGAAGAACCAGTCTGGGGCCCCCAAGGCCGCAGAAGTCTGTTCCTACTGTCACAAGCCTGGACACTTTGCAAATAGGTGTCCTGATAATCCACATAGAAACACTCGTTGTGGAAAGTGCGGTCGATATGGGCATCATGAAAGTAACTGCTGGTCTAAAGACAACAGAAAAGCAAATTTATCGGACGCAAGGAGCGAGTCAGGACCAGAGATGAAAATCTTACAAAACAGAAAGGATCACAAGTTGACGGATGCCGGTAACGTATCCATCGCTGAAGAAATCAGTCAAGTCAATGTGACAAAAAGGGATGGGGAAGGGAACATTTTATCGAAGAAACCTAGGCTAGATTATGGAATGCTGGAACATATCCCAGCACCTGTACCTCCTCGAACCAAGAGGTCTGATCAAGTTGTTCCAGGAGTGGAGTCACTCCGGCCAAGAAGACGAAAAAGAGTAAGAAATTTAAGAATATCCCAAAGGACGTACTAGAATATGTGAAGAAGTACAATTTGGTGGCTGAGCTTGCATCAGCCCCAACTGGGATAACGTTTGGTCAACTTTTGAGGGGCGACGCAGAGGACGCGAGGAAAGAACTCAAAAAAATTATCAGGTCTAATAAGTCCGCTAAGGGTAAGAAACTGTTTCTTCAATCGGCCTCGACAGCACCAAGACGTCTTAAACTAGTACCAGTCAAAGTATTGGGAATGCAAACCCAAGCTCTTTTCGATTCGGGCGCTGTTCCAAACCTTATTTCAGAAACTTTGGTGACAGATCTAGGTCTTGAAATTATTCCAACTACTCGAAGAATAACTGTGGCGGATGGAACCGTATCAAAATGCATGGGCACTGTTGACAAGGTTTCCGTGTTCTTTGGGGACTCTAAAGTTGATTAGACTTTCTTGTCATGCCTGATCTCCCTTTCGATGCAATCATTGGCTGCCCTACCATGGAAAGACTAGGGACCTGCATTGACTTGGGCAACCAAATCGTTTCAGTTAATGTTGACGGCAGAACCGTGAAGATGCCCCTGGATTTCGACAAAAGCACACATCCGGTAGATTTGAAAGAAACGGACAGTGAAGATTTCACTTCTAGCTATGACAGCGAAGATTCGAACCAACTAACACTTTCGGAAGTGGAGAAGGGTACGCTCGGGGATACTGAACATGGCATGGGATGATTATGATTCTGGGTTTGAAACAGATGAAGACTGGAATTCTAGGGTAGGTGTGACACCTGAATGTGTTTCTTTTTGCGATAATATCGAATCAAAGGACGGAATTCGGAGCATGAAAGAAGATTACAATTGCAAGGAAAACAGGAATATATCGGATTCCATATCTGAAGATGTGAGCACGCCGGAAAAGGTCCTTCAAAATATTGAGGTTGAGATCAAGAAAAAGGGCGCCAAATGGCAGAAATCAAGAAAAGTGCAGCACCTTCCCGCCGCCGCCTCACTGAAAATATCCGACATGTTAGCATCTTCCGAAGTAATTGCATGGAGTGTATCAGATTTAAGACAAGCAAGTGTACCGGTCACTCACTCATTTGAACTTACCGATACTCAACCAATTTACCACAGGCCTAGACGTCAACCGCCAAAATATGACCAATTTATCTCAGAGAATGTTACAAGTATGCTGGAAAATGATATTATTCGGCCAGTTTCATCCCCATGGTCATTTCCAGTTGTGGTCGCACCAAAGAAGGATGGAAAGCTGCGTTTTTGCGTCGATTACCGACAACTGAACCAGAGAATGATACCCGATCGATTTCCGATTCCGAACATGGAGGAGATCCTCGAGGACTTGAAGGACGGGAGATACTTCACCTCAATTGATCTTTACACTGGTTATTGGCAGATTCCATTAGATGAAAAATGTAAGGAAATAACAACTTTTACCAGCAAAGCCGGTACATTCAGGTTCGAAGTGATGCCTTTTGGTCTCATGAATGCCCCAGCTACATTCCAAAGAATGATGAACGAGGTTTTGAAAGGACTTCCATTTGCAAGAGTTTATATCGATGATGTAGTGATATTCTCAAAAACCTTGGATCAGCACATATCGCATGTCAAGACTGTGGTGGAGAAATAGATGCGTACAGCCTGAAAATTAAGTTAAGCAAATGCTTCTTTGCGAAAACGTCTATCCAATTACTCGGTCATATCGTCGATCAAGAGGGAATTAAAGTGGATCCAGAGAAAACGAAAAAAATCAAGTTGGCACCAGGCCCGCTTCAAAGACGGAGGTTCGAAGCTTCTTAGGACTGGCCTCATATTACAGAAGATTTATCAAAGATTTCGCCAAAACTGCAGCACCGTTACATGCCAGCACTACGAAGAACGGAAAATTTTACTGGAACAAGGAAATGCAGACTGCATTTGAGGAGCTTAAAGATAAGCTATGTGTCCCCCCAGTGCTCATGTACCAGATTTCAAGAGACCATTCGTTGTGGAGACAGATGCCTCAGAACGGTCTTTGGGTGCCATTTTGTCCCAAAAAGACGAAAACGGAAGACTACACCCTGTTCAATTCGCAAGTCGCACTCTGAATGATGCGGAAAAGAGATACTCAGTCTGCGAGAAAGAAGCGCTAGCTGTCGTCTTCGCACTGAAAAAGTTTCGTGTTTACCTTTTATCACTCGAGAAATTTGTCTTGATAACTGATCACCAGGCACTTAAGACAGCATTCCAAAAGAAAGATGTACATCACCGCTTGGCCCGATGGCTCGACATTTTCGCAGAATATCGGTTTGAAATTGTGTATAGGCCCGGACGCAATAATCAGCCTGCCGATTACCTATCCCGCTTGAGGGATCCATTGATTCCAAATGAAAAAGCTTCCGAGACATCGTCGGAGTTGCCGAAGTTCAAGTGCCGATCGATAACGAGTACGAAGCTTATATTCACGGACTTATTAAATTCCTTGATGGACTAGAAATGAGAAAGGTTGATCTCGAACACAGAAATTGGGTACGCAGGAACCAAAAGGCCTTTACATTGTGGAATGGGAAACTCTTCCGACACACAAAAGCCGGTCCTCGACTAGTGGCCCCTTTGAAAGAAAGAATCAAGATCTTGAGGACTTTTCATGATGAGTTAGGGCATTGGGATCTCGAAACAACCAAAAAATTCATTACGGAGAGATTCTGGTGGCCCAGTATCCATAAGGACGTCTATAATTTCGTGAAAAGCTGTGACAACTGTCAAAAATTCACTCCGATACGAAAGTATAAGACAACCTAAGCTTCCCAGTTTCCGCTCTCTTTGAAACCTTCTCAATTGACTTTGCCGGCCCATTCAAGGAAACCTCTTCCGGAAACAAATACCTCCTTATAGGGGTGGAACATCTTACTGGATGGCCAATAGCAGTTGCAGTTGAGGAGGCCAATGCTGAGGTGGTCCTGAGATTCATCGAAAAAGAAATAATTGAACCGTTTGGTCTTCCAAAAAGGATCATCTCAGATAACGCCCTTTGTTTTACTGCAACTTCACTGCTTCGTTTTTGGGAAGAAAGGGATTCAGCTGAAGACAGTTCTCGCATACGCTCCTATGTCAAACGGTAAAGCGGAGAGGATGGTTGGAACCATCAAACGAGCAATATCGAAAACTATGTCGGAGAATGAAATCCAGTGGGAAGATGCCTTACCAAAAGTGTTATACGGCTATCGTCGAAGAAGAGGAAGAAGCGGACGGTCACCATTCGAGCTAATGTACGGAAGGGCTCCTAGAATGTTACAGAGAGACATGGAAACAAATATTATCGATGAAGAGAGTAGAGAAGTCGAACTACTGGCCACTGAAGGCTGGAGATCACACCGCGCGCTAACACAGACAAGAAATAAGAATGAAGAGCCTCCAGTCCAAACCTTTCCAGTCGGCTCTAAAGTACTTGTAGTACATGGGAAAGCAATGCAGCAGGCTGTGAAGTGGCCGGCCTTCCAAACAAAGTACTCGAATCCTTGCGTCGTCACGGAGGAAAGACACCCGCACTATAAGCTATGTTCAAGCTCAGGGAAGAGATCAAGGAGGGCCATCCATGCACGTCGTCTAGTCCCTTACCATCAGAGGCCTGAAGAATTCCTTCTCACACAGGACTATGCGCAACCACGGGGCATACTCATCTTTAACTATAGAATGATTCCTATGGGAGGAAAAAGGGCCTGGGAATGGATCATCTCGATTACGCGTGACTACTACGAACTCCACGTAATCGTCCATTTCTACATTAATATATGCCTATGTTTTCGTACGTTGAACGGACCATTGCTACCTCAAGAAGATTTCCGACTATTGATCAGAATTCTATTCTCATTCCAAAACGGAAGGTTCACGGAAGCAGGTCCAGAGTTTGTGGAAGTCATATATCATTACTCTATAGGAAGGTATGGAATGGTAGCTATCGGAGACTTGTCGCAAACATATCTGAACATTATCCGTCCGGTTTACGTATTTCTTAAGAACAACCAAGATGTGCGACTGAGAGGTTACAGCTTGCCCCCTGATATGGAATATCGACTGGTCCCATATCCTCTATGGGAACCTTACGTTGCTCCGCTCAGAAACACAACCTCAGCCGAAGACCAGGATCCTCCCGAGGCCGTGATGATGATACGAGCTGGACCATCAAGTGATCGGGGCGGATCATCGAAGAGCAAGGCGTCGGGAGCAGCGAGGAAGATCGCCAAGAAGATCGCCTCAAACACCGCCTAGTCTCCCAGGGGGAAACTATGCATCCTTAATTATTGGACGGCTGCCAATTAGACGTTGGCTTCGCGAAATGACAGAGGACCCACGAGAAGCAGAAGTAATTTCCTTTTTTGCAATTAGTATTTGCATGTGCTTCCAGACCATTCACGGGGCGCACCTTACTCGTGAGGACTCAGTCCTTATGTTGCGAGTTTTTTTCTCCTTCAGATACCCGTTTCTGGACCCGTTGCCAGAAAAGTTTGCATACTACGTTTATTACCTCACATTTGGAAGGTTTGGAGAAGTGAAACGGGAGGAGCTCATTAGAGAACACTATGAAACATACGCCGAATCTACGAAACTCTTGACCAAGGAGATGAGCCGGTCATCGCACGGTACACACTCTCTCATCATATTGGAAATGAGCTACTACCATATCCTTATAGTGAACCCTATACTCTCCCTGATGAATGGATAGAACTCCCACAAGAACAACAAGAGCATTGAGAACGAGACGGGACGTTCGACCTAAGTCCGGGGGGTGTTAGGCGCAGATTTTTTTTTGTCGCCGTCATCTACAGGCCTATAGTTTACTGTACTACCTCTCCTTGTCCAAATTTGCTTATAGTTCCGGTCCTTCCTCGTCCTCCCTGAACCTCGCTTATCATTACCGCGGTCCTCCCCAAATTTACTTCCATTTTATCTAGATATTTTTATACTGTATCTACCCCTCTGATCGATCCCGAATCAAGTTCTTTTTCCCTTTTTGCTTACCTCCTCCTCCAAATTCGTTTTTTTTGAGAAAAAGGGCGCAAATGCAATACTACAAAATCCCTTGCAGATTTATTTTACCTATTCCTAATCTATAGAACCTGCCCGGGAGCCTATTTAAACCCCTTTATTCTAAGTTCCAAATGCCCCCGATCATTTTACTCATCACCTCTCTCCCCCACACACCCAAAACACCCTACATTGCCTCCCGTTCCCCGACGTCTATCAAAATGAACAACCTTCGCCCCTCTGTCCCATTTCCAAAAACCGCCCTTCCCGTCCCATCAATGGCCTTCGTCTCGCCGCCTACGGGCCAACCGATGCCGACGACTACATCCGGCGGCAAACAAAGAAGCAAATCATCGAGTTCGTTCGCCGCCTCTTCATAGAAGAAGAAGCGAGGGAGGTAAGTGAGGGAGAGGCTGAGAAGGTCGAGGAGGAGAGCGGGGAGTCCTTCGAGGAATGGTTAGCCCCTGAGCTAGTGCACGAGGCTCGGGAGAAGGATGAGGAGGATGAGGAGGATGAGGAGGATGAGGAGGATGAGGAGGATGAGGAGGATGAGGAGGATGAGAGGATGAGGAGGATGAGAGGATGAGGAGAGGAGGAGGAGGAGGAGGAGGAGGAGGAGGAGGATGAGGGAACAGGGGGAATGGAAAGTGTTGGACTGGTGGGGCCTGGAATGGAGAGTATGGATCAAGTTGTGCCCACGATGGAACCGGATGGAGATATATTTAGTAATCTAGATATCTCCCAGGGGGAATAGAGAGCTGTGAGCCATTCGCAGATATTTGTGGGGACTGCTTGGACAGCATGGATATTTTAGAGGAGTTGTTTGGATCTGATTTAGAGAATGGGAAATAAGAGGACCAAATTAATTGTTAGTTTCTTAAGTATCTTTTGCTTAGAGCATATTGTCCACACAAAGTATTTTTATGCATTTCTTGGTATCTTCTGTAGTTTTGTTCGGACTTTACAGGTAGCCAAAAGTCTATATAAGCTGAGTAAACTGCTTCCTCATGGAGAGGTCAAGCAAGTTGGCAGACAACTTCAGGTCAAGCTCCGAGTAGTAGGAAGTTGAGAGTCAACTTCAAACCCAAGAAAACTTTTTCCTAAGCAAGTCGCAGAGAATCAGTGGTAGACGCTGCCCCTTTTATACTTGCTTGTAGCCCTCTCAACTCTCTCCCATATACACTGCTTTTTATTTGTTCAACTATACCACGGTAGCACTTTTGTCGCTCGCAACACCTCCGTCTTGGGGTAGTTGGTTCTAAGTATCTCTTCTCCCGACGATTTACCCCTATCAGTCGTAATAACGCAAAAATGGTTTGTTTACCGCGAGTAGTGGTGCTAAATCTTTATGAGCTGTACAATGTTGCACAGAAGAGTGCGGAGGGTATTCAGAAATTAATTTCGAATGCGGGCGACGGGTGGAAACCTGTCGCGCCTGGATTATTCGGAGACTAAATGCAAAACGGGTAACGAAGTAGCGGAGCTCCTGTTGTGGGGGGAACCGCGACGGGAAGCGGCGAAGGAAGCAATTCGGCGGAAAAAAACTCTTGCCGTCGTCGCCCAAGGCGCCATAGATATCAATCCCGACGGGGAGAGGAGGATATCGTTTTGGTTGCAGTAAGTTCCGTAATGACGATGTTTCTCGCGCTCTGCGAGTGATGCGGCAGCGCCTGCGGTAACCGTACTTGGCGAAATGTGGCGGCGTGCGGAGGGGTGGGCAATAGTCACGTCGACAGCGATATCGGTACTGTGAAGCCCGCATGCAGCGGGTATGTAAATGTCCATTCGTAGCGCGGGGACCCCGAATGCCCAGGTGAGTTGGGAACCTGGTAGAGGAGCGGATATTCGACGAGGGCGACGATCCCAACTTCCTTGCAGTAGCGGGCAAGAACGTTGCGGAGGATGTGATGGCGACGAGTCATTCCGTCTTCGTATTTGCAGGTCAACGCGTGTTGACCACTTGAATCTAAGACGGGTGCGATGTCGGCCGAGCGGCGGGAGCAGACCGGACAGCGAGTAGATCCAGGGAATAGCGCGATGCCGAGACGTAGAGCCAGAGCGACTTTACAGGTAGAAGAGGACATGTACGTACCGCGGTGGGGGTGAGGAAGCGAAGGGAAAACAGACGAGGCGGAGAGTGTGCGCACGGAGAGGAGCCGTGCTCGGTTGTGGGCTGCCGCGGACGAGAACAATGCTTGTTAGCGAGCGTAGTTCCTCCCCCATTACTGTGTCGGTGTACCCTTTTTGAGTCGAATGTGGTTGTCTGGAAAACCATGAGATAGATCGGATATGTCTTCCAAGAGTAAAACACACAGACCTTTCCCCCAAACCTTTCCCCATATTAGTTTCTGAATACCCTCTGATAGGGGTAAATCGTAGGGAGAAGAGATATTAGAACCAAACACCCCAAGAAGGAGGTGTTGCAAGCGACAAAAGTGCTACCGTGGTATAGTTGAACAAATAAAAAGGAGTGTATATGGGAGAGAGTTGAGAGGGCTACAAGCAAGTATAAAAGGGGCAGGGTCTACCACTGATGCTCTGCGAGCAGCTTAGGAAAAATTTTCCTTGGGTCTGAAGTTGACTCTCAACTTCCTACTACTTGGAGCTTGACCTGAAGTTGTCTGCCAACTTGCTTGACCTCTCAAGGAGGAAGCACTTTACTCAGCTTATATAGACTTTTCGGCTTATCCTAAAGTCTCAATCAAACATACTAAATACCATAAAACGCATAAAAGGGCATCTTGTGGATGTGATTGGCCAGAGGGAAGATATTGTCAAGAAAATATCTGTATCTACTCCTCACAGTCGTTATCTTCAAGATCAGAACCAAATAACTCCTCCAAAATATCCATACTCTCAATGCAATCCCTACAAATTCCCTCGAACGGCTCAGAATGATAAATGGCTTCATCAGACATATCAAGATCCTCCAACTCTTCCTCGCGACCCTCAGCCTCCGCGCCAACCCCATCCGAAGAATCCGAGATGACGATCACGCCCTCACTATCCCTCCATCCCCACAGCAACTTCCCCACGATTATACACCATCGGTTCCCACGGAGCTACAAAGTCTTCCTCATCCTCGGATCCCTCCACGTCCGACTCAGTCCCTCTGACTCCTCCTCCTCCGCCTCCTCCAAGAAGTGCCGACGAACCCACTCCCGAACACGCTCATGGTCCATCCTCCTGAAGTAGTCGTCGTAGTCTGTTGGCCCATTATTCATTAGGGCTAGGCCGTTGATGGGGCGAGAGGGGCGGCTTTTGGTGATGGGGGCGGAGGGCGAAGGTTGTTCATTCTGATAGACGTTGGGGAATGGGAGGCAATGTAGGGTGTTTTGGGGGGAGGGGTGATGAGTAAAATGATCGGGGACATTTGGAACTTGGAATAAAGGGTTTAAATAGGCTCCCGGGCAGGTTCTATAGATTAGGAATAGGTAAAATAAATCTGCAAGGGATTTTGCAGTAGTGCATTTGCGCCCTTCTTCTCAAAAAAAGGTGAATTTGGAGGAGGAAGTAAGCTAAAAGGGAAAAGAACTGGATTCGGGGTCGATTCAGAGAGCTAAATACAGTATAAAAATATCTAGATAAAATGGAAGTAAATTTGGAAATGACGGTGGGAGAGTTAGGGGCGGGATCGTTGTAGGTTGCTGGATTACACGAAGGGAGGACCATTTCCTGTATTACATGAAGGGAGGACCATTTCCTGTATTACATGGAGGAGGACCATTTCCTGTATTACATGGAGGGAGGACCATTTTCTGTATTACACGCCCCCTTTCTCAAGGCGAACGTCCCGGGTCGACACTGCTCTTCTTCTGTTTCCGTTAGTGCTCGCTGTCTAATTGATAAAATATATGGTCTCTCAAACGGGTATGGATGCAACTGATTACCAATATGATGCTCTAAAAAGTAGGTTCGCATTACTGGTACCTCACTTTGTAGCATAGCCTCATATATTGGTTTGATAACATCGAGATGGGGTTGAATACATTCTTCTTCCGTGAATCTTCCGAATCTTCCAAAAGTGAAAAAATATATGTGATATGCAAACTCTTCTGGAAGATGCCGGAGGAATGGATGCCGATAAGAAAAGAAGACGCGCATCATCAAGAACGAATCTTCGTAAGATAAGTGCGGTCCATGTAGCGCCCTAAAACAGAAACAGATGCTTATCATGAAATAAGAAATGACCTGCTCATAGATCGCGTCCTCGGAGATATTGCGCAGCCAAAAAGATAATATTCTTCTTCCGACTGTATGTTGTGCATGGTTGTGAAGGAGAGCTAGAGATGAAGTTGTGGTGGACGGTCCCGATGAATGGCCGCGACCAGCTCCTGACGTACTGGGTCCTGCACGAGGTCCTCTCGGGGGACGACCGGAACCTCTTCTGGGCGGGTTGTTGTCTCCCGAAGGTCTCCTCTGGTCATCATCACTGCTTCAGGAGGATCCTCGCCGCCTCCAACGTTCCCAATTTGTGGCGGAGAAACGTAAGGTTCCCATAGAGGATACGGGACCAGTCTGTATTCCATATCTGGGGGTAAGGCGTAACCTCTCAGTTGCACATCTTGGTTGTTCTTGAGAAATACGTAAATCGGACGGACAATGTTCAGATACATTTGCGATAAGTCTCCGGCAGCTACCATTCCATATCTTCCTATAGAGTAATGATATTTTACCTCCAAAAACTCTGGACCTGCTTCCGTGAACCTTCCGTTTTGGAATGAAAATAGAACTCTTATTAATAGTCGGAAATCTTCTTGAGGTAGCAATGGTCCGTTCAACGTACGGAAACATAGACATATATTAATGTAGAAATGGATGATTACGTGGAGTTCGTAGTAGTCCCGCGTAATCGAGATGATCCATTCCCAGTCCCTTTTTCCTCCCATAGGAATCATTCTATAGTTAAAGATGAGTATGCCCCGTGTTTGCGCATAGTCCTGTGTGAGAAGGAATTCTTCAGGCCTCTGATGGTAAAGGACCAGACGACGTGCATGGATGGCCCTCCTTGATCTCTTCCCTGAGCTTGAACAGAGCTTATAATGCGGGTGTTTTTCCTCCGTGACGATGCAAGGGTTCAAGTACTTGGTTTGGAAGGCCGGCCACTTCACAGCCTGCTGCATTGCTTTTCCATGTACTACAAGTACTTTAGAGCCAACTGAAAAGGTTCTGACTGCAGGTTCTGCATCCTTATTTCTTGTCTGTGTTATCGCGCGGTGTGATCTCCAGCCTTCGGTGGCCAGTAGTTCAACTTCCCTACTCTCTTCATCGATAATATTTGTTTCCATATCTCTCTGTAACATTCTAGGAGCCCGTCCGTACATTAGTCGAATGGTGACCGTCCACTTCTTCCTCTTCTTCGACGATAGCCGTATAACACTTTTGGTAAGGCATCTTCCCACTGGATTTCATTCTCCGACATAGTTTTCGATATTGCTCGTTTGATGGTTCCAACCATCCTCTCCGCTTTACCGTTTGACATAGGAGCGTATGCAAGAACTGTCTTCAGCTGAATCCCTTTCTCTTCCAAGAAACGAAGCAGTGAAGTTGCAGTAAAACAAAGGGCGTTATCCAAGATGTTCCTTTTTGGAAGGCCAAACGGTTCAATTATTTCTTTTTCGATGAATTTCAGTACCACCTCAGCATTTGCCTCCTCAACTGCAACTGCTATTGGCCATCCAGTAAGATGTTCCACCCCTATAAGGAGATATTTGTTTCCGGAAGATGTTTCTTTGAACGGGCCCGCAAAGTCAATTGAGAAGGTTTCAAAGAGACCGGAAACTGGAAAACTTAGAGTTGCCTTATACTTTCGTATTGGAGTGAATTTTTGAGAGTTGTCGCAGCTTTTCACGAAATCATGGACGTCCTTATGGATACTGGGCCACCAGAATCTCTCAGTTACGAATTTTTTGGTTGTTTCGAGATCCCAATGCCCTAACTCGTCATGGAAAGTCCTCAAGATCTTCATTCTTTCTTTCAAAATGGCCACTAGTCGGGACCGGCTTTAGTGTGCCGGAAGAGTTTTCCATTCCACAATGTAAAAGCCTTTTGATTCCTGCGTACCCAATTTCTATGTTCCAGATTAACCTTTCTAATTTCTAGTCCATCCAAAACCTTAATAAGTCCGTAAATATTAGCTTCGTACTCTGTTTCGTTCGGCGCCTGCACCTCGGCAACTCCGACGATGTCCTCGGAAGCCTTTTCATTTGGACTCAGTGGATCCCTCAAGCGGGATAGGTAGTCGCAGGCTGATTATTGCGTCCGGGTCTATACAAAATTTCAAACCGATATTCTGCGAAAATGTCGAGCCATCGGGCCAAGCGGTGATGTACATCCTTCTTTTGGAATGCTGTCTTAAGTGCCTGGTGATCAGTTATTAAGACAAATTTCTCGAGTGATAAAAGGTATACGCGAAATTTTTCAGCGCGAAGACGACAGCTACCGCTTCTTTCTCGCAGACTGAGTATCTCTTTTCCGCATCATTCAGAGTTCGACTTGCGAATTGAACAGGGTGTAGTCTTCCGTTCTCATCTTTTTGGGACAAAACGGCACCAAAAGACCGCTCTGAGGCATCTGTTTCCACAACGAATGGTCTCTTGAAATTTGGATACATGAGCACTGGGGGACACATAGCTTATCTTTAAGCTCCTCAAATGCAGTTTGAATTTCCTTGTTACAGTAAAGTTTTCCGTTCTTCGTAGTGCTGGCATGTAACGGTGCTGCAGTCTTGGCGAAATCTTTGATAAATCTTCTGTAATATGAGGCCAGTCCTAAGAAGCTTCGGACCTCCGTCTTTGAAGCGGGCCTTGGTGCCAACCTTATTTTTTTCGTTTTCTATGGATCCACTTTAATTCCCTCTTGGTCCACGATATGACCGAGTAATTGGATAGAAGTTTTCGCAAAGAAGCATTTGCTCAACTTAATTTTCAAGCTATATTCCGATATCCTCTCCACAACTGTCTTGACGTGCGAGATGTGCTGATCCAATGTTTCTGAGAATATGACGACATCATCGATATAGACTCTTGCGAATGGAGGTCCTTTCAAAACCTCGTTCATCATTCTTTGGAACGTAGCTGGTGCAATCATGAGACCAAAAGGCATCACTTCGAACCTGAAAGTACCGGCTTTGCTGGTAAAAATTGTTTTTTCCTTACATTTTTCATCTAATGGAATCTGCCAATAACCAGTGTAAAGATCAATTGAGGTGAAGTATCTCCCTTCCTTCAAGTCCTCGAGGATCTCCTCCATGTTCGGAATCGGGAATCGATCGGGTATCATTATCTATTTCAGTTGTCGGTAATCGACGCAAAAGCGAAGTTTTCCATCCTTCTTTGGTGCTATCACAACCGGAAATAACCATGGGGATGAAACTGGTCGAATAGTATCATTTTTCAGCATACTTGTAACATTTTCTGAGATAAATTGGCCATGTTTTGGCGGTTGACGTCTAGGCCTGTGGTAATCGGATGAGTGTCGGTAAGCTCAAATGAGTGAGTGACAGGTACGCTTGCTTGTCTTAGATCGGAAGCATTCCATGCAATTACTTCGGAAGATGTTAACATGTCGGATATTTTCATTGAGGCGGGGGCGGGAAGGTGCTGCACTTTTCCTTGGATTTCTGCAATTTGGCGCCCTTTTTCTTCTTGAGCCTCTCCCTCCAAATTTTGAAGGACTTCTTCCGGCGTGCTCACATCGTCAGATATGGAATCCGATATATTCCTGTTTTCCTTGCAATTGTAATCTTCTTTCATGCTCCGAATTCCGTCCTTTGATTCGATATTATCGCAAAAAAAACACATTCAGGTGTCACACCTACCCTAGAATTCCAGTCTTCATCTTTTTCAAACCCAGAATCATAATCATCCCATGCCATGTTCAGTATCCCCCGAGCGTACTCTTTTCCACTTCCGAAAGTTTTGGCTGGTTCGTAATCTTCGCTGTCATAGCTAGAAGTGAAATCTTCACTGTCCGTTTCTTTCAAATCTACCGGATGTGTGCTTTTGTCGAAATCCAGGGCATCTTCACGGTTCTGCCGTCAACATTAACTGAAACGATTTGGTTGCCCAGGTCAATGCAGGTCCCTAGTCTTTCCATGGTAGGGCAGCCAATGATTGCATCAAAAGGGAGATCAGGCATGACGAGAAAGTCTACATCAACTTTAGAGTCCCAAAGAACACGGAAACCTTGTCAACAGTGCCCATGCATTTTGATATGGTTCCATCCGCCACAGTTATTCTTCGAGTAGTTGGAATAATTTCAAGACCTAGATCTGTCACCAAAGTTTCTGAAATAAGGTTTGGAACAGCGCCCGAATCGAAAAGAGCTTGGTTTTGCATTCCCAATACTTTGACTGGTACTAGTTTAAGACGTCTTGGTGCTGTCGAGGCCGATTGAAGAAACAGTTTCTTACCCTTAGCGGACTTATTAGACCTGATAATTTTTTTGAGTTCTTTTCTCGCATCCTCTGCGTCGCCCTCAAAAGTTGACCAAACGTTATCCCAGTTGGGGCCGATGCAAGCTCAGCCACCAAATTGTACTTCTTCACATATTCTAGTACGTCCTTCGGGATATTCTTAAATTTCTTACTCTTTTTCGTCTTCTTGGCCGGAGTGACTCCCAGTCCTGGAACAACTTGATCAGACCTCTTGCTTCGAGGAGGTACAGGTGCTGGATATGTTCCAGCATTCCATAATCTAGCCTAGGTTTTTTCGATAAAATGTTCCCTTCCCCATCCCTTTTTGTCACATTGACTTGACTGATTTCTTCCGCGATGGATACGTTACCGGCATCCGTCAACTTGTGATCCTTTCTTTTGTAAGATTTTCATCTGTGGTCCTGACGCGCTCCGTGCGTCCGATAAATTTGCTTTTCTGTTGTCTTTAGACCAGCAGGTTCTTTCATGATGCCCATATCGACCGCACTTTCCACAACGAGTGTTTCTATGTGGATTATCAGGACACCTATTTTCAAAGTGTCCAGGCTTGTGACAGTAGGAACAGACTTCTGGAGCCTTGGGGCCCCATACTGGTTCTTCTTAATGATAAGAGTAAGGCTTTCCAACTGCGAGGCTATCATGTCAAGTCGATTATCGAATCGGGTTTCCAACCTTTCTTCCAAGATTTTGACATTCCCCCTGACTGATTCTAATGCTGCTGCGCTAGTAGCCGGCCTTTGATAATTCTTTTCAGGATGCACGATCGGCATAGATGTACGGGTTTCCCTCGGTATTTCACTTAGTGACTGAAATGTCTCCGAATTTTTGACAAATTTTACTATGGTACCCTTCAGTTTATTAAAGGTGTGAGGGCCCTTGATGAGGAGGAAATCGGATAGCTGCTTATCCCCCATCGCCGCCTTACGCAGCATTCCGTACTTGGCTTGGGCGTTGAACCCAGCCTTTTCATAGAGATCACACAAGTATACCAATGAGCTTAACAAATCGTCGAAGTTGAGCCGGGCCTCTATGGCGGTACGAATCATCTCATCTGGTTCTACCTCCTTAGCATACTCTTTCACAAGCCACTCGCATACCTCACCGAAGTTACGCCCATTCCCGTTAAGAGACCACCCGTTGATAAACTTGGACTTATATTTGTGCTTTGCGTTACCGTGAAGATAGGCGAAGATACTTTCGGCCTTCCCTTCATCGCTCTTCTCACGCATCACAACGTTGACATATGTACAAGGAAACTCCTCAACGTCTTCATTCTTGCCCCCTGCGAACGTTATACGAGCAGCGTTGAGATCCATGATTACAGAAAAGAAATCCTCCCGAAGTGTTCCTTAATACTGCTCAACTCGAATACCTCGGGTGCAACCCCCTCCACAAGAGTAACAAATGATAGGGTAAATCGTCGGGAGAAGAGATATTCAGAACCAAACACCCCAAGAAGGAGGTGTTGCAAGCGACAAAAGTGCTACCGTGGTATAGTTGAACAAATAAAAAGGAGTGTATATGGGAGAGAGTTGAGAGGGCTACAAGCAAGTATAAAAGGGCAGGGTCTACCACTGATGCTCTGCGAGCAGCTTAGGAAAAATTTTCCTTGGGTCTGAAGTTGACTTTCAACTTCCTACTACTTGGAGCTTGACCTGAAGTTGTCTGCCAACTTGCTTGACCTCTCAAGGAGGAAGCAGTTTACTCAGCTTATATAGACTTTTGGGTATCCCGAAAGTCTCAAAGAAACATACTAAAAACCATGAAATGCATCAAATGGAATCATGTGAACGAGAAAGACTAACAGCAGATACTATCAGGATAAATATCTAGGATATTGATAAATATCTAGATCCTTTCCTTCATATCTTAGTCCTCTACATCAGAGCGAAACAGTTCCCCCAAAATATCCATTCCGCCCAGGCAGTCTACATAAATATCCGCGAACGGCTTAGAATTCTCCATTGCCTCCTGCGAAATATTTAAACCACTGAGGACGCCCCCATCCAGTTCCAGAATCGGGAACACCTGGTCCATATTTTCCGGCCCCTTATATAGAGTTTTCAACCCTCACAATCCGTAGCACCAATACAGTACCTATATGCCCTATTGGCACCGCTACAGTACGGCGCAAAGCCCCCCTCTAAAAATAATTGAGAATAAAACTGTAACTACAGTGACAGCGCAGCCAGCACAGCATGCCAGCGCCGCCAGCGCAGATTGACAGCGCAGCCAGCGCAGAGTGCCAGCGCAGAGTGCCAGCGCAGCCAGCGCAGAGTGCCAGCGCAGCCAGCACAGAATGCCAAATAATATCTACAATTTTCATTATATCACCCTCCGCACGCTACTGTGCAATATTGTACAACTCATAAAGATTTACCACCACCAAACTACTGTATGTGCCATGAACTAACGACAGGGAAACGAGGGGAAGTTTTGGGTGTTTTTACTGCTGAATCGGATATATCTTGCGAAAGTAAAACACCCAAATCTTTCTCCCTGTTGGAAGATTTGGAAGATATATTCGATTTATTATATTCGATCCATATTCGAAGTAGAGGAGGGAAAATGGGTTGCTTCACTGATTAGCGATGCAGGACGGCTTTTTTCCCGAAGAATAAAGGGGCAGGTCTGTGTATTAGAGGGTGTAAGAATCAGGCAAAGTCATGAGGTACATGATGTAAAGCGCAAATGAGGAAAAGGTTTCAGTTGTGGCATCAGTTTATTGAGAAGCCGGTGTAGATCAGTATCGAATGCTGAGCGTGGATCGAAATGGAGGCGATGACAACCCACGCTCCCTTGCAGCAGAATGACTGATGCGCTCTTTGCTGATGTGAAAGAGTCTTCCAAACGAGCCACTGGTTCCACCAGGATTTAAATATGTGACGGGATACAGCCTGAAAGACCAGTGTACCATGCAAGAAGAGAGTAAAACGGTTCCCAAAATGACGAACCTCCCGCTGCCGGGCGCAATCGTCACGGCAAGCGGATTCTCGAGGGAAAAGGCAGAAACGAAGCGCAAGTTGTCGTCCCGAAAGGCAAAGTGACAGCCCATCCTGACAACACAAAATTTCTAAGGCGTTTGCCTCGAGTTTGGTAAATTAATGTGATGAGAGGGAACAACAAAGTGAAATCAATGGAACGGGCCCTCGGGTTGGAGCTGGAGGTGTGCTATATTGCCAGCAGCCGATCGTGATGAGCCTCCCCCACAGAGTTGAAAAGTAAACCGCTCGACCATTGCGGTTTAGCCCCCGTCCCAATTCCAGCCTAGGCCCCTTAGCAGCCGAGGCCACCCAACTAGTTTGCCCTCCCTCCCCGCCCCGGCCCCTTGTCAGCCGGTCTACCCAACAAAAGATTACCCACCCTCCCCACTCCCGGCCCTTCCAGGCCGGGCCCACTCGCCACCCGCCCCAGCCCCAAGCAGCTGGGTCTACCCTACAAATAGACCCCAACCACCCCGCTCCCGGCCCTTCCAGGCCGGGTCCACCCTGCCCAGCCCCGAACAGCTAGGACTACCCAACACAAACCCCACCCACCCTCAGCTCCAAACTTTCCAAGTTTCCAAAAATTCCAATCTTGAGCAAATCCTTGACCTTGATCTTGACCCCACGCATCAGCCCGGCGAGGGCCCACCGAGCCAATGGAGGGGGGGACATTTTCACACCCCACTCAGTCGACAGGGCCCTTGCCGACCTTGTGGGGTGGAACTGCAGAAGATGGGCGCAAGCCAGTCTTCTGGTCAAGATCGCGTTCGCAGCGCATTGCTGGTGAGGACCTACGCTGCTTGGAAGCAGTCTGGAGAGAGAACGTGGCTGGGTTGGACCTACGTAAGCTGTCTGAGTGTCTGAGGGCGAGCAGTGAGGAAGGGATGAGATACGCGGATCCGCGTGAGAAAGGAAGATTGAGTAGGGCCCCTCGCGGTGGTGAGTCCTCGGCCTCTAATGTCTCCGGAGCGAGACCCGTGCTTTATATGGAGTTTTAGAGGCATCCACTTTCAAAAGAAATGCACCACGCAATTTCTGCACAACAAACTGTCCGCTATCAAATTTTTATGCATCTCGCACTGTCAGCCCCTAGAATATCAACTGCCAACGAGAGGAAACGTCGCCTTTCATTTAGCTTGCATATGTTTTGAGATATTTGCATGCGAAAATGCACGGGGAGGGTTGTATGGGATTGTGCTGCAGAACAGGGAGCAATTGCTTTTGAAAACTATGGGTGCTGTACATGATGAAGCCCTCGCGAAAACGGACAGCACAGGGAGTTAAATGGGAATGACTTACAGCCGGGGGGAAGGCTTGGGAAATTTACTGTCAGTGGTGCGAAGGTTGGTACATCTGTCAGCTTGCACGTACAGAGGCGACTCGTGCTACACGGGCATGGTGCCGACTGGGCACCATGCAGTACAGGGGAAAAAATGGAGGTGTCTTTATTGAGATGTATGGATTGGCTGGAACCCATTTGGAGTTGTTAAGCGTAGAGGAAGAAGACTTTACTAAGCAGGAAAGGGGGGCTAGCGCCCTCAAAAGGGGAAAAATCCATCTGAGCTAGGAGCGGTTGAGTTGTGGGGAAAAGGTTTGGGTGTTTTGCTCTTGGAAGATATATCCGGTCTATCCCATGGTTTTCCAGACAACCGGTTGAGTTGTCGTCGGTTGATCGCGACAGAAGTTCGTTGCTATATGAGCGAGCTTATAATCTTGAACAAGCGATCGCGCTTGAAGGCAGGGCTACTGCCTTTCCGTAGAGCGATGTACTCAGCAATTCTGGACAGACCTCGTTCGGCACCGGGACCGGTAGACCCGTATATATATCGAAAGCCATCGGGTGGAAGTCGATACGTGGTTCGGCGCAGAGGTGGCCATAGCGGAGAGATTTCGCGCGCTCAGATGCAGTAAGGGCAGCGAGGGGCGTGTGGATCCGCTGTTGGGCGTATGGAGCGAAGTGGGGGCTGATAACAGTGACGTCATAGCCCTGCGGGACAGGAGAGAACTGGTCATCCTGGATGTAGATGTCGAGGCGCTGGCGAGAGTTGGAGGGTCGGGGCAAGTCTTGCGGGAAGTTCCGTTCCCGGACAGGGCGAATCCCAATTGATAAGCGTGATACCTCGGAAATGAGGCGGTCGCGAACACAGTTGTGGCGCCGAATGGAGCCGTCGGCGCAGGGACAGAAAGAAGCGTGGTGTCCGTAGGAATCCAGGGTGGGGACAATGCGGAAGTGGGCGGCGGCGCAATAGGTGCAGGGTTGTGTGCCAGAGAAGATGGGGGCACCAAGACGGAGGCAAACCATGGTTCGCCAGACTTCAGGAGCGGTCCGGGTACGGAGATGGCTCTACGGGAGGTTGTCAAAGGGACGGGATGCGTGGGAAGAAGTGGCGGAAGCTAGGCGGCGGAGTGGCCGGGAGCCTTCGGGGGAGGAGAGGTCGATACCGTATAATGGCATGCAATGGGCAAAAAGGGAGAATGAGATTTCTATTGTTGAGCTAGAGCAGATATGGGTTGGTCTATAGAAAAAGGACCCGTTCACCACTATTTCATACCCATCCACTACAACATCAGCGAGGTGAACTATGCACCCTGCACAGACAAATTCGTGGCTATCCCCGTGGTCGTAATAACGCAAAAATGGTTTGTTTACCGCGAGTAGTGGTGCTAAATCTTTATGTGTTGTACAATGTTGCACAGTACTAAGATATTAAGGAAAGAATCTAGATATTTGTCCTGATAGTACCTGCTGTTAGTCTTTCTCGTTCACACACTTCCATTTAATGCATAGCATGGTTCTTATTATGTTTCTTTGAGACTTTAGGGATACCCAAAAAGTCTATATAAGCTGAGTAACCTGCTTCCTCTTGTGGAGGTCAAGCAAGTTGGAAGACAACTTCAAGCCAAGTTCTGAGTAGTAGGGAGTTGAGATTCAACTTCAGACCCAAGAAACCTTTTTCCTACGCTGCTCACAGAGCATCAGTGGTGGACCCTGCCCCTTCCGTACTTCCTTGTGGACCTCTCAACTCTCTTTCATATACATTCCTTTTCGTTCGTTCAACTATACCAAGGTAGCACTTTTTTCGCTTGCAAAACTTCCTTCTTGTGGTAGTTGGTTCTGAATATCTCTTCTCTCGACGATTTACTCCTATCGAAGTTCATTGTTCGTGCGATACAAACTATATCGTCTTTGGTAAAACGAACGGTTCAGACACTCACTATCAGCAACGCTTTCAAAGGAGAACGTCAAGTTGGAAATTATGAAAAGCCTCTCAGTATGCACTGCTTCCTCCATTGATTCGTATGGGGAAAGGCTTGGATGTTTTACTCTTGGAGGATATATCCGATCTATCCCATGGTTTTACAGACAACCAAAATCCACTCAAAAGGGTATACTGACACGGTAATGGGGAAGATTCGTATTGCAACTGTCTCATGAAGTGAGCTGTTAGTAGGTTGGAAGTGCCTGCAGTTCTGCATCGAGCAACGCAAAGAACAGAAAGCGTAGCGGTTTCATGCCTTTTTGAGATGCGCTTGTGTCGAATCCGCATCTGGGGTTGTGCGGAAGGGGCACAGGACTGTAGGCTGAGTACGAGGGTGGAAGGGTCTTCCCAAATAGCGGGAACTCATTTATTGAGCTGTTTGCCAAAGAATGTTCTCTTTACTTGCAGTTCTGTCAACTGTGCTTTATCATACATACCGAAATTTGTGTAAGATTGTCGGTGTCGTGCCTCTCTCGCACTGTTCCGTCGGCCCTCAGCGGCTCGATATTTATTGACCCTCAGCGGTCACACTCCGTCCGACCAGTGCACTGTACAGTAACACGACGGCGGAAAGATACTCAAGGACAACTGTCTTAGATCCTGCGGATCCTAGGGTATCACTAAGTACAGCACAGTGCCCAATATAAAAGACCAGAACTGTAGTCACATTATTTGATGATCCCTTCAGCCGGACCCGGCTTGCCCTTTTTGGGCCATTGCTCCTTAACGCTGGCGCCGCTTATAAGCGGATCTCCAACAATTTGCACCGCCCTGAGATTTGAACTGTCGAACTGTGATTGACAAAACCCTCTAATGATGTTGATGGGGGTAAATCGTCGGGAGAAGAGATATTCAGAACCAACTACCCCAAGAAGGAAGTTTCGCAAATGACAAAAGTGCTACCGTGGTATAGTTGAACGAACACAGTGTATATGGAAGAGAGTTGAGAGGTCTGCAAGCAAGTATGAAAGGGGCAGGGTCTACCACTGATGCTCTGTGAGCAGCGTAGGAAAAGGGTGTCTTGGGTCTGAAGTTGACTCTCAACTCCCTACTACTCAGAACTTGGCTTGAAGTTGTCTTCCAACTTGCTTGACCTCCACAAGAGGAAGCAGTTTACTCGGCTTATATAGACTTTTGGGTACCCCTAAAGTCTCAAACAAACATACTAATAACCATAAAATACATTCAAGAGAATCGTGTGAACCAGAGAGACTATTAGAAGATATTTCCTCAACGTAAATATCTAGGTGCCATACCCATGCCAGCCACCCATCGGCCAGGGGTGGGAATTAATGTGACCATTATATAGACCTTTCAGAGTCACTCTTACTATCACCCAGAACCTGGACTTGTACTGACATCTAGTATGACAGCGTGTCTTAAAATAAAAAATCAACTCATGAATTTGCCACACTCATCCAAATTAAAGATATCTTGCAAATTCAGGAACTGTAAAAATATCTTGCAAATCCCGATACTGTATCCAAATTTGGTCCTCCTCTAGATTTTTTTCGTTTGCAAATTTTGCGCACATCAGATGTGATTGCCAAAACCCTCTAATGCTGCGATCAAATGGTTTTGTATGAAGTGACCCAAATTTTCGTCAAATGACGAAATTTCGGGAAGCAGTGAACATGCATGATATGGTGAGCTTGCGTCACAGTACACTGTCATTTGAATCAGTCATGAAAGTCTCTGTCAGTACTGACAAACAATTCGAATGCAGATATTAATGCAAACGGAGAATTTGTCCTACTGTCACTTTGTTCGAATTGCAACTCTAATCATGAGAGTCAATTGGTATAAGTATTGTAGTTTTCCATCAAACCCACCCAAGTAAAGAAGTCAAGCGACTCCAATCTTCCTCAACATTGTTCACCACTGCTCAGCCATTCACTCCTCTTTACAACAACCTCTGTCCCCAATGACTAAATCTCACCCGATGAAGAAGAGGGAACTCCAGAGGAGTCGGACTGCCAAAGCCAACAGGAACAGCAGGAACGTGCGCTCTGAGTCTGGACGGAGGCAGCCTGCTCAACCGAGATTATCCAAGGATCTGGCCAGGTCCCAAGCTTCAAAAATAGTAGTTCGAAAAGCCACCGACACTGGTGAAGGCTGGCAAAAGAAAAACAAAATTGACATTAAGGATGCGGTTCAACTTGTTGGGACATGTCAGACCATGTGCCCCGCCAAGGAGATAGAGGAACGCATCCTACAGCGGGGGGAAATTTGGGGTGTTTTTAATGCATGAAAAATATGGTCAGCTGTTCCCTAAGGGATGTCCTACAGCGTGATATATCAGTCTTCGAAACTGTAAGTGGAAGAGGAAGCGATCCTGATCCCGCAAAAGCAGTGAAGAAGTATCGCCGCTCTGCAGCCGTTAGCGAGGAGCCTACACCCGAGGATATACGTCCCCCGCCCGTTTTGTTGAAAACGATGGAACTCCTCAAGACTGTATGTGACACAGAAGAGGAGTCATTCACGGAAATTCACAAGTTCGTGCGCGACAGAACTCGTTCTTTACGGCAAGACTTCACATATCAAGGTGTGCGTGGCGATACTTGCATTAAGGTTTACGAGGAAAGTGTGCGATTTCATATCCTTTCAGAGCATCGGTTGGCAGGCAGTGATCCGGCGGTGTTCTCCTCGAAGCAGAACCTAGAGCAGCTAGATAAGTGCCTAATATAGCTGCGGGAAATGTACGACTTGCGTCGTGAAGAGAATTTGCCGACATCCCCCAACGAACCGGAAATGCAGGCTTATTACCTTCTCTTGCAAATGTCTGGACCGCAAACTTGTGTCCGATTGCTCAGGGGATTCAGCCCAGATGTTCGAAACAGTCTTCCAATTCAGTTGGCTCTGCAAGTCGTGAAGTCATGTTCTCGTTCGTTTTGGGACTACGTAGGATTCTTCAAGTGTTTGCGTGCAGCACCGTACTTACTAGCATGTATGATGTACATAAGATCCCATTACATGCAATGTCAGGCTTTAAGGATCATTAACTCGAGTCATGGCGCAAGAGACATCATTAATGTCCCGAGACTAACAGAGCAGCTATGCTTCGTTGGAGATGAAGAGACGGTTAAGTTTTGTTCGATAGCCGGCTTCGGTATTAGAAATGTAGAGTCAAGAGGGGCAGAGGAACCTTTGAAAGCAGTTTCAATGACATCTACACTTGACACAGACAAATGGGATGAATTGTTTCCCAAAGGACCAAGCGCCCTCGTTGAGAAAAAGTCTGGACAATGCAAACCCTCCGAACTCATTGCTGGCTCGTTGAATGATGTCTATAACTTGACTTCGCTACCACATGATTGCTCTCCGCGACTCCGTGCCTATGCAACGGGGACACGTGTGCAGCAGCACAGTCCCAAGCTTCAGCAGGAAGCACCAAGATCGTCAAGTCTGGCTCCACCTCCTGCTAGTTTGGCTCTTCTCAAACCAGTCACAAAGGCCCTTCCCGAGAAAACCCCGGCACCTGTCAAAGAGGGCCCCAGTGCAAATCGATCTGCCTCAGCAATCCTCAATCGGCTCGTCTCTGCGCCTTCAAATATTAGCCAAGGGAGCAAGGAAGTGTTGGAAGCTGAAAAGTCTGACATCAGTCCTTCGAATGGAGCGCCTAAAAGCCTGACATCAGTCCTTCGAATGGAGCGCCTGCGAATCTGATCTTTTCGGCCGCCCCGCAACCATCGCCTGGGCCAATGCATGGTATGCCATCCGCATAACCTGGCCATATTCAATTATCCACGCTGCCAGATAATTCCGCTTTGAACGAATGCAAAAGGGCTAAGGCAGAGGCGGATAGGAAAGCAAAGCTTCAGGCGGAAATGGCAGAAAAAGCCGCACGAGAAGCAGAGCAGCAGCGGCGTCTAAAGAAGGAAGAAGAAACTCGGAAATCGTTCTGCATGGAACGTGAGAGGAAAATCACAGAGGCACGTGCTCGACTTATGGAGGAGAAGGAGTGTGTGTAATCTTTACGGGTTGTGGAAAGAGCATGTGGGAGAACATGCTGAGGGGGATTATAGAGAAATTAACATGCATAGGGGATGAGAGAGAAACTAATCGGAAATGCATCTGGTAAGAACTTGACGAGCTTGTAACCCATGCAAGCAGAACACAAAGCGCGTGATTAGGAGGTGCAGCTCCCATTGGGGAATGGTGCCTCGACGGGCAGCAGCGAACGTAGAAAGGCGCCGGAAGAAAGTCGCACCGTCGGCCCCAAGGGCACCGAACACATCAATACCAACAGGAAGAAGCCGTATATCGTTCGTGTGGCAGACTAGACCGTAGTGCGTGTGTTTCGCACGTTCAGCCATTGAGGCAGCTGCGCCGCCAGATAGGGCACACTGGGAAACGCGAGAAGTGACCTGTGGATGGGCCACTGTGACATCCAAAGCAATATCCTTCGGGTCGAGGCCATATGCAGCAGGGATATAAAGATCTATGCGAAGGGCGGACGAGGAAGAGGACGAAGGGGGAAGGGGAGGAAGCAGATGTTCAAGAGAGGCAGAAATTCCAAGCTCCTTACAGTAGCGATGGAGAGCGTTACGCAAGACATTGTGGCGACGGGTCTGCCCATCGTTGTACTTACAGGTGAGGGCATGTTTGCCCAGGGGATCGAGCAACGGGGCGATGTCGTTGGAACGGCGAGCACATACCGGACATCGATCATGACCAGAGAAAATCGCGCGGCCGAGGCGAATAGATACAGCGACTATCCAAGCTTGCGAGGACAGATAGGTGCCGCGGTGAGGGTGCGGTAAAGTAGAGAAAGCTGAACAGGCGGACGACTCACGGACAGATAGGAGGCGAGATCTGTCGCGGTCAGAGGATGATCGGAAGATCCGATCGAACGTCGAACTGTGAAGCTCAGACGAGATAGCAGACTGGAGCCGTTCGTCGGGGACCGGCGTTTGACACCTCTGAAACAGGGAAGTGGGCGACAGGGAAGCCGAAAGATCTGGATAACGGGTAGATAATAAAGAAATCGCGGCCCGAGGCACTTCCTCCAGGTGTAGGTCTCCCGAGAAGGAGAGCAGATCTGAGAAACGGCGGAAAACATCAATCATCGAAGCCGCATAAGCGGACTCAGGGATTGAAGAAGCGAGAAGAATGCCGAGGCCCCCGTAGGAAATAGGAAGGCAGGCTTGCTCCCATTCGGAGTCGGTGCAAGGACCATGAATCTGTGCGAAAGCCTCCCGCTGCTTCCGGTCGAAGCTGACGGCCAAAGCCGTAGATTGGTGGGGGGAGAGAGTCCGCAGCAGATAAACAACCTTACAGGCGCTCGCACAGAAACGGTGCAAGTGGTAGGCCATCTGGGCGTCATCGAAGGACTGAAGACAGGAAAACATGCGATCTACTTCAGCTTGACGGGTGTGAAATGCGGCGCTGACGAAGGTATCGGAACCAATGGGAGAGCCGAGAACGGTAAAGCCATCGGGTGTGGAGAAGGGGCAGGGAAGAGTGAGGGGAGAGGGATTATAGGAGAGGCCGTATACGTGAGGAGAAGGAAGCGGTAGCGGCTCATGGATCATTTATTAAGCTTATCCGGGATGTTTTAAAAGAAATGGAGAGCATGAGACGCAGACTTGAAAGGGTTGAGCGGCGTTTCACCTCGATATCTATGGAAATTCAAGCAAAATGCATCTCCTTCTTCTCCGATACAATCATGGATGAATGCAGACAAGCGCAGACAACGATGGAGGTGGTGTCATTTGAGATTGTAACGCATCTTTCACAGCTGAACAATTGCGAGCCCAAGACTGAAGCTACTCAAGAGCTGAAGAAGAATGTGACCAAAGAGCTTGACATGCTAATTGATTTTGGGCGAAAAGTCTGGAAAAAGGTCTGGGAAATAAAGGGAGTGGTAATTGCTATCCCGAAGAATTTCCCGCAACGAAAGTTCCCAAAATCGGACGGAGGTGGAGGATGGTTAAAAAGAAAGTTCAGCGAGGCGCGGCTGCATGCGAAATCCGGAGAGGAAGATGGAGGGACGCATGGCGACCGTTTAAAAGAGGCCGAGAATCGCTCAAAAGGCGGGAAACGTTTGGGTGTTTTACTGTTGGAAGATATTTTCGACCTATCCCATGGTTTTCCAGACAACCGCAATCGACTCAAAAAGGGTATACCTACAGCATAATGGGGAAGGAACTACGCTTCCTAAAATGCTACCTTCAGGCCAGCCATCAAGCAGGCCGCATTGGACATGACGGCTGCTGCAGCGTGCCTTTGCATCAAAACCCCCCGAACCTTTCCGCTCAAAAGTAAAGAGGATACGGACAGAGTCGGACATTGCACTGAACCCCTGATATTAATGCAGTAAAGTTTTCTTTCTTTTGCTCAAACATGTTACATCTGTGATGAAACAGCATGGGGTTACCCGGATGCAAATTACAGTTACACGGCGTATCCTATAAGAAGAACTCAGGACTGCGTATGTAGGCAGTTTCGTTCCAATTCTCCCGGAGAAACCATCAGTGTTTGTACGGAGTCACCAGGACAGATAACTTGTCATCTGAGTGTCCGCAGATTCGATGGTAGGAGGGTTCCGCCAACCGCCGACGTGGTCATTTGTAGTCTGGACTTGTCGTCGTGCGCATAATTTGAAAGACAATGCGAATGGATCTAAAATTCTCTTGCAGGTCAGGATCAATCGAAATTACCCGACATGGAGATTTTGTCAGTGATGATCCTGCTGCCATGCTTTGATTCAAGCGCGGAGATCAGTACTGAATACACTGTTCTCCCGCAAGAGGCTAAGGCATTCGGAGAAGGCCTAGCTCATCAAGGCCTGGTCGCCGCATCCGTCCCAGTACACATCCTACTAAGACTGCACGATCCGGCCATTTGAGTGAACAACTCCGCGCTGCGCTAGAAGCTTCGGTGAAGATGGCTGCGACCGAGTCGACTCGGCTCTCACTTTTTTTCGCATCCAACTACTGTTGGCAATAGAGCTGTGCAAGTAGGAATTTCGGCATGGATTCGTTATTTGAGCAAATCAAATCCAAGTCCCGAGCAGATCAGCTCCCATCTCGAAATAATACTCAATATCAACTTGGCATGTTCCTGTTTAGGCGGGCTTCTGGGTGGGGAATAGGAAAGATGGCCCGAGGAGATGACTGCGCAAGTGTCGAGGATGAAAGAAGTAAGGGTTGGCCTTCGACGCAAACTGCGCCTCCCATCGCCAGCAGAGACTAGTGCGCAACTCTTGTGAGTATTTCATGCGGCTGGTCACGTTGTCAAATGTGTGCGTCCCTAAGCCGAGTATGGATTGGATGACGCCGCCGCAGTTTTGCAGGGCAATAGGACATTTGATGACGCCGTTTATTGCACATCTCCTTGGTGATATGCACAGCATGCTTGTGTACCTGCCAAAATCCGAGTCAAACGAGTCGGAGAATCTGATCGGCCTGAAGCGCAGCGCTTTTATCTGGATGCCAAGGATATCACTCCGCCGCCGCCCACTTCCGCACTGTCCCCACCCTGGATTCCTACGGACATCATGCCTCTGTCTGTCCCTGCGCCGGCGGCTCCATTCGGCGCCACAATTGTGTTCGCGACCGCCTCATTTCCGAGGTATCACGCTTATCAATTGGGATTCGCCCTGTCCGGGAATGGACCTTCCCGCAAGACTTGCCCCGACCCTCCAACTCCCGCCGCCGCCTCGACATCTACATCGATGATGTCCAGTTCTCTCCCGTCCGCCAGGGCTACGACGTCACTGTCATCAGCCCCCACTCCGCTCCATACGCCCAACAGCGGATTCACACGCCCCTCGCTGCCCTTACTGCATCTGAACGCGCAAAATTTCTCCGCTATGGCCACCTCTGCGCCGAACTACGTATCGACTTCCACCCGATGGCTTTCGATATATATACGGGTCTGCCGGTCCCGGTGCCGAACGAGGTCTGTCAAGAATTGCTGAGTACATCGCTCTACGGAAAGGAGTCTAATCCGCCTGTGATCGTATATTCAGAAAACCAATCCGCAATGAAATGGCCAGCCGGAGAGCTACCACCATCAAAACGTTCAAAGCGCATTGACTTGAAGGTTCATTTTACCCGAGATCTCATCCGAAGAAATATCGTTTCTGTAGGACTCATTCGCAGTGAGGAAAATGATGCAGATTTCCCCACGAAACCAGTCGCAAAAACAAATTTGAAGAAATTTATATACCAAATTTTCTTTGGTGGAGCAATCGAGGAGGAGTGCTGATGAACTGATCGTCTGCACCGCCAAAGTTATGTCTTTATTATTTCGATATCGTTTTTGATGAAATAGTGGGTTTTGGAAAACACAGAACTGTAAATTTTCGGTTGGCATTTCGGTTGGGGTTTAGGGTTAAGTACATCAGACCGAAGAGCAGGTAGCGCATACTCTGTACTGAGGGCAGTGTACCGAAACCATTTTTCGGTGGAAACTGGCGCGAAAATCCGCTTCGCTCACACACCGCAACTTCAGCCTCGCTCGAAGAACACGTACTAGCTCTCCCTCAGCAAACCAAACATTCCATTTGAAACCTATACCTCCCCTATTGCACGTCGGACTCCACCTCAAGCTCCTTCTGGGGCGGAGGTCATCATCGACGATGCAGCAATGCAACACCCATCACCCGCTCAGTCATTCCCTTCTGTGCCTTCACATTTGGATAACATATCACCCGAAGGTGAGCAACAATCACAGAAGCGTCAGCCGCAGTCATATCGTGCCGCACCCTGGCTAAAATTCAACGACTTCCTCGATGTTGCTCTCTGAAAGGAGGTGAAAGTTGCCAATGCGCACCGTCCGAAGCATGGATTGACGCTACAAGGATTCACTGAGGTAGCACAAAGATTCAACAACACCAAACTGGTAGCGTATAAAACGGATGGGAAGCACTGCAAAGACCGTTTTAAACTTCTGATTACGAAATTTCGTAGCAAAGATGAGGAAAGGACGAATGCTTCGGGACAAGCTGAAGAGTATGGTGAGTTTCAGCAACTATGTCAAGATTTGGTAACAGAAATCGACGACTTCAAGGCCGAAAAGCAAGCCGCAAGAACGGAAGCGCAGCAGAAAAAAGAAGAGCTTTTGGTCGCGGAAAAACTGTAAGGGATAGGGCTATGTCCCAGTCTTGCTCACGGCGAGAGTTCGCAGAGGTCGAGAAAGATGCCGACGGCGTCGGTGAGGATCAGCATGTTGGAGCTCATAAAGGAGCTCAAGGAGAAGGATTGATTGGGGGAGGAGCGAGGGCAAAGTATTTGAATGCCCCGCCGTGCGAGGAGCTTGCGACCGGCCCCCGGGCTTGGGGTTTGCATGTGAAAACTGGTAGAGGTCCTTACCGTTAGATCATTGTACTTAGGTATTCTTCAAGCGAAGGTGCCTCAAACTTTAAGAGAGATGTGCTTTGGCTGCCGTAGAGACAAGCGCGAATGTTCCATGGAATCGTTGACAAAAAGTACCACAGACCATCTGGAGTGTTGCCTAAGCTGAGTTTTCTGGTATTATCTGATAGATGAGTCATACAAGTGTATGTGATTATCAGATTAAGTCTAGAGGTGGGCAACCAATGTATCATTGTATATTTACTGTGTGAGCTGTACGTGATCTACTGCGTTGGATCACACCAACACTAGTAGTTACGAATACTATATAAGCTAATACTAGACTAAGCACCAACAAAAAAAGGAAGTTATAATCTAATAATCTAATAGGGTATGGGCCCAAAGAACGTCACGAATAATATCAAGTATACCATCGAGAAATTGAAAGAGAGTAATTACGCCTCGTGATTACAAATGAAGCTCTTTCTGAGGGCTAGAGACCTATGGAGGTTTGTAGAAGGACGTACCACTATCGACATGGAGAGTCAAGGTAAGGAATCTAGTGAGGTTGTAGCCAAGAAAAAGTACAGGTTGAAGCAGCAGTGCTTAGCTGAAATACCCTTGAATGTCGATGCTAAATTTCTGCCATCCTTAGCAATGAAAGACGATCTCAAAGATGTGTGGAATGCTTTATAGGACATGCAGAAGAGCAATTCCTCTGCAAGTCAGTACAACTTAAGAAGTAAGCTGTTTAAAATGAAGATGAAGGATGGACAGTCAGTACGTTCGTTTATTGATGATATATCTCAAATTGAGAATAGCCTCGCGATTAGCACTTATGTGCCCCAGAAAGAAGATAAGAAGCTCGCTCTATATCAAGGACTAGGCCCCGAATACGATATGATGAAAACGGTTCTACAGAACACTGCTGACTTGACGTTTGAAGAAATTGTGTCGAGATTAGAAAGAAGGGAGGAGGAACTCAAATCGCAACAGAAACATAATGTAAGAAGGAGCAATGCTGCCTTTTACACGGGTCAGAAGGTGAAGCATAGGGCTAACAGTAGAAGCAGCAAGAAGCTTAAAGGAAGCTGTTACGGGTGTGGAAAAGTCGGTCACATATTTTTACAGTGTTTCTGTAATCCATAGTCGCCACAGTATAATGCTAAGTTGAAGGTATCTGACGAAGTTAAAGAGAAAATACAAAATCTGAACAGTAAGTTCAAGAATGAGAATAGAAAGAAGGATTCAGCATGAATGGCATTTGCGACTGGGATGAATGGTATGGAATCTGAATGGTTCCTTGATAATTGTGCTACATAGCACATGACAAACCGGCGTGACATACTATTCGACTATGAACGAAGAGAGATACACGACGAGGTCTGGAAACGGCCGCTATAAATGGAAAAATGCCTATTAGAGGATATGGCTCGGTAATGTTAAACATAGATGAGACTTGCAGAACGATTAAACTTAAAAGAGTGGCCCATATCCAGACCATGAGAACGAGTCTAATGTCACAGACGTTGGCATAAAATGCAGGGATAAGGATTGAATGCCTAGCAAAGTCTAATGCGATGAAGGCGTTCATAGAAGACGAGATCATCATGAAGGGTACAGAAGGCCATGGTATATACCATCTGGTTGGTATGCGTGCATTAATATTTGATAGAAGCAATGAAGTTTTGTTAACTCAAAGTGGGTGTGATGACTTGCAGTTGATGCACAGGCGAATGGGCCATGTCAACAAAGATGTTTTGAAAGAAATAATCCAAACGAATGCCGAACATGGACCGGATGCAGTAAAGAACAAAAAGGCTGATAATAGTTGTCGAGAATGTAATGAGGGCAAGCAGATTGCCGCACCACATCCATCTAGGGCCAGGAAATCCCGTGACGTTCTGGATTTGGTACATTCAGAAATAATAGGACCTACGAGAGTGGCTTCGATCAGTGGATCAAAGTATGTCCTATGTTTTCTAGACGACGCTAGTGGGGCGTCCTGGATCAGATTTCTAAAGCATCGATCAAGTGCTCCAAGGGCACTTGATCAATTAGTTAATATGACAGAGAACCTAACTGGGAAGAAGGTAAGGCACATCAGGACTGATGGGGCGAGTGAATACTTGTCCAATGATTTGCAAAACGAATTCGGAAAGCGAGAGATCTCACAACAAGTAACACCGCCGTATTCCCCTGAGTCTAGCGGAAGAGCAGAGCGCTTCAACAGAAACTTGGTTGAGGGGGCAAGGAGTTTGCTGTCAGAATTAAGGACAATTAACAACGTAGAAGACTATTAGTTTCTATGGGCTGAGGCCGTCGCTACAATGAATTTTGTGAGAATCAGGGCACTCACAAAGTATGCTCATGGGTCGTATGGGAATAAGACCCCTTTTGAAGTTGTACATGGCATAAAACCTGACCTTTCAAAACCCAAGAGTATTTGGTTCTGCAGTTCAAGTTGAGAAGCCTGCAAAGTACAGAGAAGGAAAATTTGATTCCTTGACGTGGAACGGCATACATGTGGGATACAGTGAATCAGATGCGTACGGAATTTTTGTTCCTGATCCGCATAAGGTAGCAGTGTCAAGGTACGTAAGATTTATCAAAGAAGATCCAGGACGGCCTGTATCTGAATCTAAGACTATTAGTACAAGCCGTCAGGATTATGTAAACGGTGTTTGTAATAATAAAGATGGTCCCACAGGTACAAAGAATGAAGAAACAGAACCAGGATTGGAAGAGCTTGTTAAGCAGAATGAAAACTTGCTTACTCATGTACCAGAGAGACTTGAACGTGTCACCAAGCGTCAAGAGAGATACACATATGACAGCATGCTGGAATTCTTAACAGTATAGCAGCTTAATGATCAGTCCAATGAAAATGTACCTACATCCATAGAAGAAATAGAATCGTCCATGTACTCTAAGGAATGGACAGAAGCCATAAGAACAGAGCTTGAATCCATATCAGAACATGGAGTATACGGAGTAAGTGAAGTTCCTAAGGGAAAGAATCTTATCAAATCGAAGTTTATTTTTGGTATCAAGAAGGATGCAGATGGTAAGATAGTAAGGCACAAAGCTAGACTGGTGGCAAAAGGCTTCACTCAAGTTCATGGAGTGGACTACTATGAAGTGTTTGCACCTGTTACCAAGTTATCTACGGTAAGGTTCCTATTGGGGCATGTCGCCGCACGCGACTTCGAACTAGAGCAAATCGACATAAAGACAGCGTTCTAAAATGTAGAGCTGGAGGAGGAGCTCTACCTCGAACCACCACCACTACCAAAGAATTTGCAAAGCGATTTTAAATCTTTGACATGGCACGGCAAAGTGTGGAGATTGTTAAAAACAATATACGGGTTAAAGCGGACATCACGTGCATGGAGCGTGAATTTTATTAAGTTCATGGAGAGTATTGGTTTTATGCGGTCCGGTGCAGACCCATGTTTATATAAGAAGGTCACCAGGGGATGCAATTGTTTTGTGGTCTTTTATAATGATTATGTATTGATCGCCGCCAAACGCAAGGAAACTTGTGAAGTTGTGAAGTCTGTGATTCGAGGCAACTTCGAAGTAAGGTGTCTTAAGGAAGCAAATTATTTCCTTGGAGTGAACATACAAATATACAGGGAATCAAAAGTGGTACTCATTCATCACCACTGATACATCAGTAAGATACTGAAGAAGTTTAACATGGACGGCGCAAAGGAGTCAGTAACTCCTATAGTATTGAGGAGTATGAAGAACGAAGAAGAAACTCCCTGTAATGCACCGTATAGAGTACTAGTGGGCTGTCTAATGTATCTGGCTGTCACAACTAGACCTGGTATAAAGGATGTAGTTGGCTGCTTGTCGAGACACTACAGTCATCCTAAAATGTCTCATTGGATGGCTGCCAAGAGAGTGCTGCGGTATTTGAAGAAAACTATTAGTTACGCTATGAAGTATGGTGGCAGTAATGCACTCGTAATCAATGGATACACCCACTCCGACTGGGCAGTGGATCTATCTAGGAAATCTACAAGTGGATGCGTATATTGTTTAGCAGGGTGTGCTTTTACGTGGAAGTCTAAGCTGCAGAATGTGGTCGCTGTATCAATCACTGAAGCAGAGTATATCGGACAGGCTTTAGCAGCAAGAGAAGCACTCTGGATTAGGAATTTGTGCAATTTTTTTGAGATCGACATCAAGTCAGTGACGATATATGCTGATAACCAAATGGCTATTAAGTTAGCTAAGGAGGCCTCTATTACGGAAAGAAGTAAGCATATTGACGCTTTTTACCATTTTCCTCGAGACTATGTGAGCAAAGGAAAGATTGAGATCAACTATATCCCCACATCATCAATGCTAGTTGATTGCATTACCAAGCCACTTGAACGAGTCAAACTGGAACGATGTTTTTCTGGTATGGGAATGGTGCAACATGAAGAATGAATCTGAGGGGGCATGATAGATGAGTAAAACAAGTGTATGTGATTATCAGATTAAGTCTAGAGGTGGACAAGCAATGCATCATTGTATATTTACTGTGTGAGCTGTAGGTGATCTACTGAGTTGGATCACATCAACATTAGTAGTTATGAATAGAATACGAGCTAATACTAGACTAGGAACCAACAACGAAAGAAAGGAAGCTATAATCTAATAATCTAATATTATCGACATGGCTGAAGTACTTGTTGATGTATTTGAAAGCCAATTACACTGCAATACGACAAGCCGACATCCTCTTTCCAAACTCCTCCTGCTGCTCAGTAAGAACAGTTCCTCCGTGTGCGATCTGAAGGTACTCACGCACCACATTCGCTGGATCTCCTTATATGTAGAACTGCCAACTATCGATGTTCAAACTACTGCTGAGCTTCTCGTCAAGATCTGAGCGACGGTATACGGTCATATGGTGTCTCCTTACCTCTGCCGGACCAAACAGATGAAATAGTAACCTATTTGCAAAGTTTACAGGCTTGTGATAGTAGGAACAGACTTCTGCGGCCTTGGGGGCCCCAGACTGGTTCTTCTTAATGGTAAGAGTAAGGATTTCCAACTGCGAGGTTATCATGTCAAGTCGATTATCGAATCGGGTTTCCAACCTTACTTCCAAGTTTTTGACATCGCTTCTGACAGATTCCAATGCTGCTGCACTAGTAGCCGGCCTTTGATAATTCTTTTCAGGATGTAAGATCGGCAAAGATGTACGGGTTTCCCTCGGTACTTCACTTAGTGACTGAAACGTCTCCGAATTTTTGACAAATTTTACTATGGTACCCTTCAGTTTATTAAAGGTGTGAGGGCCCTTGATGAGGAGGAAATCGGATAGCTGCTTATCCCCCATCGCCGCCTTACGCAGCATTCCGTACTTGGCTTGGGCGTTGAACCCAGCCTTTTCATAGAGATCACACAAGTATACCAATGAGCTTAAAAAATCGTCGGAGTTGAGCCGGGCCTCTATGGCGGTACGAACCATCTCATCTGGTTCTACCTCCTTAGCATACTCTTTCACAAGCCACTCACATACCTCACCGAAGTTACGCCCATTCCCGTTAAGAGACCACCCGTTGATAAACTTGGACTTATATTTGTGCTTTGCGTTACCGTGAAGATAGGCGAAGATACTTTCGGCCTTCCCTTCATCGCTCTTCTCACGCATCACAATGTTGACATATGTACAAGGAAACTCCTCAACGTCTTCATTCTTGCCCCCTGTGAACGTTATACGAGCAGCGTTGAGATCCATGATTACAGAAAAGAAATCCCCCGAAGTGTTCCCTAATACTGCTCAACTCGGATACCTCGGGTGCAACCCCCTCCACAAGAGTACCAAATGATAGGGGTAAATCGTCGGGAGAAGAGATATTCAGAACCAACTACCCCAAGAAGGAGGTGTTGCAAGCGACAAAAGTGCTACCGTGGTATAGTTGAACGACCCCAGTGTATATGGAAGAGAGTTGAGAGGTCTACAAGCATGTATGAAAGGGGCAGGGTCTACCACTGATGCTCTGTGAGAAGCGTAGGAAAAAGGGTTCTTGGGTCTAAAGTTGACTCTCAACTCGCTACTACCCAGGACTTGGCTTGAAGTTGTCTGCCAACTTGCTTTATGCTTGTGTGCGAGTTAATTTGTTGAGCGCCCCGCTTGGGTATGCTGGCTCACAAGTACTCCTACCATTTCATGCAAACAGCCCCTTATATAGAGTTTTCAACCCTCACAATTTGTAGCACCTATACAGTACCTATGTGACATACGTGTCTGCACCGCTACAGTACGTTGCAAAGCATCCCTCTAAAAATAATTGAAAATAAAATTGTAGTAACAGTGACAGCGCAGCCTGCGCAGCATGCCAGCTCATCTAGCGCAGCATACCAGCTCATCCAGCGCAGCATGCCAACTAATATCTAGAAGTTACATTATATCAGGTTGTACAATGTCGCACAGAAGCGTGCGGAGGGTATTCATAAATCAACTACGGATGCGGGCGGCGGGTAGAAACCTGTCGCGCCTGCATTATTTGGAGACTAAACGGGTAACGAAATCGCGGAGCACCTGTGAACGGAGTACAGACCTTCATTGTCGCCCATTTACACCAGCACTATAATCAGCGAATCGCTCAAGTGAGCTTTACAAACTTCAAAGAGCTACGATATTTTAGCGAAGGTGGTTCATGAAAAGTTCATTGCTGCATCGTTTCAGCGTACTACTGTACTACCATGGCCCAGTCGCTTACAAAAAAAAAAGAAATTTAGAAAAGTTTTGCGTACCGGAAGAGCTAGGCTTGTACGCTTTTTATAAAACTCGTGGTGGTAAATCTTTATTGGTTGTACAATGTCGCACAGAAGCGTGCGGAGGGTATTCATAAATTAACTACGGATGCGGGCAGCGGGTAGAAAACTGTCGCGCCTGCATTATTTGGAGACTAAATGCAAAACAGGTAACGAAGTCGCGGAGCTCCTGTTGAGGGGAGGAACCGCGACGGGAAGCGGCGAAGGAAGCAGGGCGGCGGAAAAAACCCTTGCCGTCATAGATATCAATCCCGACGGGGGAGAGGAGGATATCGTTTTGGTTGCAGTAAAAGCCATAATGACGATGTTTCTCGCGCTCTGCGAGTGTTGCGGCAGCGCCTGCGGTAGCCGTACTTGGCGAAATGTGGCGGCGTGCGGAGGGGTGGGCAACAGTAACGTCGACGGCGATATCGGTACTGTCAAGCCCGTATGCAGCGGGTATGTAAATGCCCATTCGTAACGCGGGGACCCCGAATGCCCAAGTGAGTTGGGAACCTGGTAGAGGAGCGGATGTTCGACGAGGGCGACGATCCCAACTTCCTTGCAGTAGCGGGCAAGAACTTTGCGGAGGATGTGATGACGACGAGTCATTCCGTCTTCGTATTTGTTTATAAAACACGAAGTAAAGATAATTGCAAGAGGAGAACATTGATAGCCAATCAACCACCACGGCGCCAGGTTTTTTAACAAATGCACGTACATTTTGTTTCAGATGTTCACGGAACGGGATAGAATATATTTACAAGATCTAAGGCACGAAAGTGTGTGAAGAGTATTCAGAGATAAAGTATTCACTTTGATTTTGAGAATATCCATTGTTCCTAATCTAACTTCATCTAGCTTCACGTGTGATTCTCTCAAACGCTATATAACTCCATCATCCGTCTTCGCTCCCCCTTTACAAGCCCCACAGGCATTGACCCCTTCTTGAAATATAGAACTTCGCCACCATCATGACCTCGGCTCCCGTCTGCACCGCCGTACTCTCTCATAATTCTCCCTCCTCCCAGTCAACTGTACCTCCTGGAAAACGTTCTGTTATTTCCATCCCGGCCGGGGTGTCTTAGCTTTATGATGCGATTCTACACTACTCAGCCGTTTCCCTTAACCCTGAGAGCTCCTCCTCATCTTCCCGCCCACTCTTCATCAACCCTAACAAACCATTCCGACCAAGTAACGAAGGAAGTGATAACGAGGATGCACGACTTGCCAAAAGTTTCACGACAACCGCCTGCCATCGTGCCAATGGCTTGTCGGGAATGGGGAGTACACACATCGAACCGGGCACTGGTTTCCGTCGGGCTGAGGCTCCGGCCCCGAGAGTTATCATGGATCTCGGGAACACTGCCGTGACATGGCCTCTGATAGGGTAAATCGTCGGGAGAAGAGATATTCAGAACCAACCACCCCAAGGAGGAGGTGTTGCAAGCGGCAAAAGTGCTACTGTGGTATAGTTGAACGAACGAAAAGGAGTGGATAGGGAAGACAGTTGAATGGGCTACAAGCAAGTATTGAAAGGGCAGGGTCTACCACCTATGCTTAGTGACTAGGGTAAAATAAATGCTCTTTGGGTCTGAAGTTGACTCTCAACTTCCTAACTATTTGGGACTGAGTTTGAAGCTGCCTGCCAACTTGCTTGACCTCTCCATGAAGAAGCGGTTTACTCAGCTTATATAGACTTTTGGCTACCCCTAAAGTCCGAACAAAACTACAGAAGGTACCAGAAAATGCGCAGAAACAATTTGTGCGGATGACATACTCTAAACAAAAGATACTTAAGAAACTAACAATCAATGAGGTCCTCTTATTTCCCATTCTAAATCAGATCCAAACAACTCCTCTAAAATATCCATGCTGTCCAAGCAGTCCCCAAGAATATCTGCGAATGGCTTACAGCTCTCTATTCCCTCCTGGGAGATATCTAAACTACTAAAGATATATCCATCCGGTTCCAGCGTCGGCACCACTTGATCCATACTCTCCAGTCCAGGCCCCACCAGTACAACACTTTCCGTGCCCCATTTCCCTCATCCAACTCGTCCTCGTCCTCGTCATCCTCCTCTTCCTCCTCTTCCTCCTCATCCTCATCCTCCTCTTCAACCTCATCCTCCCCGTCCTCCTCGTTATTAACCTCATAGACCAATCCAGGGGCTACCCACTCCTCAAAGGTCTCCCCAGCTCCCTCCTCGATGTCCCACTCCTGACCCTCGGTACCTCCTCGGCCTCATCCTCGACGAAGAGCTTGCGGACGAACTCTATTATCTTCTTCTTAGTTTGCCGTCGCAGGTAGTCGTCTGCGTCCGTCGGGCCATATACTGCGAGCGCAAGGCCGTTTAAGGGGCGAGAGGGGCGGTTTTTGGTGATGGGGGCGGAGGGGCGAAGGTTCTTCATTTTGGTTGTAAATGACTGTAGACGGAGGATAGAGGGTGTTTTGGGTGTGTGGGGGAGAGGGTGATGAGTAAAATGTTCAGGGACGTTTGAGACTTGGAATAAAGAGGTTTAAATAGGCTCCCGGGGCAGGTTCTATCGATTAGGAATAGGTGAAATAAATCTGCAAGGGATTTTGTAGTAGTGCATTTGCGCCCTTTTTCTCAAAAAAACGAATTTGGAGGAGGAGGTAAGCAAAAAGGGAAAAGAACTTGATTCGGGATCGATTCAGAGGGTAGATACAGTATAAAATATCTAGATAAAATGGAAGTAAATTTGGAGAGGACCGCGGTAATGATAAGCGAGGTTCAGGGAGACGAGGAAGGACCGGAACTATAAGAAAATTTGGACAAGGAGAGGTAGTACAGTAAACTATAGGCCTGTAGATGACGGCGACAAAAAAAATCTGCGCCTAACACCCCCCGGACTTAGGTCGAACGTCCCGTCTCGTTCTCAATGCTCTTGTTGTTCTTGTGGGAGTTCTATCCATTCATCAGGGAGAGTATAGGGTTCACTATAAGGATATGGTAGTAGCTCATTTCCAATATGATGAGAGAGTGTGTATCGTGCGATGACCGGCTCATCTCCTTGGTCAAGAGTTTCGTAGATTCGGCGTATGGTTTCATAGTGTTCTCTAATGAGCTCCTCCCGTTTCACTTCTCCAAACCTTCCAAATGTGAGGTAATAAACGTAGTATGCAAACTTTTCTGGCAACGGATCCAGAAACGGGTATCTGAAGGAGAAAAAAACTCGCAACATAAGGACTGAGTCCTCACGAGTAAGGTGCGCCCCGTGAATGGTCTGGAAGCACATGCAAATACTAATTGCAAAAAAGGAAATTACTTCTGCTTCTCGTGGGTCCTCTGTCATTTCGCGAAGCCAACGTCTAATTGGCAGCCGTCCAATAATTAAGGATGCATAGTTTCCCCCTGGGAGACTAGGCGGTGTTTGAGGCGATCTTCTTGGCGATCTTCCTCGCTGCTCCCGACGCCTTGCTCTCTTCGATGATCCGCCCCGATCACTTGATGGTCCAGCTCGTATCATCATCACGGCCTCGGGAGGATCCTGGTCTTTGGCTGAGGTTGTGTTTCTGAGCGGAGCAACGTAAGGTTCCCATAGAGGATATGGGACCAGTCGATATTCCATATCAGGGGGCAAGCTGTAACCTCTCAGTCGCACATCTTGGTTGTTCTTAAGAAATACGTAAACCGGACGGATAATGTTCAGATATGTTTGCGACAAGTCTCCGATAGCTACCATTCCATACCTTCCTATAGAGTAATGATATATGACTTCCACAAACTCTGGACCTGCTTCCGTGAACCTTCCGTTTTGGAATGAGAATAGAATTCTGATCAATAGTCGGAAATCTTCTTGAGGTAGCAATGGTCCGTTCAACGTACGAAAACATAGCATATATTAATGTAGAAATGGACGATTACGTGGAGTTCGTAGTAGTCACGCGTAATCGAGATGATCCATTCCCAGGCCCTTTTTACTCCCATAGGAATCATTCTATAGTTAAAGATGAGTATGCCCCGTGGTTGCGCATAGTCCTGTGTGAGAAGGAATTCTTCAGATCTCTGATGGTAAGGGACTAGACGACGTGCATGGATGGCCCTCCTTGATCTCTTCCTGAGCTTGAACAAAGCTTATAGTGCGGGTGTCTTTCCTCCGTGACGACGCAAGGATTCGAGTACTTTGTTTGGACGGCCGTCCACTTCACAGCCTGTTGCATTGCTTTTTCATGTATTACAAGTACTCTAGAGCCGATCGTAAAGGTTGGACTGGATGCTCTGCACCCTCATTTCTTGTCTGTGTTACGCGCAGTGTGATCTCCAGCCTTCTGTGGCCAGTAGTTCGACTTCTCTACTCTCTTCATCGATATATTTGTTTCCATATCTCTCTGTAACATTCTAGGAGCCCTTCCGTACATTAGCTCGAATGGTGACGTCCACTTCTTCCTCTTCTTCGACGATAGCCGTATAACACTTTTGGTAAGGCATCTTCCCACTGGATTTCATTCTCCGACATAGTTTTCGATATTGATCGTTTGACGTTCCAACTATCCTCTCCGCTTTACCGTTTGACATAGGAGCGTAAGGAGAACTGTCTTCAGCTGAATACCTTCCTCTTCCAAAAAACGAAGCAGTGAAGTTGCAGTAAAACAAAGGGCGTTATCCGGGATGATCCTTTTTGGATGACCAAACGGTTCAATTATTTCTTTTTCGATGAATCTCAGGACCACCTCAGCATTTGCCTCCTCAACTGCAACTGCTATTTGTTTCCCGATTTGTTTCCGAAAGGTTTCCTTGAATGGGCCGGCAAAGTCAATTGAGAAGGTTTCAAAGAGACCGGAAACTGGAAAGCTTAGATTTGTCATATAATTTCGTATTGGAGTGAATTTTTGACAGTTGTCACAGCTTTTCACGAAATTATAGACGTTCTTATGGATACTGGGCCACCAGAATCTCCCCATAATGAAATTTTTGGTTTTTTCGAGATCCCAATGCCCTAACTCATCATGAAAAGTCGTCAAGATCTTCATTCTTTCTTTCATAGGGGCCACTAGTCGAGGACCGGCTTTTGCGTGTCGGAAGAGTTTCTCATTCCACAATGTAAAGGCCTTTTGTTTCCTGCGTACCCAATTTCTGTGTTCAAAATCAACCTTTCTCATTTCTAGTCCATCCAGGAATTTAATTAGCCCGTTAATATAAGATTCGTACTCTTTTTTGTTCGTAACTTGCACCTCGACAACTCCTACGACGTCCTGGGAAGCTTTTTCATTTGGACTCAGTGCATCCCTCAAGCGGGATAGGTAATCGGCAGGCTGATTATTGCGTCCGGGCCTATACACAATTTCAAACCGGTACTCTGCGAAAACGTCGAGCCATCGAGCTAAGCGGTGATGTACATCTTTCTTCTGAAATGCTGTGTTAAGTGCCTGGTGATCAGTTATCAAGACAAATTTCTCGAGTGATACAAGGTACACGCGGAACTTTTTCAGTGCGAAGGCGACAGCTAGCGCTTCTTTCTCGAAGACTGAGTATCTCTTTTACGCATCATTCAGAGTGCGACTGCGAATTGAACAGGGTGTAGTCTTCCGTTTTCATCTTTTTTTGGGACAAAACGGCACCCAAAGACCGTTCTGATGCATCTGTTTCCACAACAAATGGTCTCTTCAAATCTGGGTACATGAGGACTGAGGTGACACATAGCTTATTTTTAAGCTCCTCAAATGCAGTTTCCATTTCCTTGTTCCAGTAAAATTTTCCGTTCTTCATAGTGCTGGAATGTAACTGTGCTGCAGTGTCTTGGCGAAATCTTTGATAAATCTTCTGTAATATGAGGCCAGTCCTAAGAAGCTTCGGACCTCCGTCTTTGAAGCGGACCTTGGTGCCAACTTGATTTTTTCGTTTTCTCTGTATCCACTTTAATTCCCTCTTAATCGAGGTTATGACCGAGTAATTGGATAGAAGTTTTCACAGAGAAGCATTTGCATAGCTTAATTTTCAGGCTGTACGCAGATATCCTCTCCACCACAGTCTTGACATGCGATATGTGCTGATCCAAGGTTTTTGAGAATACTACCACATCATCGATATAAACTCTAGCAAATGGAAGTCCTTTCAAAACCTCGTTCATCATTCTTTGGAACATAGCTGGCGCATTCCTGAGACAAAAAAGCATCACTTCGAACCTGAATGTACCGGCTTTGCAGGTAAAGGTTGTATTTTCCTTACACTTTTCATCCAATGGAATCTGCCAATAACCAGTGTAAAGATCAATTGAGGTGAAGTATCTCCCGTCCTTCAAGTCCTCGAGGATTTCCTCCGTATTTGGAATCGGAAATCGATCGGGTATCATTATCTGGTTCAGTTGTCGGTAATCGACGCAAAAGCGAAGTTTCTCATCTTTCTTTGGTGTTACCACAACTGGAAATGACCACGGGGATGAAACTGGCAGTATAATATCATTTTCCAGCATACTTGTAACATTCTCTGAGATAAATTGGTCATATTTTGGCGGTTTTCGTCCAGGCCTGTGGTAAATTAGTTCAGTATCGGTAAGTTCAAATGAGTGAGTGACTGGTACACTTGCTTGTCTTAGATCGGAAGCGCTCCATGCAATTACTTCGGAAGATGTTAAAATGTCGGATATTTTCATTGAGGCGGGGGCTGTAAGGTGCTGTACTTTTTCTTGAATTTATGCCATTTGGCGCTGGTCTTCTTCTCGAGCCTCTCCCTCCAAATTTTGAAGGACTTCTTCCGGCGTGCTCACATCTTCAGATATGGAATCCGATATATTCCTGTTTTCCTTGCAATTGTTATTCTTCTTTCATGCTCCGAATTCCGTCCTTTGATTCGATATTATCGCAAAGAGAAACACATTCAGGTGTCACGCCTACCCCAGAATTCCAGTCGTCATCTGTTTCAAACCCAGAATTATAATCATCCCATGCCATGTTCAGTATCCCCCGAGCGTACCCTTCTCCACTTCCGAAAGTGTTAGTTGGTTCTTAATCTTCGCTGTCATAGCTAGAAGTGAAATCTTCACTGTCCGTTTCTTTCAAATCTACCGGATGTGTGCTTTTGTCGAAATCCAGGGGCATCTTCACGGTTCTGGCGTCAACATTAACTGAAACGATTTGGTTGCCCAGGTCAATGCAGGTCCCTAATCTTTCCATGGTAGGGCAGCCAATGATTGCATCAAAAGGGAGATCAGGCATGACAAGAAAGTCTACATCAACTTTAGAGTCCCCAAAGAACACGGAAACCTTGTCAACAGTGCCCATGCATTTTGATATGGTTCCATCCGCCACAGTTATTCTTCGAGTAATTGGAATAATTTCAAGACCTAGATCTGTCACCAAAGTTTCTGCAATAAGGTTTGGAACAGCGCCCGAATCGAAAAGAGCTTGGTTTTGCATTCCCAATACTTTGACTGGTACTAGTTTAAGACGTCTGGGTGTTGTCGAGGCCGATTGAAGGAACAATTTCTTACCCTTAGCGGACTTATTAGACCTGATAATTTTTTTGAGTTCTTTTCTCGCGTCCTCTGCGTCGCCCCTCAAAAGTTGACCAAACGTTATCCCAGTTGGGGCCGATGCAAGCTCAGCCACCAAATTGTACTTCTTCACATATTCTAGTACGTCCTTCGGGATATTCTTAAATTTCTTACTCTTTCTCGTCTTCTTGGCCGGAGTGACTCCCACTCCTGGAACAACTTGATCAGACCTCTTGGTTCGAGGAGGTACAGGTGCTGGGATATGTTCCAGCATTCCATAATCTAGCCTAGGTTTTTTCGATAAAATGTTCCCTTCCCCATCCCTTTTTGTCACATTGACTTGACTGATTTCTTCCGCGATGGATACGTTACCGGCATCCGTCAACTTGTGATCCTTTCTGTTTTGTAAGATTTTCATCTGTGGTCCTGACGCGCTCCGTGCGTCCGATAAATTTGCTCTTCTGTTGTCTTTAGACCAGCAGTTACCTTCATGATGCCCGTAACGTCCGCACTTTCCACAACGAGTGATTCTGTGTGGATTATCAGGACACCTATTTTCAAAGTGTCCAGGCTTGTGACAGTAGGAACAGACTTCTGGAGCCTTGGGGCCCCATACTGGTTCTTCTTAATGATAAGAGTAAGGCTTTCCAACTGCGAGGCTATCATGTCAAGTCGATTATCAGATCGGGTTTCCAACCTTTCTTCCAAGATTTTGACATCCCCCTGCCTGATTCTAATGCTGCTGCGCTAGTAGCCGGCCTTTGATAATTCTTTTCAGGATGTAAGATCGGCAAAGATGTACGGGTTTCCCTCGGTACTTCACTTAGTGACTGAAACGTCTCCGAATTTTTGACAAATTTTACTATGGTACCCTTCAGTTTATTAAAGGTGTGAGGGCCCTTGATGAGGAGGAAATCGGATAGCTGCTTATCCCCCATCGCCGCCTTACGGAGCATTCCGTACTTGGCTTGGGCGTTGAACCCAGCCTTTTCATAGAGATCACACAAGTATACCAATGAGCTTAAAAAATCGTCTAAGTTGAGCCGGGCCTCTATGGCGGTACGAACCATCTCATCTGGTTCTACCTCCTTAGCATACTCTTTCACAAGCCACTCACATACCTCACCGAAGTTACGCCCATTCCCGTTAAGAGACCACACGTTGATAAACTTGGACTTATATTTGTGCTTTGCGTTACCGTGAAGATAGGCGAAGATACTTTCGGCCTTCCCTTCATCGCTCTTCTCACGCATCACAACGTTGACATATGTACAAGGAAACTCCTCAACGTCTTCATTCTTGCCCCTGTGAACGTTATACGAGCAGCGTTGAGATCCATGATTACAGAAAAGAAATCCCCCGAAGTGTTCCCTAATACTGCTCAACTCGGATACCTCGGGTGCAACCCCCTCCACAAGAGTACCAAATGATAGGGGTAAATCGTCGGGAGAAGAGATATTCAGAACCAACTACCCCAAGAAGGAGGTGTTGCAAGCGAAAAAAGTGCTACCGCGGTATAGTTGAACGAACGTAAAGGAGTGGATAGGGAAGACAGTTGAATGGGCTACAAGCAAGTATGAAAGGGGCAGGGTCTACCACCTATGCTTAGTGACTAGGGTAAAATAAATGTTTCTTGGGTCTGAAGTGGACTCTCAACTTCCTAACTATTTGGGACTGGGCTTGAAGTTGTCTGCCAACTTGCTTGACCTCTCAAAGAGGAAGCACTTTACTCAGCTTATGTAGACTTTTCGGCTAATCCTAAAGTCTCAATCAAACATACTAAATACCATAAAACGCAAAAAAGGGCATCTTGTGGATGTCACTGGCCAGAGGGAAGATATTATCAAGGAAAATATCTGTATCTACTCCTCACAGTCGTTTTTCTCAAGATCAGAACCAAATAACCCCTCCAAAATATCCATACTCTCAATGCAATCCCTACAAATTCCCTCGAAGGCTCATAATGATAAATGGCCTCATCAGACATATCAAGATCCTCCAATTCTTCCTCGCGACCCTCAGCCTCCGCGCCAACCCCATCCGAAGAATCCGAGATGACGATCACGCCCTCACTATCCCCTCCATCCCCCACAGCAACTTCCCCACGATTATACACCATCGGTTCCCACGGAGCTACAAAGTCTTCCTCATCCTCGGATCCCTCCACGTCCGACTCAGTCCCCTCTGACTACTCCTCCTCCGCCTCCTCCAAGAAGTGCCGACGAACCCACTCCCGAACACGCTCACGGTCCATCCTCCTGAAGTAGTCGTCGTAGTCTGTTGGCCCACTATTCATTAGGGCTAGGCCGTTGATGGGGCGAGAGGGGCGGCTTTTGGTGATGGGGGCGGAGGGGCGAAGGTTGTTCATTCTGATAGACGGTGGGGAATGAGAGGCAATGTAGGGTGTTTTGGGGGGAGGGATGATGAGTAAAATGATCGGGGACATTTGGAACTTGGAATAAAGGGGTTTAAATAGGCTCCCGGGGCAGGTTCTATAGATTAGGAATAGGTAAAATAAATCTGCAAGGGATTTTGCAGTAGTGCCTTTGCGCCCTTCTTCTCAAAAAAGGTGAATTTGGAGGAGGAAGTAAGCTAAAAGGGAAAAGGAACTTGATTCGGGGTCGATTCAGAGGGCTAAATACAGTATAAAAATATCTAGATAAAATGGAAGTAAATTTGGAAATGACGGTGGGAGGAGTTAGGGGCGGGATCGTTGTAGGTTGCTGGATTACACGAAGGGAGGACCATTTCCTGTATTACATGAAGGGATACATGAAGGGAGGACCATTTTCTGTATTACATGAGGGGAGGACCATTTTCTGTATTACAGGGACCTCGTGAAGAAATTTGTGCAGGGAATTATTGAAGACGAAAACGTTTCAACGCCCCCTACAATCGCCACGCTGCAGCAACTATTCATCAGATATCGTGGAGAGCCGACGGGGGAGTGTGTTGCGGGCTTGAAAATGTTTCTGACGGAGTGTGCTGAAAGAGGGAGGGCCTCACAAGTTGAGCAAGCCAATGTAACTGAACAAGCAAATGGGTCTTAAACTCAGCGTTCAAAGCGAAAAGGGGAAAAGGTCTGGCTGTGTCACTCTTGGAAGATATATCCGTTCTAGAGAAGCATTTGGAACAATCAATTACTACACGCAGCGCCTTTGCGCTTTCTTTTCTAGATTTGCATGGCTTTATTGTGTTCTACTGCGGTTACACTGAGTTCTATTCTACTCCTAGGTAGTTCTATGGTAGTTACTCTAGACTAAAACTACTGTGAAAGCTAAGATAGATATACTGGAACAGTTGTAAGTCGAGATGGCACTGCTATCATGTTCTTTATGCTTCGTTGTTGCATTTTTAGGGTTTGTATTGATTTTATTTGACGTTGTGAGACTTATTGAGTTTACTCGAAGAGGCTGTAACCGTATCCCTTTACTCTAAGCTCACTACTGTGCATTAGATGTTGCAGGAGTTCTATGTAAGGTTAGCTGTAGAGCTGTAGCAATACAGTAAAAGGTATCAACCAACCCAACGCCTGACCATCCCTCAATTCGCCCCCTCTAGCCATATACGTTCTCCCTTTCCTTGACACTCGCACCTTCTGTCGATCCCCAAGCCTCCGCTGGCCACCCCTAGCCCAGTTCCGGTAGAGCATTCCACTGCAAGAGCCTTCAGCTATTTTAGAGTCCCGAAGATGGAAGGCTTTCGTTTACAGTGAATGGTTTCTATAGAGCCCATGGCAGTCCGACTATAGGCTTCGGGGTTTGATTTACAATACTGGACGGAAATTTAGGTCCTTTAATATTCGGAATGTGAGGTGCTTCAATGTTTGAAAGATGTAGTCGGTTGTGGCCGGTAATATCCCAGAAGGTGACTAGTATTACCTCTTAATTTACCCTAAAAAGCCGGATTATGACTGGGAAAGTAATATAATTCCCTGATTTGGGGAAATTATGGGTTATTTGAATATATGGAACATGTGGTCGGTTGCATCCACGGGGCAGGAAGTGCCTTCCGTGGGGCAAGTCGTTACTGAAGTGACGCCAGGTGTTCCATTCGGGATTGAGGCGACTGGGTGTAAGCTTACAAAGGGGGAAAGGTTTGGGTGTTTTACTCTTGGAAGATATGTCCGAGCTTACAAAGTGACAGGGTAACGGCGTCCCTGCGTCACCCTAAAATATATCTTCCAACAGTACAAACACCCAAACCTCTCCCCTAGAAAACGGACTGGAGTCCAGCCATCAGACAGACAGCTGTGGTTACCTGAAAGTTGGAACGACTAGTCTGACAACTCTGAGGAAGGCGACGCAGTGGATGACTAGGGGTCTTGTGCAGAAGAATAGTTGGACTTCACTGAGGAGATAGAGACCGATAATGTGGATGAGGGTCTTCTTAGTATGTATTCATGCTTAAGAAATGACTCATTCAACCGGGGACTCAGCCTTCACACCTTTCGCAGCAAACCAAACCCCAGTTTCAATTCTTCGAGAGCCACAAGAGTAAAACACCCAAACCTTTCCCTCGATAGAAACGCCCACAGCACTCTCCGACTATGGAGTCGTACCAACCCGCTTCCCCTAACTCCTTGCCTCCTTGTCCCCACTTTACTCCAGAAATTGTTCTGCATTGCGTTCAGAGCTTTCCAAGGGGTAGCGCCGCAGAGCAATCCGGACCCCTCCCAAACCACGTCGTTGCGCTTTTGCAAGCCCTACCAATTGTCAATGGTGGACGAGGCTTGCTATCTGCTCTGCCTAGTGTCTATCCGATCAAGCACTGTCCTCATATGAGGCACGCTTTGTCCTCATATGGGGACAATTTCCGTTACATTTTGGAAAGGTAAATGTTTTGGAAGCTCGAAATTTTTACTGGAAAAAAGGTTTTTGATGTTTAGTTACAGTACAGTACAGTAATTTTTACTGTACATGCGCCCTCGTTTCTGAAACCCCCCACGATAATACGAACTATTTTACCTTCCAAAATGAAGTCGTTTTCACAACTTCTTGCGAAGAGCGGAAGCTGGTGAGGGAAAACTGCTCTAGCCTTCACCGAGGTCAACAATCTTGAAAAGTTTGTTTTGATCGGCCATCTACACTCATGAACTAATGTGGAGGGATAAGAAATGCGCTGAGGTAAAGAAATTTTGTATTGAAAAAGAAGTGTAAAACTCATATGAGGACAGCGGTCAAATAGACACTAGTGTGGTCAACCTATTACCCAACTTGAAGGCCCGTGCGGCTATATCAACATAGATCGCACGTGCGCCGCTTACGGCTCTTCCGAAACCGGACGAAGTAATCAGACCGATCGCCATGGTTGAGACCTTGCGTCACTTGGTGGGCAGATGTTGGCTGACTCGCATTTCCGACAGGGTTTCCGACTACTTTCAGCCACTACAGTTGAGAGTAGCAACTTCAGGAGGACCTAAGGCAGTTGTCCACGCTCTACGGCGACTTTATGAAGAGCATTGCGAATCGGTGGAGCATTGTGGTCCACTGGCTTGATCAAGCTCCGTTCGGTAAGATAGCTTTACTGATAGACAGTACGAGCTCGTTAATCCAGATTGTGGTTCCGCTGATCCCTTCTGGGTGACACTTTCTGCAGCACCCGTCATGTCCAATGCGGCCTGCTTGATGGCTGGCCTGAAGGTAGCATTTTAGGAAGCGTAGTTCCTTCCCCATTACGCTGTAGGTATACCCTTTTTGAGTCGATTGCGGTTGTCTGGAAAACCATGGGATAGGTCGGAAATATCTTCCAACAGTAAAACACCCAAACGTTTTCCCCTTCCTTTCTGAGTTGTGGCTGTCCTGCAAACTGTGGGTTGCACTACCGTTTCCGTTCGATTTTTAGCTGTAGTTTAATGCTTCTGGGTAGTACCTGCTGTGCAAAGCAGTTTAGGGCTCAAGTCGAGACCGAACTGCTTCCGTTCTCCCCCACTGTCTCCGTTTATTTAATGGACAGACATGGGCAATTCAATAAAGAAAGGCATCCGATCAAGGATCCGACTACCGACTCCCAACTCGGGAGCATCGCCATTGAGTTGCGTGCTCGTGGCTTGCCACAGAAATTTCTACGTGATCATTTTGCGGATGAACACAGGCCACACTAAGCGCACCGACTCGCCGCTTCGACTGATGCTTTCGCCCATTCGTCGTTCCGTTGTTCGAATTAGTTCCACCGAGAACGGGGCACCAAGTGCCCCACCACACAATACAGGTACTGTTTCCGTTTTGGCCCCTTTCTCTGCCCCAGTGCTGATCAGTGTCGATCCTGTCGACGTCGCACGTTTTTTCAAAGAACGGGAGAGATATGAATTAGAAATCGCTGCCAAGCAGAATGAAGTCCCTTCCCTCAAACCGATCCCGTACTCCGCAAGTATTGACCGATCCTTTCTCAAGAACATTTTTTCATGGGAAAGTTCGACTCTATCGCATCCGGAGCAACCGAGGTAACAGGACTGAATGATGTGCACATTAAGACGCACATAGAGTCTATCGTCTCCCGCTCAAACGAAACCCCTATGGATCCAGCACTCATCGAGCGAGCTCTTGATGGATGGTCTATGCCGACACATATTCTCAGAAGCTAGAGTTGCCCATTTCTGCTCCGATTTTTCGACCGTCTAGAAACCGTTGTATCATGCTGACGGAGGCGCTGGCAGCTCAGACCTCAACGATGAAGACGGCTGGCTAGACCTCGGACCTTAAAATCCGGACGAAAAGGAACCTGTTCTTGCACAAAAGCTGAACGAGGATGCCAGCAATTGCATGACTGAAACAGGACTAAAAGTTCTACCGAACATGATTCGCAAATTCGACGATTTCATCAGGCTTAAGCTCCACGCCGGAAAGCCCGCTGACATAGAACCGCTTCGTGTCAATCTGAAGCCCGGCGCTCTTCCAGTCCGTGCTAAACAACGTCGCTACCCGCCTCGCAACTGGTATTTTATGATTCGATACGCTAATCAACTCCTCAAGCTTGGTTTTGTAAAGAAAGTTACTGTACCGGAATGGGTCTCTTCGTCTCGCATTGTACCCAAGCCACCACCAGCTATGTACCGTCTAACAGTGGACTACCGCCCCGTCAACAGTTCTCCCATCGAGACCTTTTGGCCTATGCCGAACATCGAATCTGAACTAGCAGACGCGAAAGGTGCTAAAGCATTTGCAGCTATTGAGTTCTGCAGTGGGTGCTGGCAAGCTCCGCTACATGGCGACAGTCAACCACTTTTTTGCGTTCATGACTCCGAACGGTGCGGTCATGGCGACTAGGACCACGCAGGGTGGAATGAACTCCGCAGCTATATTTCAAGAGAAAGTAGCTGACTGTTTTTCTGAGCTTCGCCGGAACTTTAAGGCATGGATAGACAATTTTATGGTTTTTGCCGTTGGTGAGGACCACCTCCTTCGCCTTCTCCGCTGTTTTTTCGAAGTATGAAGAGCTCGACGGCTCATCGTTTCACTTCCTAAGTCTAAGTTCTATCTTTCCGAAGCTATCTGGAGTTGCCGGATCATCGACTCGGACGGCGTTCGTTTTAATTCGAAAAATCTCTCTGGCTTACAGGACTGTGAACCTCCCCGCACTGCTGGGGGATTATGTGAGTATGTACATGTTGTGTCTTGGATTTCTACCAGCATCCCCAGATTTGCTGAGCAGGTCGCGCCTTTGCGCGCGCTATTGGAAAAGGCATACGCAAAGGCCGGTGGCAGCCGTAAGGAAAAGTCCGTCTCGAAGTTCCCCTAAAAGAACTTGGCTGGGACACTTCACATACCCCAGCTTTTATGGATCTACAAGAGCAGCTTCAAGAAGCAGTTCGCCTCTCACTTCTAGGTCCTTCTACGAGCCTTCGCGTGCACACTGACGCATCCGATAAACATTTGGCGGTCTGTGAAACACAGTGCGATGAATCGGAACTGGCAAAGCCAGTTGAGGATCAAGCTCATCAGCCCTTGGCCTTTCCCAGCGGTACATTCTCAGACCGTGACGAGCGCTGGTCTACGTACGAACGAGAGGCTTTCGCCGTTGTCCAAGCTTTTCGCAAATTGGATTACTTGCTTGCATGCGATTCTTCTGATGTGCGCAAATTAGCACACGAAAAAATCTAGATGAGGACCATAATTGTATACAGTATTGGAACTGGGAAGATATTTTTACAGTTTTTGAATTTGCAAGGTATTTTTAATTTGGGTGAGTGTGGCAAATTCATCGGTTGATTTTTTATTTTAGGACACACTGTCATAGTGGATGTCAGTACAGTTCTAGGTTGTGGGTGATACTACGAGTGACTCTGAAAGGTCTATATAATGGCCACATCAATTCCCACCCCTGGCCGATAGGTGGCTGGCATGGGTATGGCACCTAGATATTTACCTTGAGGAAATATCTTCTAATGGTCTCTCTGGTTCACACGATTCCCGTGAATGCATTTTATGGTTATTAGTCTGTTTGTTTGAAGACTTTTAGGGTAGCCAAAGGTCTATATAAGCCGAGTAAACTGCTTCCTTTAGTGGAGGTCAAGCAAGTTGGCAGACAACTTCAGGTCAAGCTCCGAGTAGTAGGAAGTTGAGAGTCAACTTCAGACCCAAGAAAACTTTTTCCTAAGCAGGTCGCAGAGCATCAGTGGTAGACGCTGCCCCTTTTATACTTGCTTGTAGCCCTCTCAACTCTCTCCCATATACACTGCTTTTTATTTGTTCAACTATACCACGGTAGCACTTTTGTCGCTCGCAACACCTCCGTCTTGGGGTAGTTGGTTCTAAGTATCTCTTCTCCCGACGATTTACCCCTATCATTTGGTACCCTTGTGGAGGGGGTTGCACCCGAGGTATTCGAGTTGAGCAGTCTTAGGGAACCATTCGAGGGGATTTCTTTTCTGTAATCATGGATCTCAACGCTGCTCGTATAACGTGTTCGTATAACGTTCACAGGGGGCAAGAATGAAGACGTTGAGGAGTTTCTCTATACATATGTCAACGTTGTGATGCGTGAGAAGGGCGATGAAGAGAAGGCCGCAAGTATCTTTGCCTATCTTCATGGTGACGCAAAGCACAAATATAAGTCCAAGTTTATCGACATGTGGTCTCTTAACGGGAATGGAGGTAACTTCGGTGACGTATGTGAGTGGCTTGTGAAAGAGTATGCTAAGGAGGTAGAACCAGATGAGATGATTCGTACCGCCATAGAGGCCCGGCTCAACTTAGACGATTTGTTAAGCTCATTGGTGTACTTGTGTGATCTTTATGAAAAGGCTGGGTTCAACGCCCAAGCCAAGTACGGAATGCTGCGTAAGGCGGCTATGGGGGATAAGCGGCTCTCCGATTTACTCCTCATCAAGGGCCCTCACACTTTTGATGAACTGAAGGGTACCATAGTAGAATTTGTCAAAAATTCGGAGACGTTTCAGTCACTAAGTGAAGTACCGAGGGAAACCCGTACATCTTTGCCGATCTTACATCCTGAAAAGAAATATCAAAGGCCGGCTACTAGTGCAGCAGCATTGGAATCTGTCAGAAGCGATGTCAAAAACTTGGAAGTAAGGTTGGAAACCCGATTCGATAATCGACTTGACATGATAACCTCGCAGTTGGAAAGCCTTACTCTTACCATTAAGAAGAACCAGTCTGGGGCCCCTAAGGCCGCAGAAGTCTGTTCTTACTGTCACAAGCCTGGACACTTTGCAAATAGGTGTCCTGATAATCCACACAGAAACACTCGTTGTGGAAAGTGCGGACGTTACGGGCATCATGAAAGTAACTGCTGGTCTAAAGACAACAGAAGAGCAAATTTATCGGAAGCAAGGAGTGAGTCAGGACCAGAGGTGAAAATCTTACAAAATAGAAGGGATCAAAGTTGACGGATGCCGGTAACGTATCCATCGCTGAAGAGATTAGTCAAGTCAATGTGACAAAAAGGGATGGGGAAGGGAACATTTTATCGAAGAAACCTAGGCTAGATTATGGAATGCTGGAACATATCCCAGCACCTGTACCTCCTCGAACCAAGAGGTCTGATCAAGTTGTTCCAGGAGTGGGAGTCACTCCGGCCAAGAAGACGAAAAGAGTAAGAAATTTAAGAATATCCCGAAGGACGTACTAGAATATGTGAAGAAGTACAATTTGGTGGCTGAGCTTGCATCGGCCCCAACTGGGATAACGTTTGGTCAACTTTTGAGGGGCGACGCAGAGGATGCGAGAAAAGAACTCAAAAAAATTATCAGGTCTAATAAGTCCGCTAAGGGTAAGAAATTGTTCTTCAATCGGCCTCGACACACCAAGACGTCTTAAACTAGTACCAGTCAAAGTATTGGGAATGCAAAACCAAGCTCTTTTCGATTCGGGCGCTGTTCCAAACCTTATTCAGAAACTTTGGTGACAGATCTAGGTCTTGAAATTATTCCAATTACTCGAAGAATAACTGTGGCGGATGGAACCGTATCAAAATGCATGGGCACTGTTGACAAGGTTTCCGTGTTCTTTGGGACTCTAAAGTTGATGTAGACTTTCTTGTCATGCCTGATCTCCCTTTCGATGCAATCATTGGCTGCCCTACCATGGAAAGACTAGGGACCTGCATTGACTTGGGCAACCAAATCGTTTCAGTTAATGTTGACGGCAGAACCGTGAAGATGCCCCTGGATTTCGACAAAAGCACACATCCGGTAGATTTGAAAGAAACGGACAGTGAAGATTTCACTTCTAGCTATGACAGCGAAGATTCGGAACCAACGAACACTTTCGGAAGTGGAAAAGGGTACCCTTGGGGGGTAATGAACATGGCATGGGACGATTATGATTCTGGGTTTGAAACAGATGACGACTGGAATTCTAGGGTAGGTGTGACACCTGAATGTGTTTCTTTTTGCGATAATATCGAATCAAAGGACAGAATTCGGAGTATGAAAGAAGATTACAATTGCAAAGAAAATAAGAATACGTCGAATTCCATACATGAAGATGTGAGCACGACGGAGAGGTCCTTCAAAATATTGAGGTTGGGAATCAAGAAGAAAAGGGCGCCAAATGCAGAAATCCAAGGAAAAGTGCAGCACCTTCCCGCCGCCGCCTCACTGAAAATATCCGACATGTTAACATCTTCCGAAGTAATTGCATGGAGTGTATCAGATTTAAGACAAGCAAGTGTACCGGTTACTCACTCGTTCGAACTTACCGACACTCAACCGATTTACCACAAGCCCAGACGTCAACCGCCAAAATATGACCAATTTATCTCAGAAAATGTTACAAGTATGCTGAAAAATGTATTATTCGACCAGTTTCATCCCCATGGTCGTTTCCAGTTGTGGTCGCACCAAAGAAGGATGGAAAGCTGCGTTTTTGCGTCGATTACCGACAACTGAACCAGAGAATGATACCCGATCGATTTCCGATTCCGAACATGGAGGAGATCCTCGAGGACCTGAAGGATGGGAGATATTTCACCTCAATTGACCTTTACACTGGCTATTGGCAGATTCCATTGGATGAAAAATGTAAGGAAAAAACAACCTTTACCAGCAAAGTTGGTACGTTCAGGTTCGAAGTGATGCCTTTTGGTCTCATGAATGCACCAGCTACATTCCAAAGAATGATGAACGAGGTTTTGAAAGGACTTCCATTCGCAAGAGTCTATATCGATGATGTCGTCATATTCTCAGAAACATTGGATCAGCACATCTCGCACGTCAAGACAGTTGTGGAGAGGATATCGGAGTATAGCTTGAAAATTAAGTTGAGCAAATGCTTCTTTGCGAAAACTTCTATCCAATTACTCGGTCATATCGTCGACCAAGAGGGAATTAGTGTGGATCCAGAGAAAACGAAAAAAATAAAGTTGGCACCAAGGCCCGCTTCAAAGACGGAGGTCCGAAGCTTCTTAGGACTGGCCTCATATTACAGAAGATTTATCAAAGATTTCGCCAAGACTGCAGCACCGTTACATGCCAGCACTACGAAGAACGGAAAATTTTACTGGAACAAGGAAATGGAAACTGCATTTCAGGAGCTTAAAGATAAGCTATGTGTCCCCCAGTTCTCATGTACCCAGATTTCAAGAGACCATTCGTTGTGGAGACAGATGCCTCAGAACGGTCTTTGGGTGCCGTTTTGTCCCAAAAAGATGAAAACGGAAGACTACACCCTGTTCAATTCGCAAGCCGAACTCTGAATGATGCGGAAAAGAGATACTCAGTCTGCGAGAAAGAAGCGCTAGCTGTCGTCTTCGCGCTGAAAAAGTTTCGCGTATACCTTTTATCACTCGAGAAATTTGTCTTGATAACTGATCACCAGGCACTTAAGACAGCATTCCAAAAGAAGGATGTACATCACCGCTTGGCCCGATGGCTCGACATTTTCGCAGAATATCGGTTTGAAATTGTGTATAGACCCGGACGCAATAATCAGCCTGCCGATTACCTATCCCGCTTGAGGGACGCACTGATTCCAAATGAAAAAGCTTCGGAGGACATCGTCGGAGTCGCCGAGTTGCAGTTGCCGAACGATAACGAGTACGAAGCTAATATTCACGGACTGATCAAATTCCTCGATGGACTAGAAATGAGAAAGGTTGATCTTGAACACAGAAATTGGGTACGCAGGAATCAAAAGGCTTTTACATTGTGGAATGGGAAACTCTTCCGGCACACTAAAGCCGGTCCCCGACTAGTGGCCCCTTTGAAAGAAAGAATGAAGATCTTGAGGACTTTCCATGATGAGCTAGGGCATTGGGATCTCGAAACAACCAAAAAATTCGTAACTGAGAGATTCTGGTGGCCCGGTATCCATAAGGACGTCTATAATTTCGTGAAAAGCTGCGACAACTGCCAAAAATTCACTCCAATACGGAAGTATAAGACAACTCTAAGTTTTCCAGTTTCCGGTCTCTTTGAAACCTTCTCAATTGACTTTGCGGGCCCGTTCAAGGAAACCTCTTCCGGAAAAAATATCTCCTTATAGGGGTGGAACATCTTACTGGATGGCCAATAGCAGTTGCAGTTGAGGAGGCAAATGCTGAGGTGGTACTGAGATTCATCGAAAAAGAAATAATTGAACCGTTTGGTCTTCCAAAAAGGATAATCTCGGATAACGCCCTTTGTTTTACTGCAACTTCACTGCTTCGTTTTTTGGACGAGAAAGGGATTCAGCTGAAGACCGTTCTCGCATACGCTCCTATGTCCAACGGAAAGCTGAGAGGATGGTTGGAACCATTAAACGAGCAATATCGAAAACTATGTCGGAGAATGAAATCCAGTGGGAAGATGCCTTACCAAAAGTGTTATACGGCTATCGTCAAAGAAGAGGAAGAAATGGACGCTCACCATTCGAGCTAATGTACGGAAGGGCTCCTAGAATGTTACAGAGAGACATGGAAACAAATATTATCGATGAAGAGAGTAGGGAAGTTGAACTACTGGCCACCGAAGGCTGGAGATCACACCGCGCGCTAACACAGACAAGAAATAAGGATGCAGAACTGCAGTCAGAACCTTTTCAGTTGGCTCTAAAGTACTTGTAGTACATGGAAAAGCAATGCAGCAGGCTGTGAAGTGGCCGGCCTTCCAAACCAAGTACTCGAACCCTTGCATCGTCACGGAGGAAAGACACCCGCACTATCAGCTCTGTTCAAGCTCAGGGAAGAGATCAAGGAGGGCTATCCATGCACGTCGTCTGGTCCCTTATCATCAGAGGCCTGAAGAATTCCTTCTCACACAGGACTATGCGCAACCACGGGGCATACTCATCTTTAACTATAGAATGATTCCTATGGGAGGAAAAAGGGCCTGGGAATGGATCATCTCGATTACGCGGGACTACTACGAACTCCACGTAATCATCCATTTCTACATTAATATATGCCTATGTTTTCGTACGTTGAACGGACCATTGCTACCTGAAGAAGATTTCCGACTATTAATAAGAGTTCTATTTTCATTCCAAAACGGAAGGTTCACGGAAGCAGGTCCAGAGTTTGTGGAGGTAATATATCATTACTCTATAGGAAGATATGGAATGGTAGCTGCTGGAGACTTGTCGCAAACGTATCTGAATATTATCCGTCCAATTTACGTATTTCTCAAGAACAACCAAGACGTGCGACTGAGAGGTTACGCCTTACCCCGGATATGGAGTACAGACTGGTCCCGTATCCTCTATGGGAACCTTACGTTTCTCCGCCACAAATTGGGAACGTTGGAGGCGGCGAGGATCCTCCTGAAGCAGTGATGATGACCAGAGGAGGACCTTCGGGAGACAACAACCCGCCCAGAAGAGGTTCCGGTCGTCCCCCGAGAGGACCTCGTGCAGGTCCCAGTACGTCAGGAGCTGGTCGCGGCCATTCATCGGGACCGTCCACCACAACTTCATCTCTAGCTCTCCTTCACAACCATGCACAGCATACAGTCGGAAGAAGAAGATTATCTTTTTGGCTGCGCAATATCTCCGAGGATGCGAACGATGCGCAGGTCATTTCTTATTTCATGATAAGCATCTGTTTATGTTTTAGGGCGCTACATGGACCGCACTTATCTTACGAAGATTCGTTCTTGATGATGCGCGTCTTCTTTTCTTATCGGCATCCATTCCTCCGGCATCTTCCAGAAGAGTTTGCATATCACATATATTTTTTCACTCTTGGAAGATTCGGAAGAGTCACGGAAGAAGAATGTATTCAACCCCATCTCGATGTTATCAAACCAATATATGAGGCTATGCTACAAAGTGAGGTACCAGTAATGCGAACCTACTTTTTAGAACATCATATTGGTAATCAGTTGCATCCGTACCCGTTTGAGAGACCATATATTTTATCAATAAGACAGCGAACACTAACGGAAACAGAAGAAGAGCAGTGACGAGCCGGGACGTTCGTCTTGAGCGGGAGGGCGTGATGTGCGCAAATTCGCACACGAAAAAATCTAGATGAGGACCATAATTGTATACAGTATTGGAACTGGGAAGATATTTTTACAGTTTTTGAATTTGCAAGATATTTTTAATTTGGGTGAGTGTGGCAAATTCATCGGTTGATTTTTTATTTTAGGACACACTGTCATAGTGGATGTCAGTACAGTTCTAGGTTGTGGGTGATACTACGAGTGACTCTGAAAGGTCTATATAATGGCCACATCAATTCCCACCCCTGGCCGATAGGTGGCTGGCATGGGTATGGCACCTAGATATTTACCTTGAGGAAATATCTTCTAATGGTCTCTCTGGTTCACACGATTCCCGTGAATGCATTTTATGGTTATTAGTCTGTTTGTTTGAAGACTTTTAGGGTAGCCAAAGTCTATATAAGCCGAGTAAACTGCTTCCTTTAGTGGAGGTCAAGCAAGTTGGCAGACAACTTCAGGTCAAGCTCCGAGTAGTAGGAAGTTGAGAGTCAACTTCAGACCCAAGAAAACTTTTTCCTAAGCAGGTCGCAGAGCATCAGTGGTAGACGCTGCCCCTTTTATACTTGCTTGTAGCCCTCTCAACTCTCTCCCATATACACTGCTTTTTATTTGTTCAACTATACCACGGTAGCACTTTTGTCGCTCGCAACACCTCCGTCTTGGGGTAGTTGGTTCTAAGTATCTCTTCTCCCGGCGATTTACCCCTATCATCTTCCACACGCATCTACACCGACCACCGAAACTCGCTATTTTCGTTTAATCCATCGCCATGGAACCCTCACTCGGTCGCCACAAAGTACTCAAAGTCATACGATGGGCACTGTATCTAAGTGCTTTTACCTACCGCATTGAGCATGTCCCAAAAAACTCAAACACATTGCAAAATAATTGGGATAGGTAGATCCAAATAATAAAAAATAGTTCCAACTTGAATAAATAAATAAATGCCACAATCGGACTTAGAATGAATAATGAATAGAAAACCAAATTTAATAATATCTGATCGAGGGGATATTTCGATAGGAATGTAAAAATATTTCTAACAACCTAGACTACTTATACTCTACGCCAGGGTGAACCTGCTACAAAAATCAGGTGAGCCGTTCAATAATTTTGGTAGACATAATTTAGGCTCAGCAATAATTATTGCAGTATTTTCCAGGTAAGCAATCATCCAGATAATAATTTGTTGGTAGCATAAATGTAGTAATTATAGCCTGTATAATATAAAAACCCAACTGTAGGACATAAAAATTATTTCACACTGAATTCAGCATAAAATAGTGCCAGTGTAAAATAGATAAAATTATTCCTTGATGATTCATAATAAATATAAATTGTGGGCCTCAATAAAAATATTGCTCCACAATTCAGCATCACTGTAGGACACCGGGATAGAGATTAAAATATTTGGTCAATTTTCACACTACTTCCCCTTTGAAATATTGAATTAAATTTATCCTGTTGACTGAGATGAATCCCGAGATAAAATATTACTCATATCCATAGGTATAGATCCATCAAATAAAAGGAGCTTGAGCATGTCAGATACAGGACTGTCCTTTTTTGTGAGCGGGTCGGAAGGATTAATTGAACCAGGTATCCATAGCATTTTCTTGATTTTGTTCGTTTCGAAATTATATCGAATTAATTGAACATCCGCTCTAATAGATTTATCTTCAGGCACACGACAAGTAGATAGAGAGCTGAATAGATCTTTTGAATCAACAGCAACATGAAGAGGAATATTGATATTTAGAAGTGTACTGTATGCTGCTGCAATAATTTTTCCTTCCTCGATAGCTTCACCAGCAGCCAATATTTCACCAGATGCAATAGATTTAACAGGACGCCGAGATAGATGTGAATGCCAATAAATTGTATGAAATATTGAATTACAATTTAAGGAGCCAATTAGCAACCCACCAATACATCCAAGTTGAGCATTTGTCGATCCGGCTGGTTTTCCTGCATCAGAAAAAACAACAACTGATAAATTGAAATTTCCAGAAACTTCCGGGCGCCGATACGTGCTTGTAGAACCAAAAGATTTTAAATTCCGAAGCATAGAAGATTGGATAGATAAATCACGAACCAACGGATTTGACCTTTTCTGTTGTAAATAACTTGCTGTAAAGGCAGACACTGGAGATGCAACCATACCCAAATAGACAATTGATCCGTTTAACGAATTAAAAGCAAAGTTTTCAAATGAGTTCATTTCTTCATCAGGTTGTTTTCGACGATTTCTTGATATTGAATGGGGTTCCAGTCCATTTAGCTTATCATCAGCTGAGACATTAATTTTATAGTCATCAAACTGCATGATTTTAACTCCATTGAAATAAAAAGATCCAGGACTATGTACGATTGTACCAAGCTTATATACTTTCCCAAGATCTTGGATAAATTGCTTCTTAATTTTTTTGTCCAGTAATAAGTATATCATCGACCAATTTAACAACAAGCAGAATTAAGGATCCTTTTAAACTCATGAAAAATAATTGGGGTATATAAACGACTGATTTCAATCCGAGGTCAAAGAAAGTATTATCAGAGTGTATTTGCCATTTTGCATTCGCGTTGACTAACCCATATGAAGCAGACAGTAATAACCAATAGAAGGATTTTTCGGAGCATTCCCGAGGAGGTCTCACATAAACATCTCGTAATGCTGATCCAGATTGTAAAAATGCAGACTTCACATCAACCTTTGATAAATTCCATTTAAAAATTGTAGCAATTGATAAGAGAATTCTAATTGCCATCGGAGAACAAGATTCCGAATCAGTTCTCAAATTATTTTTCTCCTTGTCCTCATTTCCATGCGGAGCAATTCGAGCCTTGCAATAATATTTTCCATCATCCAAAATTTTTATTTTGTATAAAACGTGACTGGATATTACATTCGAGTCGGGAGGAATTTTTGAAACATGAATTTTTGAACACGTAGTGAGAAAATTATTTTCTTCCGTATTGTACGCATTTGAAATAATATGAGATGGAAGTCCAGATGCTTGATGAAGTAAAAATTCTTTAGATCCAAACCTTTTATGATAAAAACTCAGATCTTTTTGTTCAGATGATTTCAATTCCGTTCCAGGTAACAACTCAATTTCATGCGCATCAATTCCATCGTTTTCATCAATAGGGATATGAATTAAATTTTCAGGGTGCAGGGAACTAAGTTCAGATTCAATCGGAACATGTTCGAGAGATAATATGTTTTTAGATTCTGATAAAGTTCCATCAATTTCTGATTCATTATATTTTTCGACATCAGTATTCATATTTGGGTTAAAATTACCATCATCAGAATGATCGTCAAAATTGTTTTCGCCCACATTCTTCACTTCGGTAATATTTTTTCATCAGAAATATCTTCCACAGAATATTCAATAGACTGATTCAATAAATCATTTGCCTTTTGAATTTGGTATGCTAGTTCATTAGATGAAACGGAATGTCGGACATCTTCAATTGCAGCATGTATAAATTTTCCATTGGATCCAGGTACTGTGACGATAAGAGATTTTTTGTCGAATTTCAATACTGGTTTGGGCGATGACCAAGATCCTCTTTTCTGATTTGGTAGATGAATAAAAATTTCCACAATATCGCCAACATTAATTGGATATCGGTCACAGACTTTGATTTTAGAATAAGATTTAATTTCCTCTTGGCTATTAGCTCATTATGAGCTTCTCTTAAATCATTTGGTAGACTTCGAGGACCAGAATTATCGATGGGTCGAGTGTGACCAGTGGCAAGCTCGTATGAAGAAACAACATCATTTCCATATAAATCATTCGATATTTGAAACATTCGAGCAATACGAACCGTATTACTTGCAGAAGAATCGGATATTTTTAAACGGATATAAATGTCTCTCAATATTTTATGTTTTGACTCAATATAATTTTTGTTATGGCGGCGGGAACCAATAGGACAAAACGAAATTCCTCTTTCCTCAAGATAGCTTCTAAAATTATCATTGTCAAACGCCTGATCTCCCATTAAATAGTTAGGGTCCCAAAATGGTGTTAACCAGAGAGTCTCAATACAATCAACGCAATTTTCCATCCTTAAAGAGGGCACTATTGAACCAGTTGAATACCTGGTAACTGAGTCCATAATGTGAAAAATATCCAAGTTTTCCACAAAAAAATGATCCACACAAACCAATTCATTAAATCCGCGAGATATAGAGCTTAAAGATACTGCACGAGGATGAGATGGTTTTTTTGTGACATCACAAAATTTGCAGGAGTCAATTATGCTTGATAAATATTTTTTGCATTCATCGTCCCATATAAAATTTCTTTGTAACAATAGTTTTATATCATCATAATTTGAGTGACCACATACATGTTTGTGAACCTTATTAATTATTTTCTTCTTTTCAGCCCAAGATATATTTTTTGATGTATTGATATTGTTGGAACAAATTGCTGATAGAAATGAGTTTTCAATAGGTTCGGATGATTGTATAAATATATTTCCAGGTACATAACAATGATGACCATGATCCACCAATGTTATAGAATCGATTGAATTATTTGCGGACTCGAACTCGATGCGATTGTCCGTCATATGAATAATATTTGATTTTCTTGTGATATTTCTTCCAATAACCCATTGAGATGATCCACTGATTATTAGATGCCTTATTTTAACCTGATTTCCATTGTCTGAAATAGCTGATAAAAATATTGAACCGATCATTTTTCTTTTTTCGCTTGAGTGGTCGCCATTTCCGTATTGCCAGAAGGGCGTGTCCTTGATACATTCAGGAAGTTCATCAAGAATTCCATTCCATTTCGGTAAAATAAATTTCGAAAGTGCTCGTAATTCAACAATACCCATTCCACTATACGGTGCTCCATCATCAAGTAACGGACCTGGGTATAACGTATTTGACGGAGAATCAAGCACCGTTTTTACCATATGAAATGTTACGGAACCAGAATCATTTTTGTCTTTGATATTTTCTGCATTTCCCATTCTAGATGATGAACCTTTATGATAATTTTTAGCACTCTTGCATTTATCTTTTTCATAGGCCCAATGGCCAATTTCTCCACATCGGTCACAAGTTGATTTTGCCTTGAGCGCAGCAAAGTCTTCAGGAGATAATCTTTGCTTATTATTTTTCTTGAAATTTTTCTTTTCTCCGTATGAAATATTTGATTGATTTGAAGAGATATATTTTTGAGCATTTCCATATATTTGATTTGTATTTTTTGGTTTATCACATGCACGAATAATAGATGATATTTCTGAATATTTGATTAATTCTAGGATTTTTCCTTTTTCCAAATCGGCTTCTTCATGCTTCGGAGAAGCAGCAGCCAAAATAGATACTCGCTGGTTTGAATCAATTTTGGAATTAGCCAGGAGCAAAAATGATACCAGTGCTTCAGGTAATTTCGAAGTACCAGTAGATGAATGAAATCGGGCAATTTGAGCATCAAACCGTGATTCAAAATTTTTGAAAGACTCACTATCACCACGAGTAGTGTGCAATAGATCTAAGAATTTTTGAAATGTATCTGATATAGATGATAGAGGATCCACCTTATGAATAGCGTTAGCAATCGCTAATGCACCATTTTCAGACTGAATTTCTGTGTCTGGAATTTTCTTACAAATATCAAGAGCTCGTCCAAATAATTGTGATTGTAAGACAAGACCTTGTACTGCCTTAGGAACCTTATTAGAATTTGATGCTGGTAATAAATCATGAACAGATTTCCATTTTTGAACAGCATCAAAATATTTTTCTTGAGGTCCTTTACCATCCGTCCAAGGAGCCGTGCGAAGATCCCATGAAAATTTCGGCCTTGAAGGAATTTCGGGGCGATCTGGGCCCATAACTGCAAAATAATTGGGATAGGTAGATCCAAATAATAAAAATAGTTCCAACTTGAATAAATAAATAAATGCCACAATCGGACTTAGAATGAATAATGAATAGAAAACCAAATTTAATAATATCTGATCGAGGGGATATTTCGATAGGAAGTAAAAATATTTCTAACAACCTAGACTACTTATACTCTACGCCAGGGTGAACCTGCTACAAAAATCAGGTGAGCCGTTCAATAATTTTGGTAGACATAATTTAGGCTCAGCAATAATTATTGCAGTATTTTCCAGGTAAGCAATCATCCAGATAATAATTGTTGGTAGCATAAATGTAGTAATTATAGCCTATATAATATAAAAACCCAACTGTAGGCATAAAAATTATTTCACACTGAATTCAGCATAAAATAGTGCCAGTGTAAAATAGATAAAATTATTCCTTGATGATTCATAATAAATATAAATTGTGGGCCTCAACAAAAATATTGCTCCACAATTCAGCATCAATGTAGGACACCGGGATAGAGATTAAAATATTTGGTCAATTTCACACACATGGCCTGACATCATGACTAGGTGGATGCGTGGATACCGCCGATCTTCCACCACCTCCGCCCGACGAGTGACTTTCGCTTTGCCGTTTATTGGAGTTACAATCCCGCCTGACTCCCCTGACTTCGTTTGGCCTTCTGCACCCGAAATCGCATCAGCGCAGAAGGAACACAACAACGAAGCACCAAAGGACGCTACTGTAGACGATTCTGGGCTGTTGGAAGTCAAGGGGGCAGCGTGGATACTAGATGTATTCGTTGATCTGAAACTCCGTGTGGTTCCAGTACTTTTGCCAAACCCCTTTATTCGCCCCAGGTACCCCTTGCCCAAAAGCAGGGTGTCCTGAAATGCTGGATATCTACGGGGACCACTTGCTACATTGTCGCTTTGGCTGCGAGCGGAATACTCGCCACAACAACCAGGTGACTTTACTGGGGAACGATCTCGCAAGAGCCGCCCGACGTCCTTCCATTGAATCTCGTTTACACTTCCAAAACAGGACAAGGCCGGATCAGGGCGATGGGAGCCTTCGGTGGCACGGATTATTTCGACGTAACCTTTGTCAACCCGCTCGCTCCGTCCCACGCAAGAGCCGGGGCTTTCAACCCACTCACAAGCCTCAACGCAGCCCACGCACAGAAGCAGCGGAAATACCAAGGGTTCCTTGCTGAACTGCCTGGGAGAAACAGGCTGGTTCCTGTTCCCATCTCAACGCTTGGAGGATGGCATCCGGCGGCGTTCTCCGTCGTCAAGGAACTCGCGAGAACTGTTGCCACTCGCGCAATGGAACGGTTTTCGAAGGTTAGATGCATTCTTTTACAGCGGCACTCCGCATTGACAGTAACCTCCAATGCCGCTTGTTTGCTGGCTGGCCTCCCCTCCACCTTCTGGTAGATTGGAGTGCCATCTACAGTTTTCGATGCATTGTACGGTTTCGCAAATGGCTTGGCCAATATACGGTATCTACGCTCCGGTACAAATTTACTGGGTACCAACCCACATATCTACCACAGTAAATTAACCCCCCATTTTCTCTCTATCTGAAACTAAGACTGTTAACTATTGCCCATCCTGGCCCATTTCGACATCGTGGGGCTGACACTACTTGGCACGCCCTCAGGGAATGTTTCATAGAGACTGATATGCGAGATGATACACGCTCATTTGTTTCAGCATGTCTCCTCTGTGTCCTATCCTAGAGTGGTAACAAAGTTCCCGCCCTCTTGCCTCGACTACTCACGCATCAAAACCCAACGAGGTACTAAATTTCGACTACCTCTTTCTAGGTGAGAGTGAAGATGACAGCAAGTACGTGCTCGTTGTCAAGGACGACCGCAACGGCTACTTCTGGCTCGATGCCACATCCGCAGCGAACGCAGAGCATACCGCCGAAGTTCTTGCCCGATGGATTCGTGTATTCACTTACCCTAAGGTTTGGGTCTCTGACCAGGGCTTACATTTTAAGAATGAAGTACTTGAACATCTCTCCCGCACGCATAGAATCAAGCATCACTTTACTGTAGCCTATTCGCCCTGGTCAAATGGTACTGTGGAGTCCCTGATGCGCTCCGTGCTCTCTGCTACACGATTAATGCTCGCTGAGCTCAAGCTTGCTCCTCAAGACTGGTATCAAGTAATTCCCGCCATCTCATCCGCTCTCAATGAAGCAATTATAGACAGACTTGGCCGCCGACCCAATGGAATTGCTCGTACACCGCTAGAAGTCATGACTGGTATTTTACCTAAGCGCTCCGTGCTGCACATCCTACCTAACCCGCCCCGCCTCACGAACGAAAAGCTTGTCTTACGAGCTCGTGCTGAGCAAGTCATCGAAATCGCAGCCTTACAACAGACATTGGATATGATGCACAAATCAGTCGAACATTCAGTGAGTCTCCGACGCGAACGTGCCATTGCAGCACACAAGAAGTCGACAAACATCATCAATCCCTCGTTTACAGTGGGTGACTTCGTCCGGGTTCGAAGAGCAAACGATCGTGGACACAAGCTTCGCTTCCGTTGGTTCGGTCCTTGTCGCATCAATGCCGTCTACAGCCCCTTAGTTTATGGGATCGTATCACTTCGTTGAGGCAAGACCGAACGAGTAAATTTCTCGCGTCTCATCAAGTATAAAGACTCCCTACTCGGCAAAACCGTACCGCCCCAAATGCTGGACCTAGCCGAACGCACCGCTTCCTGCTACGAAGTTGTCGACCAGATCATGGATATAGGAGAAGCACCCGACGGTCTATTCTTTCGCGTGAAATGGGAGGCCCTCCCCGACAAACGGGACTGGACCTGGCAGTTCGCCGATGAACTCTACGCTGACATCCCCGATATTAACATCCAATACCTTCGCCGCTGTAAGTCTAAGAAGGCTGTCGTCAGAAAAATCAAACGCCAGCTGAACGTCTCCTGAGAACTATCCACCTTTTAACCGGAAAGAACTCAAGGGGGCAGTGTGGTCCGCTGGCTTGATCGAGATCCGTTCGGTACGATAGCTTTACTGATAGATAGTACGAGTTCGTTACCCCAGATTGTGGTACTGCTGATCCCTTCTGGATGACACTTTCTGAGTTGTGGCTGTCCTGTAAACTGTGGGTTACACTACCGTTTCCGTTCGATTTTTAACTGTATTTTAATGCTTCTTGGTAGTACCTGCTGTGCAAAGCAGTTTAGGGTTCAAGTCGAGACCGAACTGCTTCCGTTCTCCCCCACTGTCTCCGTTTATTTAATGGACAGACATGGGGCAATTCAATAAAGAAAGGCATCCGATCAAGGATCCGACTACTGACTCCCAACTCGGAAGCATCGCCATTGAGTTGCGTGCCCGTGGCTGGCCACAGCATGCACTGCTAATCGTTGACCTGCAAAATGCCTTAAACATGGAGCCGCAGTGCGTTTTTGAAGAATCAAGCAGAAGTTCCCAGAGCTCTTACCTAGGGTCCATTACACTTACGCGGTAAACCCGGGTCATCTGTGGGGCGGGGATGATATGGTACAGGTGCAGAAGGGGGATCCTCTCGGTCCAAATTTATTCTTCCTTGTGCTGCAAAAAAGGGGAGAGGTTTGGGTGTTTTACTCATGGAATATACATCCGATCTATCACATGATTTTCCAGAAAACCGCAAAAGGGGAAAGTTTTGGGTGTTTCACTCTTGGAAGATATATATGATCTATCCCATGGTTTTCCAGACAACCACAATCGACTCGAAAAGGGTATACCGACACATTAATGGGGAAGGAACTACGCTCCGTACAAAACTCGCAAAATGTGAGGCGGGAATTCAAAAAACCACCTGGAAAATGTGTGCGAAACCACAGAAAGGGCTTCTCTACTCCTTCAGCTGTGATACTTGGAAGATGGGTATATAGTTGGCACCACAAAGCCATTTGAACGGAAAAGTGTGCCGTCTGGCGGCCAAATGCCACCCCCCTGTTGAAAAACTTAGGAGGGAGAAATGATTTCTCCAGTTGATGTAACAGAACAAAGAAATTAAAAAGGAAAGAGCGAATACGCACTGGTTTGGGACGAGTACACGTCAGTGCGAACGATCGCGGTGTTTTGACAAGCAAGTTTGATAAAGTTGTTAGTTGCTCCTTGAAACAAAGAGGGATGCAGCCGGGGCGCTGCTAAAGGAACAGTAGAGGCGATGGTAAAGGGTTTCAGAAAGTTGGGGGCAAAGGGTGTTTGGAGTGTACCTGGATTCCCACAAGAATCCAGATGAGCCCCCTTTTATAGACAGTACGGTAGCTCTACTCTAGAAATTCTATACTTTGTTAGCTCAGTAGAACTTACTAGAAAGTAGAGGTGTAACTACAGAATTGTACTATCTAGAGTATAACTACGTAAATAAAACGATAACGTGGGGCTCCACGTCAAATAAAAACATTGAAGGAAAATCAAATTTCTAAAATCATTCAAGACTGTACAGTTTCTCTGTTACACCACTGTGTAATAGAGAACTGGAATAGCGACAGCGAACAGGTTTCTATTACACAGTGGTGTAACAGAGACATTGTTACACTATTCCCTCCCCCGGACTGTTGACGTCCTCGTCAATGATACTGCGGGGTATATTGTGTTTCCGAATATACTCTTGGAAAGCTTCTGTTAATACAGCAGATACATCTTCCGTAACGCCAACAAAGTCCTTTGTTGGTTGCTACTCCGCCTCATGACGTGGCACACCACGCATGAAAACCAAGAACTTGAAACCGCGTCCAACCTTTTTGTGATCCAATATAACCTCAACTCCTGTTCTGGTCCACAGGCGATTCAAGCGGTGCAGGTGCAGGAGGAATGGGCAAAGAAATGTCATCGGGCTGCTCCAAATGTGGTGTGGTGTGAATGATGTGAATGACTGGATGGATTCTAAAATGAGCAGGAGATCCAGTCGAACAGCATTCTTACCAATTATTTCCTTAACCACAAATGGCCCATATCTGCGGCGCACTAAGCTTTTTAGAATCCTGGGAACTAGAATAAACATCCGTTAACAACGAACGATTGATATATAGCTTTGAACCGACTTTATAATCTGCAACCTTGTATCGCCTTGAAGCATATGCAGCTTGCCGAGCTTTTGCCACTTTGTAGGCAAATTGCGCATCCTCAAGAAAACTTGAGCTTGGCACGAAATTGGTCCTAACTCTGAAGAGGCATGCTGCTGCTAGCCAAGAAGTCCAATGGCGATTTAGGTGTCCATCCTAAGTCAAGCTCAAATGGTGACATACCCAGATCATCGCTCATAGCCGAGTTGTACACAAATTCCGCAGAAGGAAGCAGTTCATCCCGGTCATCCTGATGATACGAGCAATAGCAACGGAGATAGTTCTCGATCATCCTATTCATAATCTCGGAAGCACCATCTGTTTGTGGGTGTCTACTTGTAGACATTCTTAATTTTACCCCACAAAGATTCATCAGTGTCTTCCAAAACTTTGAAATGAACTTGCTGTCCCTATCTGAAGTCACATCATCCGGCAACCCGTGGTTCTTGAAGATGTTCGCGAAGAATCTCTAGCCGTGTCCTCAGCAGTATCTGATGTTTTAGATTTCAGAAAATGGACTCGACGAGTAAGTCGATCAACCCAAGTCGTGATCGCATCATGACCGCTCCTCGTCAGGGGTAGCCTCACAATGAAATCTGTAGCTAATGATCCCCATCTGCGGTCAGGCAATTCCAGTGACATTGGATCAGTCAACTTTTTTGATTAGAGTCCTTATACTGCTGACACGTGAGACATCCTTCACAATACTTTCGAACATCCCGGCTCTTATGTTTCCAATGGAAGTTATCCAATCTGGACAGTGTCTTTGCAAATTTAAAATGTCCACCAACTTTCGAGTCGTGAGCAATTTGCAAAATATCCGAAACTGACCTTCTTGGTACGCACAACTTTCCATTGTAAAACAGCCTCGAACCATCTTTTCGGAACATCGGCAGAATTCTTTCAAGTTTCTGCTTCTGAACGTATCCTCAGGCCACTCTCCTTCCATGGCTTTTACGACTGGACCAAAGAACTGGTCGTCATCATATCGAGGAATGATCTGATCAACATCAAGGTAGGGAACTTCAACGTCATTCACTGAGACGTCACGATCTCCTCTCGCCACGTGCGGAGCTCGGGATAATGCGTCTTAAGACGTGAATTCTTCCAGGCTTCAGTGTGATGGGAAAGATTCCGAAGTTACCGAGAGTTTCCAACCAACGAGCTTCTTTCCGACTCAGTTTCGGTTTTGTGAAGAAGCTCTTAAGCACCTGGTTGTCTGTGAAAATCTCAAACTCAGAACCTTCAAGATAGCACCTGAATCTTCCCAGAAAATTAATCAAAGCCAGAAGCTCTCTGTCATTTGCAGTGTAGTCCGACTCAGTTGGTGAAAGTTTCTTTGAATAGAAAGAAATTACACGATCCCTTCCATTCTCATCCAACTGTGTTAGAGTTCCACCGATAGCAAGCTGTGAAGCATCTACATGACCACGAAATGGCTTTTTCAATTAGGAGCAACTAAAATTGGAGCCAATGTCATCGCTTCCTTTAGCTTCTGGAAAGCTTTATCACATGCTGATCCCATTTCTCTGTACCTCGACCTTTCTTTGTCAGATCTGTGAGAGGTGCAGCAATTGCAGAGAACTTCGGAATGAACCTACGGAAAAACTGTATAAGACCTAAGAAACTTCTCAACTCCGTTAGAGATTCAGGTTTCGGCCAAGTTTTAGCACTTCGGCCTTCTCAGGATTGACACGAATGCCGTCCTTCCCGACATTAAACCCAAAAACTCCAGCTCAGTCTGAAAGAAAGAGCATTTCTTTGGAAATGTACACCTTGTGATCCTTAAGTCTCTTTTTAATACAATTTCCAGATGTTCGTAATGTTCTTCCTCATTCTTACTGAATATAAGAATATCATCCATATAGACAACCAAGAAGACATCGATGCAATCATAGAAGATCTGGTTCATCAAAGTTTGGAACGTAGCAGGAGCGTTGCAAAGTCCCATTGGCATAACAAGATATTCAAATTGCCCATACTTGTATTGAACGCAGTCTTTTCGATGTCCTTCGGTTTCACCCTTACCTGATGGAATCCCGTTTTCAGATCAAGCTTGGAGAAAAATCTCGCATCTCCAAGTCGATCGAACATTTCATCAGAACAAGGGAGTGGAGCATTATTCTTTTTGGTGATGCGATTCAAAGTGCAATAATCGACAACACCTCTAAGTTTTCCATCCTTTCCTTTCACAAAGAAAAGTGGTGCTCCATATGGCGATTTACTGGATCTGATCTTTCCTTTCCTCAAAAGAGACTCGACGTACTCTTTTGCTGCCCTAAGTTCGGATGGGGACAACTGAATAAAGGTCGATGAGGTGCCTTTGCTCCTTCTTCCACTTTAATCTCATGATCAACTGATCGAATCGGAGGAAGCCCTCTTGCTAATTCATCCTGAATGACCTCTTTAAAATTATCCAGTAATCTGCTCAGTCTTCCATCGAACTTTGAATCTTCACTCCTCTCATACTGTGAACTTCAAGTAACTGACATACTTCGAAGTCACCCCCATGCCTCAGCATTCGTCTAAATTTCTTCACTCCCAAATTGGACACATCAGAACGGTTTTCGTTATCTGGATCAATCACTGGAATGGAAGCATCTTTCACCATTACAATCCGTTTCCGATAGTCGACACGTGGATTGTGGGCAACATGCCACGGCATTCCCAATAGAACATCATACCTGGTTTGGGACACAGCCCAACTAGAAGTATATGTATGCTCGCCTAACGTAATAGTTCCGTTGGAAATGATCTCAGAAACTTCCTCAGTAACTTCCTTCTGTGAATGGCAAACAATGACTCGTTCACGCCGATTCTCAAACAAGTTCCTATTTCGCTTCAGGAACTCGGCTGAAACCACGTTTGTATTGCATCCATCGTCTTTTAGTACTTTTATTGCTATTCCATTCAGTCTACCTTCAATTACTAACAAAGGCTCCACTGGTATAGGTCCATCAGTGGGGATGCTGTCATCATGACTAGACGTGATTCCATTAGATTCGGCTTCAGAGATTCTCGACTTTTCCCTGTCCTCTGAGAATTTAGCTCCGGTGATGTCCACAATAGTTTCACTCTGCTCATTGGGACATCTGTTCACACTCACTACTGGTCTCACCTGAGCGTTCACCAAGTATGGTGGACCAACTAGTTTCCCGAGTCAGAACCATTCAAATAATTACTGTGGCCTGCCTCTGTATTGTTCGCTACTATGCGAGCACCACTCCTGTTACCTTTATTCCCGTTTCCTTTTCTGTGTTTCCAAGGTCTACATCCCACCTTATGGCACGTAAAGCATCGGTTCTCCATCAAGTCTTCCTGACGCTGCCCATCGTTTTTACGTTCTAGGTTTCCGATCTCCATCGGCATAGGACCTGAGGCATTTCGATTGTTGTGAAATGAGACTCTGCCAGTGAAGAACCCTGCACTGTAAAATGCTCCATAAAAGTTAAGAGCAATGGTAGTCGCAGCTTCAAACTTGGATGGGTTCCCTTTAGAAACCTCCAACAGAATGTGGGGTTTGAGGCCTTCACAGAACCGCGCCAATTTTTCCGACTCACTGATACCGGGAATATTGATAGAAAAAATTCCTGAACTCCGAGAGGTACCCTGCTACACTTGTTTTCTGGCGGATCTTGGTAAGCTTGTCGCGAGCTCGAATGACACTGTCCTGGGGGACAAACTCTGCCTCAACAAGGAGTTTGGAAGCTTCCCATGTAGGGGGAACAGCATTCTCGGACACAACTGTATACCACCAGTTTGCGGCAGTTCCGGTCATGAATGTCGAAGCAAAGTCGATAGCATTCTGGGCACTGATGACTTTTTCATGGCCCACCTGAATAAGTCTCAGGTACTTTTCGACTGAATGCAACCATGACCGAACCGTCAACGCATCTCGAGTCACATCGAACAACAAAGGCTTATTTGGTTTGAAGAAAGACATGTTCAACAAACCTCTTACTTAAAGCCTTACACCAACACCTAGACTTGATTACAAGCACTTGAAGTTGAAATATGCGAGGGATTCGTCCCTGGACGACGGGTTGGCTCCCTACCCGCGGAGAGAGTGACTCACCAGCAGCTTTGATCAGACCTACACTCCGGTGTGACTAGCAATCCGTTCGGGATATCCCCACCAGTCCACTACGTAGACCGCGATCGGTGTCCTTACCATATAGGAAGGCCTCTCAAGCCGACTTCAAGCTAGCGAATAACCAAAGAATACTCGTTCTGAGCACGTACCCCCTAGTCCAAGTCCAGTCCAAGTCAACCCTATGGAGCGTTACCTGAACCCGTGACCCAGTCGGTGCACCTAGCTAACAGCCAGCGAGTGCAATAGGATTGTATAGGAGTACTGTGAGGGACCCTCAAATGGGGACTTGGTCAGAATTACGGCTTTACTAAGGCAACTTAGCTAAGCCTAACTGTCCAGTCTAGGTATTCTGAACAGGATCATGCAGCTTCGTGATGCCTGCACGCTACCTGAACAGAATAACCTAGAGAACTCAGACTGTGCTGCACCCCAAGTTCCCGGTTACTTAGCTCCCCTATTAGTAACCGCGACCTGCGTGGAACAATGGGGTTTAGAGTACCTGGCACTCCAGCCCACAGGTACTTTCCTGTACTTGGCACTCCAGCCCACAAGTACAGTATATGATATTGATTACAGTAACACCTGTCAGCAAAAGTTTTCCAAAATTCAACAACTCACACAAAAAAATACACGAGTAAAAAAACCTCGAACTAGAGCAAGACGGAAGCAAAAAGCAGCGGAACCGGCAAAAGCGATGCTACCAGTGAAACAAAGAGGGATGCAGCAGGGGCGCTGCTAAAGGAACAGTAGAGGCGATGGTAAAGGGTTTCAGAAAGTTGGGGCAAAGGGTGTTTGGAGTGTACCTGGATTCCCACAAGAATCCAGATGAGTCCCCCTTTTATAGACAGTACGGTAGCTCTACTCTAGAAATTCTATACTTTGTTAGCTCAGTAGAACTTACTAGAAAGTAGAGGTGTAACTACAGAATTGTACTATCTAGAGTATAACTACGTAAATAAAACGATAATGTGGGGCTCCACGTCAAATAAAAACATTGAAGGAAAATCAAATTTCTAAAATCATTCAAGACTGTACAGTTTCTCTGTTACACCACTGTGTAATAGAGAACTGGAATAGCGACAGCGAACAAGTTTCTATTACACAGTGGTGTAACAGAGACATTGTTACACTCCTTCATTTTGAGCTCAAGACTTAAACTGCCTATGAACTTCAACTTGATATCGACTTTCTTGTTCAATTTAGAGTAAAAGATAAAATTGAATAACAAAATTAGAAGAATAGAGGACATGTTTTGAGTTGAGTAAAGTCTTGAACTAAACAAGACAGTGAGATAATTCGAGTTCACGCATAACATGACGCATATGTAATACATATATATACACATATACGGTATCTACGCTCCGGTACAAATTTACTAGGTTCCAACCCACATATCTACCACAGTAAATTAACCCTCCATTTCTCCCATTTGTATTAGCCTTGGCACGTTGACGATGTCACTATATATGTCTAGAATTCGCAATACACCTTGTAACACAGGAGATGGTCCTCCCCTCGTGTAACACAGGAAATGGTACTCCCCTCGTTTAATACAGGAAATGATCCTAACAAAGGGACCAGCAACTTACAACGATCCCTCCCCTGACTCCGCTTACCGCCCTTTCCAAATCTGTCTACTATCCTCTATAGATATTCTAATACTGTATTCTCTCCTCCAAATCAGCGTTTTACGTCTTTTATAATCTACATTCTTCATCAAATTCACTCCTTATGTAGAAATTTCACGCAAATGCGCTACTGCAATTTCGATTTTAACTTTTTAGTACCGACTCCAGTCTGCCTCTAAGGTGTACTTAAACCCATTTTACCCAACTTTTTTGAGATCCACCAACCCCTACACACACTACCGTCCCCCTTGCACCATCTACCCTCCATCCACAGTCGCCCCACTCCATTTTCAACCAAAATGGACAACCTTCGCCCCTCCCCCTCCATTACCAAAAACCACCACCCCCGCCCCCTAAATTCAATTCCCCTACTCCCTTTTGGACCTACTGACCGTGAAGACTACCTACGCCGACAAACAAAAAAAGTTGATCGAATTCGTGCGTCGCTTGTTCGTCTAGGAGGAGGCGGAGGAGGTACCTGAGGGGCGGGAGTGGGAAGTGGAGGATTGATCTGGGGAGACCTTCGAGGAGTGGGCAGCCCCGGAATTGGTCCACGAGGTTAACGATGGGGAGTATGAGGACGAGGATGAGGATGAGGACAAGGAGGATAAGGAAAGGGATGCATGGGAAGTGTTGGAATGGTGTGGCCGGGACTGGACGGCAATGACCAAGTGGTGCCGACGCTGGACCCGGATAGGAGTTTTTTTAGTCGTTTACATATCTCCCAGGAGGAAATAGAGAGTTATAAGCCGCTCGCAGATATTTGTGGGGACTGCTTGGGCAGCATGGATGTTTTAGAGGAGTTGTTTGGGTCTGATCTAGAGAATGCGAAATAAGAGGACCAGATCGACTGTTCGTTTTCATAAGTATCTTTTTTTAGAGTATATCATCTATACAAAGTGTTTTTATGCATTTACTGGTATCCTCTGTAGTTTTGTTCGGACTTCAGGGGTAGCCAAAAGTCTAAATAAGCTGAGTAAACTGCTTCCTCATGGAGAGGTCAAGCAAGTTGGCAGACAACTTTAAAGGAGATACTCCAGTAATAACGAAATTGGTAGTCATCTTCGGGCCCAAAACTTATAAACGGCTCTCAAGCCTCGAAGCTAGGTGGAAGAGCCTGTCCCTTTATGATTGTTGGGAGAAACACCGAGCCCTCTTCCATTTCAGCCCATTGCATTTGCCTTGCAACGTACGCGGAAGAAGATCTGTTGTTCGCAAGGCGAAGGTACAGCCTGCCCCTTTCGGACAAAGTCGGTTGTCCTAGGTCTCTCGTCCGTATACAGCACATTTTGTTCCCACGAATACCTTACTATAGCACTTTTTTCGCTCGAAACACCCCCTCTTTTTGGATAGAGGGCGTCGGATATCTCTCTTACCGCGACTTTCTGCTAACAAACCTACAATTTTCATGTCTGAGTGCACTCGTATAAAAATCCAGTTCTCGTCAGGAGCCATTACCCATTGCCCAACATCTTGATTGACTTCATTAGTTTTGAAAAGCTTTCGAAGAGCATTGTTGCCTCTGAATTTTGTAAGGGAATCAGCGATGTTGAACTTAGACAGAATGAGGCCACGTTGGAAATTTCTCGTTCATGATACGCTTCTCTTTCAGCTGCAACGTCGACTATGAGTCGACCTTCTGATGTGTATCCAGATCTGGTGAATACATTAAAAACCCTTTTGCCGTCTTTAAACATTAATAAAGGAATGCTAGTACCCAACATTCTCTCTAGATCGTGTCGTATCAAAAATGCAGAATCAAAACCATCAACAAAGGAGAGGGTCTCTCCTTTGTTCTTGCTTGATATTGGGATTCGCCATGACTTGGAGGAAGAGAACTGAATAACAGAAAAATGATTAGATGTATCAGCTAGCAGTATAAATAAACGAGTTGAGCATTGCCATCAGGGTGATTATTATGGGAAGAGTCAGCGTAAAACTAAATTCGGAGTGATTCTTGATCCAGCTTTAGAAAAAGAAGCTGAAAATGTACTGTTCTCTGCAATTATCTCATGATGGAGTTCACTTTGTGATTTTAGTCTGATGAATGTGAAGTTTCAGTAGCTTGAGCAGCGAAAGAAACAGCACATGCTATGTCCGACCTCTTGTGTATCACAAAGGCCAGTTTGGCTCGAATTAACCGAAATGCTGTTAACATAGCATCCGTAGGCAATTAACGTAGATTCCTGATATACTGTGACTGGGACAGCCGCCTTTCGATCTTTTCGGAAACATCACAGTGCATGCCAAGGTAAGTGGGCTTCTGTGCAGCGGATAGCTTCACATCGAATTATTTTGTAAAATTCTCTTTTATACGTTACTTTGGTCTGCGGTGCCACCTTGTAAAATTTAGTCTAAGTATGAGCCAGATAGAGCGACGAGTCGGTTGCAAAGTCTCTTGTAAAAAATAGTGCAAAATCACCAGTACTTTGTTGCATACGGAGCTTGTCGGTGTGAAATATGGTATTGGTCTCACACAAGTAGTCACCACTGTCAGTCAGTGCATATAAAGGTCGGATTACTCATAGAAGCTCGTGAGACTCAAGCTCAATACATTCGTGCCTGACAAAAAGCTTGCGTTTCAGACCAAAAGCAGATTGCAAGTAGGCATGCTTAACGTCGAAAGACCAAACATCAAATCCAATGATAGTGGCCAATCCCAACAAAAGGCGAATAGACGACTGACGTACATTGTACGTGTTGTGCATAATAGAATGTTTGTCCTTATCCCTGTTTACCCCAAGTACAAGTCTTGCCTTAAACATAGGAGGCCCTTTATCATCTGGTTTGATGCTCCGTACAAATCTGGAGGGGAGTATGTTGGGGTGCTCACCCGCTTCCTCAGTCAGAACAATACGAAAAGTGCCTCGCTCAGCTAATGCAAGGATTTCCTTCCGTTTAGCCTTATCAAATTGACACTCACGGGGGTCTCCAGGATGGACTATTTCAGCATGTAAAATAGTAGGTATTTCGTTTCCTTCTGATAATTGATCGTCTTAGGTTGGATACCTTTTTACTGGTACTGGTCGTAATTGTGCGATATTGAATGGGCGAGAGCCAGTTCGTTCACCAAGGTGTAGGCGAACACACATCTTATCAACAGAGGCAACTAAATGCGGGCCATTGTAGTACTTCAAACCTTCTCTATAGACATAAAAAAAATCGCCCGGACTGTAGAAATGATCAGCAGAGGGAGGTTTTATAGAACGGAGTCCGCATTGGACTAAAGACTTAGGAACCAGGTATTCATACTAATCCTGAGCTGGTTGTGTTGCACGCATCCGTGGCTTCTGATTGGGAAAGTCCTTTAGAGATACATGTCGCAGTTTTGACAGTACCCCAAATACAAGTAAAGATGGGACAAGTCCATGCGGACGAACTGTTTTATTCATCGCTTGAACAGATTTGGCCAATGCGATGTCTTGAGGTATACAACGTTGATTACAAGGAACTTTTTCATAATTTGTGCGCAGAGTAGAGTGATATTTCTCTCCAATACTCAATGAGTTGTGACTTTATGTGCCAGTAGTTATTAAAGATATACCAGCTTGCTCGCTGTTGAAATCAAATTCTTTGGATAAGAGAAAAGAACCTTAATCTGTTAGCATGGATTCTGGGTAGCAAATGTAGGTTGACGACCAAGTCTTGATAAAGTAATTACATACTTCGTTTGTGTCATATGCATGACAAAATGTAGCGGCAAGTCTTGATAAAGTAATTACATACTTCGTTTGTGTCATATGCATGACAAAATGTAGCGGCACTGAAACGGGTACCTGAATCAATGTTGTGGAGGACGGATCTTTTCGTTTTTCCACGTTGGTGACTCTTAAGGTACATTATATCGAGAATTATTCGATGATTGAATATCACATTGTCAACATCACGAATCTGAAAGGTTATTTGGCGGTGTGAGTAGATTGTACATGTTTCACATGACTTGGATATTTCCTTCAATAAATAAAACGTATCAGGAGTAAGATTCTTTGTTTTGGCACGCCTGGGTAGTTCATAAAGTTTCCGTGCGGATGGACGTAGTAGGTGGCCATGTATTCGTTCAAGTTGCGGTCTAGTATTAAATACCTTGAGGATAGAGGGCGACAAACATAGATATAGATGTCCATTTTTCTTTGTAAGGGTCATTTTACATCCATCATTCACGTTCTCGGAAACTTTTCCTACTGCTTTGGCTGAATATGGTGAGTTTCCATGGTGTCTAAGCCAGTGAAGAGAGGTATGTTCTCAGGGATAATGTCAACAGTGATAGTCAAAGAGCTGTTCTGGGGGTGTAGAATGATTGGCATTCGCCCAATTGCTTTGGTACCTTTAATAGACCAAGAGTCTGCGAGCAGGTGGATGCGATTTCTGTCTGATTGAGTTATAACCTCCTTATTTCAGTTCTCATCTTTACTCAGCTTAAGTACCTAGTAGAGTATTCCGACAAACCTACCTAAACTCAGACTATTGTTCAACTTGGTGAGTTTGCCACGGAGTGGTAGGAGACAATCTCAGCCATGAAGTCAACGCGGACGATCACAAACCACACAGTACCATCAAGTCAGAACCAGAACGGCCCTCAGAGCCTCAAAGTTGGGATAAAAGCATGATCCTATAGGTAGCAAGTAGAAGTGTGGACACCAAAACTGGATGTCCGGAAAAAAACATATCAACAGATTAAGTAAGATCGTTAAAGTCTTACGAGAAATGATCATAACCCATGTGGAGTCACATAATTCACGTGATTAACGAGAATTGGCACACGTAATTGTATATCACTCCCCAACGGGCATCAAAGGTTACGATGAGGTCCAAATGAATAGCAGTTTTTAGACGAAGACGTCTTCAGTTTGATTCTTTCTTCTCGACAATATTCCTTGGCTCTGGGCAATCCAATAATGCATCGCGGTGCTCCAATGTCCATGCAGGCGCCTTAAAAGTCCGGAAGTCGGCTAGGTCTTTGTCCCTTTGAGTGACGTAGACGGTTACCCAAATATCTAATAGTACGCACAATAAAATCAGTAGTCACTATGCAGTATTTGTAACGTGAGATCTTACGTCTGAGATCGGCAATGTATATTCATGGGCGGCTTTTGTCAAAAAAAGTTTGTCGTGGTATGCGATAAGCATCACTTGCAATTGTATTTCCCACGAGGAACACATCAGCACTTAAAAGTCCGACGGTTTGTTATTTTCCTCAGCTTCAGCGTCATATTTCTCATCCAAGTTCGGGTCAGTGGCTACAATCAACTGTTCGAAAGTGTTTTTAATGTCCTCGATAGCTTCTGAGTCTCCATATTCATGTACCATCATATATTCAAACGTATTCTCATCGGAGTCCTGGGAGTCATTTCTGCCAACCACTTCTATTTATTCCGCATATGTATCGTCACCGTTAGCTAAAGTAAATAATACTTCGGAGGCAGCCTTTTTATAGCCGCCACGCTCCCGGACTCTGGACTAGATAATTTCGGTCATATACTGTGCTTTTTCAGTATACTCGTTTCTCCAATGCCCAGTCTTCCCGCATCGCAGGCACTTGGCCTTACCCTTTAGTGTGATCAATTCTGCTGCGGTGCGGCGAGGCCGCGGCACATGCGCAGTATTCCTGTTAAGCTTGTGATAACGAGGAAAACAATTTCGTTTCTGCAGCTTGGCGGGGTTACTGTATTTTTCTCCATAGTACAAGTTGTCAATACCCTGGGCCTTTCTATTCTCACGAAGTAATAAAGCTGACACAAGCATACCATCCATTCCATTTTTTGTACCCTGAGAGGTTGAAAGTGCGGTGAGGATTTGTTCAGACCATGCTTATCCATCCACTGTATCGGTCAGGAAGGAGGACATGTGACCATCTTGATGCTCACCTTGATAAGACGGGCCGCAATGTGGGATATATTCTAAAATACGTGCATGGGCTGTGGTTAGTGCCTCTATGTCCGTGCATTGTTTCTTGGACTTGATTGCAGCAAAGGTGAGTCTCTTGAGGTACGATAATGCCTGTGAATGGTGTTAGTTAGAGTTAAATCGCTAGTTCAGTAAATCAAATGCTTCGTCCTTTGAATTGAAATGATTTCTGATACATGAATAAAAATATTCGTTACCAATTCCTGAGAGGCAGTTGTTTATTAGTTGAACATGCTAGTGGTCGCGAATTTCTTTCTCGAAAACGAGCTCCTCAAATTTGCGTTGTACCATATGTAGTGGTGACTCTGAATCGGGTCATCCACTGATTTTAATATCCGATCCATTAAATCCGTGGGAAACAGCTTGTCGGGTTTCCGCCAAGCTATTGCGAAGCGCACTGCGCTGAGGTCAAGTATTTTCGACCTGATTAATTCTGGGTGTGGCCTGCTCCTCTTTTTAGGTATATCACCGTCAAAAGTGATATTTGCTTTCGAAAATGGACGATGATCCAAAATGAGACCAGGTCTAGGACTTCCAGTAGCACTAGGTGGGGGGATAAAGAAATTTCTTGTAGTCGGCAAGTCATTTGAGCATTTTGGTTGAAATGTTAAGGGGATAGGAAAGTCTGGAAAGAGAGCATTCATAAATTTGTTCGGAATAGGTATTTCAGGTGTGCGGTCGACAGAGATGACAATTGTCTCTACAATTATGCGTAGAGCTGAAAAAACCTGCTGATGATCCATAGCCTCGTCAGTCAACATAACGTCCGGTGTCAACTCATTTGGCAAAGAATCCAGAATTTTATCCTTGGAAAGTTCTAATGATGCTTCCAATTGTTCGTAGACTCGATCAATATTCCTTATTCCACGTGGGATGCGACTTGGTTCCTTGTCAATGCGACCATTCTCCTGATTCGATAATTCCATACCCTTCGCCGAAGATGAGGTACTCATGATTACATTAAATCAGATTGTTAGCCTTTTCCATAAACTTGCAAGTGTTGAAAAGTTAGGAGGGAGAAATGAATTCTCCAGTTGATGTAACAGAACAAAGAAATTAAAAAGGAAATAGCGAATACACACTGGTTTGGGACGAGTTCACGTCAGTGCGAACGATCGCGGTGTTTTGACAAGCAAGTTTGATAAAGTTGTTAGATGCTCCTTTATTTTGAACTCGAAAAATGCTGATGCATATTTATACTGCCTCCGAACTTCAACTTGATATCGGCTTCCTTGTTCAATTAGAGTAAGGGATAAAATCGAATAACAAAATTAGAAAAATAGAGGACATGTTTTGAATTGAGCAAAGTCTTGATTTAACAAGAAAGTGAGATATTGTGAGCTCACGCATGACATGACGCATTTTCCATCGCCATAGCATGTTGAAAATGTCACTGCAGATGTCTAGAATTCTCAATACCGCCACCTGTTCAGCAGTCTCTCCCACGTGAGCTTCGCCAGAACTATCAGGCCGGAACAAAAGTGCCTCGGGCACCCATCAGATCTGACTTATTCATGGAGCACGATTTCTCAAATAACTTCACTTCGTTACAGCCTCTTCTCAAATCTCTGTAACCTGGAGGACACTTATGTGAATCTCCACCTACTGCGGACCTGCTTTGGTGTATGTCATATCTACTGTCTTTTACTATTAGTTCCCCCTCATTTCACTCTTAAGGGAGCAACTGAACTTGACACCGCTGTTGAAGACATGCTGCAGGTGTTGATCGGCAGGGTTATGGACATGGACACTTTTCGGGAATTATAACTTTTATTGTGCCCTTTGGATCCCGCAAGCCAACATTTGGCATCGGGCTCCGCTCCGTTACGCTCACTGCGGAGGCTGCTTTCCTTTCCTCCGTATCCTTCACGCGTGACCTGTGCCGTAGGCTTCTCCCTGTGCTACCGAAAACTGCTCTACAATCTTTAACATCCGCAGTTCGGGCACATGATGAGTGAAAAACACAAGTGACACCCGAGAAGGTTGTCCAGTTCACGGCTATCGACTTAAGGCAGCGGTTTGGTCAAGGGCAACTCGCCCTCCCAGTTGATGAGAAGGCCTTTGACGCCATATCAAAGGGGGATTAGAGGACCGTGGCATTCCGAGCCTCGTTGTCAGTTGATGGTTGCAAGGACTGGTTTTCCTGCATACCGGCTCCAGGCCTGGGCCCCTACATCTCGGATCGCAATTAACAGACGTGGTTGCAGTTCTATTGCCGGGTACCACTGCTTTCTCCCGCTTCAAAGTGACCAAAAGGTGGATGCATGCCACCCATGGATCAGTACAGTGCCCACGCACTGTGCCGTAACCATGGAGCCACCCGCTGGTGGCGGTACGACTTGTCAACATGGTTTTTTTTTGTCGCAGACCTCTCCAAAGACGCCGACGTCCTGTCCTAGAGCCCTCAAAACCCGGCCATGAAGTCCGTCCGGGCATCAAGGTGCTTGGAAAAAACAGGGGCACGGACTATTATGACGTAACCGTCATCCATCCCTTGACCCCCACCCGCCTCCCCTCCTTTGCGCGATGCACACTCAAGCCATTTAATCATGCTTGCCTCGGCAAGAAAACTCGCTTTACCGAGTTGATACGTTCCAAAGGTCCTGGGCATCGCTTCATTGCCCTCTACTCTCTACTTTCAGGGGTTGGCCCCGACCGCTCGGGACTTCTCCAACCGGGTTGATGGCTGGCCTGAAAATAACTTTTTAGGGGGGGTAGTTTCTTCCCCATTATTGTGTAGGCATATCTTTTTGGGCCGATTGTGGTTGTCTGGAAACCGTCGGATAGATCGGATATATCTTCCAAGAGCAAAACACCTAAACCTTTTCCCAACCGGGTTGCGACTGGCATTGCCGCTCGGGCAGGCGTTCCAATTGCTGATGCGCATCAATAATTATGCGCTCGCCGCGCGGCGAGACTCGTCCAGTGTAACGCCAGTTGCTTGCTGAAATGGGCTCTGGGCGAAATTTGAGTACACAACTTGAGAATTTGTTTATTGCAGAGAACCTCCGTTCTCAAGTTATTTAAGTGCCTACCGAAATAAGGCCTCGTATTCGATTACTGTTACCAGGAATATTAACTAAACCACCCCATTTAACCCCTAGTATACATAATTCTTCTTCCATAGACCAACCCATACCAACCCATTCAAGGAAATCACCTTGTTGTAATAACAACGGTCCATTCTGTAGGAGAGCGTGCCTCTCCACGAACTGCTGTCTTCTTTTCTCCTGTGAGTTTTCAAAAAAACTCTTTTCACCAAATTTCTTTCACGAACAAAACCATGAAACAAAACTTCCCCTATGAATCCAAATTTAATGTACAACTCCATTTCCATGTTATATCTGAGGATTTCGGTCCTGCTTTTTCAAAAAGATATCTTTCGACTCGTAATCCGATTCGTCCTCCAAATTCAGTTCCGGTATTTTACCAAGCAGATGTTCATTTATTGCCCTGATTGAATCCAAACTCAGAGCTGTGGTATCGCCTCACGTTTTTCATTTCGTGCAAGGCCATGATTCTTTCTGAGGACGTCGCTCTATTTAAAGCTCGAAATCGACGTCATTGAGGCAAAACTAGCGCCATCAATTACTTACCCCATCGGTTCACCTCTTTTTTGCCGTCAACATGACCAACCTCCGCCCATCCCTCACTATCGCCAAGCCATCCCGAGGCCGCCGCTCCCTCAACGCTCTGGTTCTGATCGCCAATGGACCAACCAATAATGATGATTATTGTAGAAGAATGGGCCAGGAACGCGTTCGGGAGAGGGTCCACAGGCACTGCGTCGAGAAGTCAGAAGAGGCAGAGGAGAAAGTAGAGGAACAGGAGGCAGAAGAAGGTAGTGCAGAGGAGGATGAAGAGGAGCACTGGGTGTTCCTGTGGGAGCGACTATTGTACAGAAATGGGGGAGCTGCTGTGAGAGAACTGAGGGGAGACTGAGGGAGTAATCTTTATTTCTGATCATTCTGATAAGGATGAAAAGGAGGATGAAGAGAAAGACGAGGAGGATGAGGGGGAGGGTGACATGGAAAGTGTTAGAATGGTGGGAAGGGGGCCGGAAAGTATGGACCAGGCGGTCCGGACGCTGGAACCGGATGGGGCATCTTTAGTGGTTTAGATATCTCCCAAGAGGAAATAGAGAATTTTAAACCGTTCGCGATATTTGTGGGGACTGTTCGGGTGCAATGGATATTTTGAAGAAATTTGTTGGCTCTGATCTCGGAATAAAGGTTGTAGGGAATAAATCTACATATTTTTTCCTGATTGTATCTGCTGTTAGTCTTTCTCGCTCACACGATTCCATTTGATGCATTTTATGGTTCGTATTATGTCTTTTTAAGACTTTAGGGCTATCAAAAAGTCTATGTAAGCTAGGTAAGTACTTCCTATTGTAGAGATCAAGCAAGTTGACAGAAAACTTCAAGCCAAGTCCCGAATAGAAGGAAGTTGAGATTCAACTTCAGATCCAAGAACCATTTTTCTTACGCTGGTCACAGAGCATAAGTGGTAGACCCTAACCCTTCTATACTTGCTTGTAGTTCGCTTAGCTGTCGTCCTTACCTAACCCTTTTCTTTCGTTCAACTATATCACTATACCACGGCAGCAATTTTTTCGCTTGAAGCACCTCCTTCTTGGGGTATTTGGTTCCGAATATCTCCTTTCCCGACAATTTACCCCTATCAAACCTGGTATACACCCCATTATAACACCAAATTTACCCAAAAATTTAAGTGAACTACCCCATTTAGCCCAATTTTTCCAGAAGCAACGCCCCGAACTCCTAAATCAGCCCGGCCACTGTGCATCATCAATTCTTGGCCTCTCCCGGCGTCCTTGTGCGACATGCCGTCGGGTGCGGATGCGGTCAAATCCTCCCGTCTAGCACGTTCCCCTTCAGATTGACGTGCTGTCACTGCTGCGCACTCACTGTTCACCGATCTCTTTGATATCCTTGTCGACAGTACCGCCACTATCTCGCCCATGGAGCCCACTGGACGAACCGGGAATTCCGTGCAAAGATGACGTGGCTTTTCGAACTGCTCTGTAAAGCGGCGCTGAATGTATTTCGTCAAGTTCGCCCGTCCGCGGTGCAGTTTGTCACCATCGCATCTTTCTACATTTTAAATGGCAGGCGAAAGTAAAACAAAATCTACGCAGATGCGTCTTGTGCGCACATCACAGCATAATGTAGCCCACCGTCCTGCACCCTTTCATGAGGGTGTAATTATACTCGATATATACAGTAGAGATCCAATCGTTATTTATATCTATGTTCGATCCTTCTGGGGCATATAATCTATACATATTTACTACAGTAGATACTTATGGATACTCTAGAAAATATCTTTATCCTAGTAGACAAAACTTTCCCGCGCATGCTAGATCTACACTACGGTTCCGGGATTGTGTAAAAGCAGTGCAAACAGTCGAACTAAGTTAAATGATATCAGCAGATAAGGGAAATTCTTCTAAAAAAGTGACAAGTGGAACAATAAAACCCTCTATTTTGAATCAAGTTCCATATGCCATACAGTAGCTGCTTTATGTGCCACATGGGCCACATAAGTGACTGATTGGGTTCAAGAGAGTATTTGAGACGTAAAAGAGGGATGTAGGCCGACTCTAGAGCACCATAAGCAGGACAGCAGCCTTGTCGACCGGGCCGTAGCTACCAAGAAACGTTCATTGCGAGAGCCAAAGTGAAGAGGTACTAAAGTATAAGCTACGTAACGTCATGGTACCGAAAGTACAGTACAGTACCGTACAAAAGCCTCGTGGTACGGGAGATATTTATAGTCGCGTAAGCAAAATATAGTAATTCTTGGTCTCTACAGCCGGACACTGCTTGCGCGTATACGGGCCACAAATGTACAGTGACAGTGACTAGAGCCGCACACAAGTGTTCTCCAACATACTGTACAGTTGTGTATTGATATAATGCATTTAAAGCACAGATCTATATTGCCATAGCATTGATCCACAACTAAACGGGCAAGCTGCTAAAAGAACATAAGTGAACCACGCACGCAGTGATGGCACAAATATGCACTCACACAGTAGACGATAAGGGCTTCAGGAACTGCATGCAAATGCTACCAGCTAGCAAAGAATATGCATCGGCAAACCGGCAACAGACTATAGAGCATATGTGAATGCACTAAAGCGAGCAAGGATTAATTACAGAGAGTTAAAGCTAACGCATGGGACCTAGCAAAGAACTGGCACTGGCAGAACACTAGCATCGACAATGAGAATGATAAGCAGCGATACACAGCGAACAAAACGTCCATGTAGCACTATTACATGCAAATCAGATGCGAAGGGGACAGCTTGCATGAAACAACGGGTCAAGCAGCTCTGGCAAGGCCCGAGGCGATGAATAGACGTAATGGGTGCGGCAAAGGAACGTCTAATAGCTGCAATGAGTAATACCATGAGTATTGCGAGCGTCTATATAAAGAGTATCATAGCAAATGACCAAGCGAGGTGGAAGGTAGCACGCAGGCGACTTGTACCGAATGATATTTCCAGGAATAAATCCATTTAATCGTTGAGACTGTAACCCCGCGCAGCTCCTTCCAATAAACAATACTTCAAAGTGTCATATACACCCTTTTCTTCTTACTCTACAACAGTACTGTGCAGTACAGTACAATATACTACGGAAACCTGAATTTACAAATTTATTTGTTCACACATATTATACCGTATTCATATAATAATGAGTACAAAAATGATAGACGATTAAAAATGTCCACAATATACCGTACATTTGTCAATTTTCAAAAAAAGCTTTAATATCTCTAGCACGCAGTGCAGAGGACTTAGCTAAAAGCAAGTGGTCAGAGCAGGTGCGAATATTCAGGTGAATTCACTCTGTTTATCGATGGCCGATTTTCGAGTTCGTTTTCCCCCTTCTTTTCCCCCTCTTTTGCTGATTTCGATAGAAATATGCCCTTTATATACGCATTTGACGTGCTGACCATCATCTCTATTCAGTAGTTCTCTTTCAACACTATTCCCGAGTTTCAAATGCTATCTTTAACCTGCAAAGACATCTGAACACGTCTCTGCATCAAGAAGGCCCGAATGCCTTTCATTACTCGTGGGGTTGATTCCGCTCGCATATGGTACAGAACTTATCGTTCTTTATGGAAGCATGAGTACGATGCCTCAACAGCACTTACTAAATGAAATTAAATTCAACGAAGTACAGAAACTACTGATCTCTACGAAACATGAGGACAACGCCTGAACAGCATCTAGCAATTGCAATTCAATTCCACGCAGTACCAGAGCTACTGCTCTCCGCAAGACATGAGGAAGACGACTCGAAAACACTTCCCAAATGCGGTACACTTTGTCAAAGCCGACCCTTCGATTTTGAAAAGCCATGGAATTGTATTCCCAAAATTCCCCTGGACATTTGAAAATCCTGTATGAATACTCGCCGAAACCTTGTAGGTGCTATGCACCTTTACTTACCGGTAGTTACGCGCACGAAACTTTCACCGGTACCAGCACGTACCCTCTACAAAACCATCGGGAAAAAAAGGTGCGATTCATGGCGCATGCAAATACCCCCTACACACCAGTCTGAATTTGCAGGGTAATACTTTTCCTATTACTTGAATAGACAATTGTATTCAGATAACTCATTTATCGATGAGGCCTAATTCAAACAATCAACAAAGTGTAAAAACACCGTCTATCGCTACGTGAAACTTTCCTAGACGTTTTTTCTAACGCCAACGCGATGTAAGGTGTAAAATACGGCTTCATCATCTATAATTAACAGCTTAAATTGTCATAACAGTACAGTACTGTACAGTGGTGGCAATAAATATACTTCATGTGGCCTGATTTGAGACACCGTAAAATATAGTAAAGTTTCACATAAGATTTTATGTACAGGTGTCATACTTTAAAAGATTCATTCAAATGAGAAAACGGGCTTAGAAAAATTTAGTATTTGGGAAGATATTGCTAAGTAAGCCGAAAATACTTGGCAATAAATATGGCCACAGTCTGACCAAACATCCTTTTCGTGTCTCACGAGCGTTTCATTCTTGCCGAAACTGTTAAATACCTAACAATAAATTATTTGAAGTCTATGCAATAATAAAGGAACAGAATCGAACTCTCGATCTTGCCTTAAATATGTCTTGAAAGCCGGTGCTTATTTCATTTGAAAAGAGGCAGATATTGGCCTATCATGCGGTGCAATGGAGCAATTTTGCTATTAAGAGGGAACTTGGAAGGTCTAAAAACGTTCTTATATCACTTCAATTACATTCAAAACGGTATGAGTAAAGAAAAGCTCATGAAAGCCACCAAAATAAACAGAGGCTTTGAAGCGACGGGACATTAGGGCTGCATGACAAGGTAAAATTTGATTTGCTCGGTTATTAATAGCACTTCAGTTACCTTACAAGTCTCGTTGCGTCAGAAATTTGCTGCAACAGCAATCACACTTTCGTTACAAGTGCATAGCAAGAACGCCAGCGATGAGTGGGAAACATTGTGAAGCGCAATTACCTGGGGTTTAAGAAAAGTCACTTGGAATAAATTTTTGTCGGCTCGGGTGGTCCAATCGGATGGAAAAATTCAACTTCTGTGGATCAGACAACTTGGCCTGTAATTGGCATCATTTGCGCAAAAAGAAGGAATGGGTTTTCAAAACGCCGAAATGGTAGAGAAATTGTCATGGTCTGGGATTGCTTCTCTGGTATGAAAATTTCCCCGCTATTTGTACTGAAAGGAAGACAGGGCGGCTCAAAATATGTGAAGGCTTTAAATGAATACCTATTTCCGTTTTAGAATATCTCCCAATTGGGCGGAATGTTATCTAGGATGGCGCACCTTGCCATCAGTCTAACGCAGCCAAGGATTTTTTTACTGAAAATCTATAGCTCTAATGGGCTGACCAAGTGTATACCCCTGATCTCAATCAAATTGAAATTTGTGGATAATTCGATTCAGAGAGGTTTACTCTCATCAACGTTAGAATGAGGATGTGGACTTTCACTTAGACTGCTTTTTGAAGGATTGGCAAATATTGGGTCTGAATTCTGTCCAAGTTACCAGGATCGATGAAAAAGCGGGTGTGCTTGTGTCATAGAAGATAAAAGCAGGGAAATTGACTACTGATGCGCCATCATCATCTTTGTCTCAACTGACGAGTCCTAGTAGTCGTAAACTGTAGCTATACTTATTGCCATGATTTTGGAGCTTAGTTGGCGATATCTCCCGCACAGGTGAAACAGCAGCATGAGACTGGTACTGCTGACTCCCGTTCACTCACGTTCGCGGATCAGCATCTATTCACATTTCTCCAATGCCTCCCCCGTCATTCCCTCACAACATGGAGGTCTCCCAAAAGCACTTACAGCGTCTACCTTCGCGTCAAAGCCTGGTACTACAACCAATATCTAATATCAGGCTTGGTGCGAGTCCTCCGCAAAAGTCTTTTTGAAAGATGATGATTAATCGCAATTCCCGAACCTCTCTTCGCACTCAAAACTCGAGATTCGCTAACGAAACCGCCGTAACGCTTCTTTACATACATCTGCTGAGTCATTACTCACTGCCCATCCGACTCTGGTCACCCACATATAAGAACGACGCGTGGTCGGTGATGCCGCATAGCCACTTGGGAGTTCCGGTCTTCGACGAAACTGCCCTGCTCCTTTGCGCGGAATGCAAGAAGACAATGGACCACCTCGGCGACCATGCCGCTGGCCTGTGTAACAAAGGTCTCGGTTGGAAGAAACGGCACGAGTCAGTGGCATAGGTGCTCTGCAAAGACCTGTTCAAAGCGGTTGGAGATGGCATCCAATACGAAGTCCCGTATATACTTTCCGGACTGGACGCCCGACCTGCAGACATACTCGTACACCCTAATATTTCTCCTTGAAATCCTATGCCCCATCTTCCGGTTGCTTATGACATCATAGTTTCCTCACATTTCCAACAGTGCTTTTTCCACGGGAGCCCGGGAAGCGCGACCTACCGCCATTACGGCGAAACGACGGAAAGCTAGGGACTTTGAGACCAAAATAGCCGCCATTTTTTGCCGTGATTCACCTGGACCACCGCAAACTGGTTGGCAGTTTGTCCCGCTGGCCTTTTATTCACTGGAATGCCCGTCGGAAACCGCATCAATGGTCGCCGAGTGGCCGTGCAGTCTGCTCCCGACCTGCGCATCTTCGGCAGGGTAATCTTCAGTAAAAAAGGAGTGTTGGTGTTGCATCCCGCACACCATCACCACAATCACCAACAAAAACGACAACAACGACAGCAATGCTTTTGTGCCTCCCTCCCCCCATTTTTTTGCTCGGTATGCAACAAAATAATTGGCCTGGATTCTCCTCTCGCCCCCGCTCACCTACGGGGTGAAACTGCATTCCGGAATTAAACTTTCGCCCTCCTCCGCTCTTACTCTTTCACATCCAGTTTTCCCGCTTCCCTTTTTGGTCCTCATCTGCTCTTTGCTCTTTATCTTTGGTGTTCTTCTTGCCTTGGTGTTGCTTCTTGTTATTTATATTGCTTCTTGTCTTGGTGCTGCTTCTTGTTCTTGATATTTCTTCTTGTTCTCGGTATTGCCTCTTGTTCTCGGTATTGCTTCTCGTCTCGTTTTTGCTTCTTGTTCTTGGTGTTGCTTGTCGCCTTGGTGTTGCTTCTCGTCTTGGTGTTGCTTCTCGTCTCTCTCACATTTTTTAGTATTTGTCTGTAGTTGGTCTCGCTCTTGCTTCGTTTTCAGTTGCTGGTGGAACTCTGCCATCTATCAGAGAATCTACGTTGGTCGTTGGGGGAAGTTCAGTTTTGTCGTGGTTGATCTTCTTCTTGGTGGAACATTGCTCTGTTGCTTTATAGTTTGTGCCTATTTTTTTAACCTCTAGCTTGCATTGATCACTTAGCTGTTCTAAGTATCTTTGCCGGGTATTTTATAATTAGTAAGTTAACCTATAGCATTCGTTGCGAGTAAACAAAAGTTATCTAACATGCTACATTGACTTTTCAGTGTACATAGTCCATACGTGAGCACTTGGAGGACATCTTCGGTTCATAGCTCGACTCTGACGAGGAAAGTAACTTCGCCTCTGCTCTCATTGACGAGGAGGCAGTAATCGTGTAGAGGTAAGTGCCAGGGAGACTCCTCGTTTACGTGAAGCAGCGCCTGGTGATAACTCTCCCTCCCGCACTCCCCCACTCCGCCGTCAACCCTGGTCGTGATCTTCGATACCGCCCCTCTTCCCTTCGCTCAACGTTTCACAACGGCTCCTTCTTCTTGTCCCTCTGACGCTGCTCCTCCTCCCTTGGATCTACGGTTCCGAATCCCCAGGCTCTATGCCCCAGCTGCAACGCCCCAGCATTAAGCAGTAGTCCATCCTCTGTGACCTCAAGGTCTCGTCAGCTGCAGCCCATCGACGAAGGGCTTTCCAACCACATCTATCGAGTTGCAAACGACCGAATTAGAAAGAAGAAGAAGGAATGAAACCCAACAGTCTTCTCCAAATCTTGTAACCGCGATTTATCCTCCTATCTACAACGCAAGGTACACAAAGAAGGAAAGGAACCGATCTATAAGGTCTGTAAATTGTAATATCCGAACGGTCGCCGCTGTAAGTTGTGCAAGATCACCATTCACAACAAATCTGACGCTAAATGCCACAATCTCAGCAAGAAACACGTCAACAACGAAAAAATCCGCTTAGGCCTCGTTAAAGTAGTTCCGAGTATCCCCCTTTCATTCTTTATCCTTTATCCAATTGATTTGATCTTTTGAGCTCTTGATAATTAAAAAGCTCCAAATTACTAACCCTTTACTGCGCCAACACATCGCAAAAGGCCGGTTATCAAACTAGTAAATCTGGAGTACATCCGAAACGTCCTTAATCCGTTTAAAACTACGTCCGAGTCGCAATGTGATGTTAAAGGCACCCTTGCCCTCTACATCAACGCATACACGCAGCCGTCAAATACAGATGCGATCACTGGCCTCTGTGAAGATATTATTGTGGAAATCTTATACAATACAGAATTGCTTTCCGGTCCGGCTACATTATTCAGGCTTCTCGGAAACTACTTGACTCTAAAAGACTAAAATATTCGCAGCATTCGAACAATTCGCATATATCATGGGGCGTAACATCCATTCTTTATAAGCTAGAACAGGATATAATGGAAGCATACGAGATAGTCTCCACCGCGAGAAGATATCCAATGTACCTTTAACTTCCCAAAAAAATGATAAATATCGCCATAAGGACGATTCGAAAGTCGTTCACAACCTTGACACTCGTTTCAAGCACACAGAAAAATTCACCGGTAAACTCGGTGAGGATATCAATGAATACATATCCAATTACCTTGAGGCCGTCGCGGACTACAAACTCAATAAGGATAAGAAGGTACAATACTTCCATAAAGTTTTTGATGGTGAAGCAGAAAGGCTTTATCGTGGGCATATATCTGGGCAATGTGAAGATTTTGCAGCAAAAGTGTCTATAATGAGGTAAGAATACAATAAATCTACTCATCAGAATAGGATTAGTAAACACTCACAAAGCTTAAGATTATCCGCTATAATTGAAAGCAAGTTTTGTACTGTGCCAGAGGCTTTGGAAGAACTAAGAGAAACAATCACTAAATTTTCTCCGCAAGGCTCCCCGCAGCATAAGTCTGAGGAACATAAAGTCGAATCCCTATAAAGCCGTCACTGGTGCCCCATCGGCTAAGCATCGTTCGCAAATGCCTTATTTGCAAAACCGCAGTGAATTTTTCACCAGCCGTATACTTCTCTGGATTTCAGTTGGCTGATAAATCAGGAATAAATAGAAGGAAACCATAGGGGTACAAAATAATCAGGTCGATCAAAGCCTCCATTAAGACCGAACCCGCCTTCAAATATTCCAAATATTCCTGGTCTTTACTTAAGCCATGGAATATACGGTAAACCCCGTAAACAAGGATCGCAATCATCCGATCCCGATTCGTATGTAAGATTTCATGAACAATCCAAACGTTTGAATGGCTTCGGTAAAGATATCTCTGGTAAGAATAGTGTTCACCGCTTCGGCAATGTTCGACGTTGTAACAATTGTGGAGGCAAAATACATATTTATCGAGACTTTCTAATGCCACGTAATGTCACAAATAACGTCCGGGAAGCATTAGGAAGGAATCCAGACCTTGCTGGGTAAATCCTCTTCGAACTATGTCAAAAAGTCGAGGAAACTATGTTTAGTTATGACGAACATGTTCAGGATCCGTTCAACGTCACCAGGGAGAAAAATAATGCTCCCAAGAGATTGTGGAGCGTAATTCACTCAATTAACAAAATGTCCACTATGAAATAATGGAGCCCGTACTTAACAGCTTCGGTGTCGACGTTGATCGCATGATTTTTCTTAAGGGATAAGTAAATATACCTCACGCATAAGAAAATTCTCATTCGATATTACTCTCCACAAAAGTAGGCCTCCTTCTCCAGTAGATAGAAGCCCAAATTTCAGTGGGCGCATCCACTTTCATCGTAAATGGGTTCAACCCCACACTTTTTCTTGACAGATGCGGAAATGGTTTCCGTAAAAGGTAAACCAAGTGCGAATGGAAAAACGGAATAGTAAGGCCCATGCATCGACCACGGTGCGCAAAGAAAAGTGATCGGTCTTCAAAAAGCCCGCGATTTTTGTCGGTTCATTGGAGCTAAGCTCAAATTGAGGAAAAGCAGGAACTTATATGAGTTAGGACAAAGCATCCAGCGCGCTATCAGCTAGATCAACGTTAAAGTCCCACTGCCTTCATCCCTCTATCAATGGAAGTTTCTGTCGTTAACTCAGACATACCATTCCTATTTGGACTTGAAACACTTGACAAAAGTCAGTTATAATTTAACAATGTGGGAAATGCGCTTCGTAATCCAGGCCATAAATGGCAGATGCCTGTAGTTCCTAGAAACGGTAAGGCGTATCTCCTATAGAATATAAATTTCATCACTTTTCCCCACTATGAGCTGACCAAACTTCATTGAGGATTCCATCACCCGTCCACTGATAAGTTACTTAGCCTTCTTGAAAGAGCTTGACCGGAAGATTGTGGTGCCAGTACGAAAAAAATCCTAGGGAATTTTTCGCGAAATTGGAACACATGTCAGCACCTAGGTACTGCTGATAGGTCCCTAAACAGTTATCGATTTTCATGACAAAATAGTCCATGTTCAGAGGGGAAATCGCCGATCCAACGTTTCAATACCCAATTGTCAAAACCGTACTTTCGTGGGCTAGGGAAAGAAATTACTGATCTTCGGCATTCTGCTCCCCCTCTGAATTCTAGCAAACTAGGTTGAAACCATTCCGTTCCAGAAACAGCCCTCCTTCTCCTCTCCTCTCTATTTATCTCACAGAAACTATTCATCCCAAAGATCCACGCTCAGCTGAATTTGGTCCAGCTATGCGAAAAGAAATCACGGGAATTATTGACGGTAGCACATGGAAAGTAGTGTGCAGAGATTTTTTTCCAGATAACGCCAACCGTCTAGGCGGAAGATTTGTACTTGCCATCAAGGACACCGGCACTGATCGAGAAGTATGGAAATTTAGATTCATTGTCCAAACACATAGGGATAAAATGAAATAATTTCTTATTCACGACACCAGCACTGGTCGCCAACATTCAATTCGCATAATGGTCGGACTTGCATCAATTTTTGCCTGTATATTTTTCTCAACGTATTTTACACAGGAATATATTCAAAGTCCCGGGAAACTCTTACGATACATTTATTTAAAGATTATTGAGGAGTTCTAGCTTGTTCCTGAAGCAATGGTAAAGATTGTAAAGCAACTTTATGGACTCTCTGATAGCGGTGATTACTGAAGAAGAACGATTTACGAGCATCTCCGATCTAATCTTGGGATTGAATCCACAACTAGCGACGGATTGTTCTTTTTCAAGATGCTTGAAAAGAAGCTTTCTAGACTTTGCGTGACATATGTCAACGATTTACTACAAGCTGTAAATTGACACTTTGAAAAATACTCATGGAAAACAGAGCATCTCTTCAAATAAAACCAAAGATAATATGGAAACATACTATTCTCTGGAGCGCAGATCGACAGAAAGCCCTTCGGCTTCGAAATTCATCAATTCAACTACATAAAAAGAGTCAAGCTACTCCTCTCTGATGCACATTTTAGCTCTCACAAATCTGAGGAGGCTGAACTTGCTTGGGTATCCTACAAAAGACCTGAAATTTTCTTTTGAGTCGCTCAAGCTACTCAAATTCCTGAATATGTATTCAGAAAATGTTCCCAACAGCATACAGGCTTGGTAAATTAGTGCAGACCACTTCTAGTGTATTTCCGTCATAGCTGTTAGAGTAGACTTTTTCCGCAAATCGTGGCTTTTATTATAAGCTACCTTTTGCACAGCTTTAGTGTTCTGAGGGCTCCTACCGCACGGCACGACTGTTCTTGAGCGCTCCCTACTGCACGGCTCTAGTGTTCTATGAGAGTTTCCTACTGCACTTCAGCTGTGGTTCGAGGGGGGGTTCGTCAGTGTCGCAAGGGCTTTTGGTAGCATCAGAAACCATAGTAACCCCCGACTCTGGTGCTCTCCTCAGCACTACAGGCCGATTGGCACACCGATTGTTGTCGTGCCGGATGGGTGCGCTAATCGCATGTTCCCCCATTTGATAGCCGAAGCAGATTCTTCTTCTCTGAAACATTTGATAAAAATACGATGGTTGTCGAGCGCAGAGACGGTGGCAATGAGTGCAACTGCAACCCACACTATTTCGCCATCACTGAACTTCAATTCGGACAGGTTGTTCTCAATTATAACAAAAGTGTTGTTTCGCCCCGCTGTTGAGCGGGGGGGGCGCGAATGTGCGTCCCTTTAAGCGCTACTCTGGCGCCTTAGTTGAGGGGGACACTTACGGTGTTCCCGCGGGTATTTTCGGTCAGCTTACTGCTGAGGGTGAGGATCGTGGTTCGGGTGTTTGATGTTGTTTGATAATGTTGTTGGTGATGGTGTGCGGGATGCAACACCATCACTCTCTTTATACTGTAGATTACCCTGCCTGAGGTGCCTAGGTCAGGAGTATACTGTAGACTAGCTGACAGTATACTGTAGACTAGCTGACAAAATACAGTACAGTTGCATAGCCTAACTGACAGTATAAAGCACAGTAAATTAATCTAAAATATATCAATTCTATTCATCATACGTAATGAATTGGAACTACTGTCAGTTGGCATTGTCCGGCTGACAAAAACATCTTCTAATTCTAACAAATAGCACTTTCCTCATACACTTTGTCCTCATAAGAAAATTTTGGAAAGGTACAGTAAATTTTTTGGAAGCCCGAAATTTTTACTGCAAAAAAGGTTTTTATGTTAAGTTCAGTACAGTATTACCTACTCTACATGTGCCCTCGTTTCTGAAGCCCAACACGATAATACGAACTATATTTCCTTCCAAAATGAAATCGTTTTCACAACTTGTTGCGAAGAGCGGAAGTTGGTGAGGGAAATTGCTCTGGCCGTGACCAAGGTCAACAATTTTGAAAAGTTTGTTTTGATCGGCCATCTACACTCATGAGCTAATGCGGAGGGGCAATAAATGCGCTGAGGTAATAATAAGTTGTATAGAAGAAGAAATGCTAAAAGTAGTCCTCATATGAGAACAAATGTGGACAAATGTCCTCGTATGAGGATAACGATCCTATAGATACTAGCTAATGATGGACAGCACAAATTTTGAGAAAGATTTATTTACAGGTAGTACATGTTGCAAAAAATTGTAGTGTGTGGCAATAGTTAGAAGACTTTACCAAGCAGGAAAGGGGGCTAGGGGCTCTCAAAAGGGGAAAAATCTATCCGAGCCAGGAGCGGTTGAGTTGTCGTCGGTTGATCGCGATAGAAGTTCTTTGTTGTATGAGCGAGCTGATAATTGTGAACAAGCGATCGCCCACGAAGGCAGGGCTACTGCCTTTCCGTAGAGCGATGTACTCAGCAATTCTGGACAGGCCTCCTTCGGCACCGGGACCGGCAGACCCGTGTATATCTAAAGCCACCGGGTGGAAGTCGATACGTAGTTCGGCGCAGAGGTGGCCATAGCGGATAGATTTCGCGCGCTCAGATGCGGTAAGGGCGGTGAGGGGCGTGTGGATCAGTTGTTGGGCCTATGGAGCGGAGTGGGGGCTGATGACAGTGACCTCGTAGCCCTGCGGGACGGGAGAGAACTGGTAATCATGGATGCAGATGTCCAGGAGCCGGCGAGAGTTGGAGGGTCGGGGCAAGTCTTGCGGGAAGGTCCATTCCCGAACAGGGCGAATCCCAATTGATAAGCGTGATACCTCAGAAATGAGGCGGTCGCGAACACAGTTGTGGCGCCGAATGGAGCCGTCTGCGAAGGGACATACAGATGCGTGGTGTCCGTAGGAATCCAGGGTGGGGACAGTGCGGAAGTGGGCGGCGGCGCAATAGGTGCAGGGTTGTGTGCCAGAGAAGATGGGGACACCAAGACGGAGGCAAATCATGGTTCTCCCGGCTTCAGGAGCGGCCCGGGTACCGAGATGGCTCTGCGGGAGGTTGTGAAAGGGACGGGAGGCGTGGGAAGAAGAGGCTGAAGCTAGGCGGTGGAGTAGCCGGGATAATAAGGGGGGAATATTGGGGTTATTTTAATGTATGGAAGATGTGGTCGGTTGTAATAGTGTCCCCAGTTTCTTAGTGCATACTTTATAGATGAGTTGTATGGCCGCGTTGTGGGAGCTCAGGGACAGGGTGTCGGGCGGCTTTGGAGAGGATTGTGGCAAACAGCCATGATTGATAGTCATGCTGCCACCCGCGGGTGGATCCACAGGCACAAGACAGCGCTTGGTCATAGTACTGATCCATAACAACGTTCCCCCCTTTCCGCTCTTCATGCTTACGGTAGGTACCCCCTTTCGCTTAATAACCGCCACTGCCTCTTAAGTTAGTAATTCACCAAAGCTTTACCCCCTATTTAGGAGTACTGATTGGGCAATAGAGGCACTACCAAGGCCACGGGGCACTAGTAGTGGAATAGTTTCACCAGTGCCCCACTGTTCACCTGCCATGAAAAATGCCCCTACCAGTGGCAATGTTTTTTACACAATTATAGTACTAGCCCTTGTCAAAATGGGGGGAGAAATTGGGGTGCTTGTTGCAAATTGGAAAACGAACAGTATTGAGTCATGACACGTGGAAACAATTGGTCATACATTTGCCGAAAGGGAAGACCACTGTAATTACGTGTAAATTCTGATTGAGATATTTACGTGAAATACTCACCGGATATTATGGGAGTATTTGCTTGATTATCTGATGTTTACTCTCTGATACTCTTCGATGTTTACAAGAACAAGAGTTGAACACTCTCTCATTCCCCGTAAATAATCTAAGATGTAGTTGAAACAGTACTTAAGACATAGTTATTGCCACGGATAGCAAGAGAATTATCCTCAGACGTTTTGTTGAAGAAAAGGAATTCTTTGCAAAAAGTGCAGTCGTCAGACTGATCGTTGGAGACAACGCTTCGCCGGAAGCAACCAGACTTCTCTGGATTCGATTAGCCCGTTGTAGACCCTGTAATTGTGCAAGGTTTACAGTCACGTTTGGCAAGGCCACTTCTGCACTTTCGATTGCTGTGCTGTGGTACTGTGGTCAGTCATTTTCTCCTGATCAAGTATTGAAAAACAAGGGAGAACGCAGCTAGGAAACGCAACAGTTATAACTGTGTTTGTGCGTCAGTGCTTATATTGATTGTCTGTCAGTGTATCTATTTGTGTTTTTATCAGCGGTGAATAACGCTGCAGCGGGAAAGTATAATTGCGTTTTGGGAAGTTTTCACTTTTTTTTGAAATAAGTAGTTCTCAAAGAGAGGAAGTGTCAGTTGTGGATGAGGTGTCAAAGTATGCGACCCGAATTTGGAGATCCGAATCTGCCCCTGCCTGAAGCATCAGAGAAAGAATGGACGAAGTACAAGAACGATTTGAACGAGTATTCGGACGAGATTATTGATGCTTTGAAGAATTTGAATGTATACGGAGAGGGCATGTGGATTGAATTTACATGTACGTTCAGGCCGGAGGCTATGCAGTATTTGAACTCTACGCAAGTATAAAACTGGATTGGTTGTTCTTTCTGATCGATGTATTCATATCACTAGGAAAAGATGATTTTCTAGAATGGATGCTCTCAAGGAATGTTTAACTAGGGAGGAGTTTGTCTTGCGGGACATTTTTGCAGGCAACTTAGTACCTTGTGAGGCATTCACACACAAGAAGAATATCTCAACTTTGCAGAAAGATTTTGTCGATTCCGATATTGGAAGGGAATATGTACAACATACGGATTTCGAGAAGCCCTCTGTTCGCAAATACGGTATTCCGACAAAGGATGAACAAGAGAACATGAAACAAAACTCATCAAGTATTGGCTTGAATGGATTCATGAGATCATTCATGGGGAGAGAAAAGTATTATAGCTCCTGGAAAGAGAATTTGGACTCTGTACTGGAGACGTATGAGTAAATGGCGCTAATTTGTGGATTGACGTCAGATGAGAAGGCGAAGGCACTTCCAGTTACTTTGACTGGGGATGCACTTTCTTTCCTTAACGGAAATTATGTTCCTGGGGACTCTTTCGATGCGATTATTCAGAAGCTGAGTGACTGGTACACAATTGATCAACAGAGACAGAGGTTGCTAGTTTTCTGGCAGTCACTGCGACTTTCGAAGTGTATGCAAAGGATTCCAGAACTCAGTGAATCTGAGGTTTTTCAGATACTTTCGCATGACTTAGTGCATTCTCAAAGACAGCTTTCGGGACACTATCAGCATGAATACTGCTTGAGGGACTAATTGACAATTGCGGTTGATATTCCCCGAATACAACAATCCCTGCGGGAGAGAGTTCCGAACACAGCCCAAGACTCAATTCAGAGAATTGCACCCATTTGTTCAACGAACCAGACACTGCCGGTGCCAATTTTTCAGAGGCAAACTGCACCTTGGGGAACTAGTTCGGAGGTAATGCGCGGAAAACATGAAAGGGACAAAGTTTCGACAGCCGAAAATTGACACTCTACGCATTTCTTCCAGATGGCTTGCTGGACAAAAAGGATTCTGGTATGCGGAGAGAGCCACAGAGCAAAGGAGAAGCACAGTAGGGAAGAGATTATTGCGGCAGTTGAAAGGCTACGGAAGAAGCATTCCAACGCCATGATTTGCGTCGAGGAATTTGCTATGATAACGGAGAGTATAATGGTCGAGCAGAACAATGATGGAATTGAAGAAGACGATACTCAATTTTCGGATGAAGGAGATGATGAACAGTATTTTGCTAGCGATGATGACGACCTTTGTTGGAATCAAGAAGCGTATTTTTCGAATTCTGCATTCCTCCATGGACGCTCGTTTGAGACCGATCTTTCGAACGCAATGGCTTTAATGGAAAGGGAACTGAAGATGAAAGAAACGGAAACTTTCAAGGGTATCTGCTTGGATCCTGCAGCGAATAGATCCTCTTTTATGTTAATATCTCTATATGAGGCGTATTGCAATGAGTTTTATTTACCATTTCGGACTGAGAAAAACGATGTTCAAGACATCAAGGGAGTCGGAGGAAACTCGAAAGCGATTGGAAGTGTAACGATACCGATTCCGTTTAAAGATCTCAATCTCGTCATTGATGTGAAATTTAAAATCATTAAGGAGAAGATTCCAACACTGTTAAGCAACAAGGACATGATCGACAATGGTTTGGATGTCAGCCTACAAAGAAAGACCATATCGTTCAAATACCACTCTCAATCCCTACGTTTTGAGAACTTTTCCTTGATTTAAAAATGGAAAAGGTAGTATATCGTTCATTTTTTGTACAACGAAGCAGGGTTGAAGAAACTTCACCGAGTTTTTGGCCATCCGTCGGTTAATGCTTTGACGAATTTGTTGTGAAGAGCTGGAAGGGAGGAAGCAACGGAATCTGTGAAGGATGAAATTATCTGATTGACGCAAGCATGTACCCCATGCGCAGTAAACGCTGCAAAACCGAGAAGATTCAAGGTAATGTTGGAACGACGGAACTAATATTCAACCACACGATTGCAGTCGAAATCATATTCATTCGTGGTAACTCAACTTTACATGTTATTGATGAAGCTACTCACTACGTTGGTGCGAAATTCTTGCGAAACAATCAGGCATCTACAGTTTGGAAGACCCCGTTTATTTGCCTGACTATAGTATATTATGGCCCAACGGATTTCATTCGAGTTGACCAAGGGACGAATTTGATCTCGGAGGAGATCATTAACTCGGCTGATGCAGAAGGAATATCTGTTTTGACAGCACCGATTGAACCGTCGAACACTATGAGCCACGTCGGGCGATACCACGGACCGTTGAGAGAAGCATACGAGAAGATTCGTGATTCATTACCTCGCTCTGAGAGTGAAGAAGAGTGTCTGCAGATGGCTGTGAAATCCGTAAACGCTACCATTGGAACTGAAGGACTCTGTCCGACCTTACTCGTTTACGGGAAAATTCCACGACCATTGACCACAACACCAGCTGAGAGACAACTTTATTGAGCAAGGGCAATAGATGATGCGATGGATTTGGTTCGAAAGGAACAGGCCAAGAGAAAAATCGCGTTTGCATTGAAGCTCCCATCTAGCCCGAATGGTAAGGAGCAAAGTGAACAGCTCAGGAAACTCCCAAGTGGTTCACCAGTTCTTGTTTACCGAGAAAATCCCAAGAAATGGAACGGACCCTTCCCATTGATCAGTGTTGATGGAAAGATGGTGGTAGTGCAGCTACCAAGAGAAAGAAGGATTTTTCGGACAACTGTGGTCAAGCCCCGAACTTATTCCAAGTTCAAATCGGAAAAAAGCGCAATTGTGTAACGATTCGAAGAAATATGCAGGAGAAGAAGAAGCTTTTGATGATCACCTGGAAGGAAAAATTTTGATCGCCATGTTTAACGAAGATATTGGAATTAATTTGAAACAATCGAACATTTTAAAGGATCAAACATTCATTGAGTCTCGGAAGAAGTAAATAGAAGATTTAATCAAGCGAGGAACTTTTGAAGTAGTCAAGAGCAGTAACGCTCCGAATAGAGCACAGATTTATGGGACAAGGTGTATTGATGTTGTGAAGAATCTTAATGGAAAGAAATTTGAGAAGTCTAGACTTGTGGTACAGAACTACAGAGATATTAAGCTACTGCGATCCCGACTAAATCATCGACTATCAGCAGATTTGGTCAGCGAATTGCACTGGCTACGGCTGCCATGTTTCCGGACCACATTTCGTACACACATAGGAGCTGCATTCGCGACTTACAGATGTGGAAGTTATTATAGCGGAGTTTCTCGAAGCTGTCAATAAGAAGTACAGAGGAATCCATGAGGCAATATATCAGAGTAGAAGAGAACTGTGGCTAGCGAAAGAAGATTAACAGTAACTCGAGATTAGGTTTACTTATTTCTACGACTGAAATGCTTGTATAGATCGTGCATTGTCTGGAACAGTCCATTACAGCAAGCGTAAGGAGTAATGGATGCTCTCCTTTACACATGGTTTCGGCACATCTTACAATCTCTGTGCTGCTCGAGTTGTTTTGGGCCAGATACTCTGAGCTGACAGAGATATTAAGTAAGGAAGGAAGGCTCTGGTTTGAAGATAGGTACAGAGAAGGGAACTGGAGGTTGAGAGACAGAGATAGAAGGAAAAGCAACTGGAGAGAGCGGTTCAACAGGGAGAGGAGTAGGAACCCTTAGAGACATAGGAACAGGTGGAGGAGAAGGAGCAGCGGGGGATAAAGGAGAATGAGTAGGGGCAACCGGGACTGAAGTCAGTGAGATCAAGGAAACAACTCGAACAGATGGTGTCGGTTTGGTGACCTGCTGATTTTGTCCCTTCGGCTTCGTGATGCGGCTGCGAGACACAGGAAGGGGCTTCGAACGAAATTTTGTAGGCTTCTTCGAGGACTTTCCGGATGCAGATTCTTCTTCCCAATAGCAAGAATATGCTGGAGAACGTCCATCTTCTTCGGAGGAGAAGGAGGGATAACAACTACGTCTGGAGTGGTAGCGGTAGAAGGGACGTCACCAACCTCGCTGTCCTACTCGATAGCTAAGTCTTAAATGAAGCGGCACTTGGGGCGAGGGTATTATTGCGAGTCGAAACAGAGATTGCAGAGGACGGGATCGTCTGCGGAGATCTCGATGCCTCGACGAAAGACGGAACGACAGATGACCACTAAAGTCAAGGAGTGCGAATTAGGCCGGTTCTGAGGAAATACAGTGGGTAAATACAGGCGCCAGAAGTGCGAGATGGTTTGGAATTACTGTTGAAACGTGCCACGGGCCGTGAAACAAGCCAAGGTATGTAGTACAGAGACGAGACATGTAGCGACGAGAAGAAGTCGGGCCGCAAGATAAACTGTGGTTCTGTTGTGCAGGGATGTAGAACGAAGGCGGGACGCAAAACCAACCGAGGTAGGTAGTGAAGAGACGACAAGCGTTAGACATGCCACAAGACATAAGTTATTTTATAATGCAGAGATGACGTAGAGGTCACCTCGAAAGAAATAGCAGCATTTTCCTTTTTTTTTAGTGGCCTTATCTGCGCGGAATGCGTTCCTTTCTCCCTATACGGAGTGCCGGAGTGCAGTTTCGCCGAAGAAGAGAATTAATCCGAAGAAGTAATTTTTTGGGCAGCGGTAACGGCCTGAGCCCATAACCTTATAGAGGAAAGGAGGAGAAAGAGCGAAGGAGAGAAAGAAAAAGGGACCTAGGGAGAGAGAGTGAACTAGAGAGAGAGCGAGAGAGAGAGTAGGACCAAGAAAGAGACCTGAAACGAGAGAAGGTTTGGAGGGACTTTACTCGGACAGACCATAGAGAAAGAATGAGGCTTATATAGACCTCGATCGAGCCGAATAGTGCTTCTGGACGATCGAAGGAATTTTATAGGGCCATGTAGACGACGGTGAAAGGTTAACCCTAAAACTACCTGAGCTGATATAAAGAAGATCAGCTCAAGCGTACAGTAATGCCTGTAAGTCCCTAAGATAGCTGTAAGCTGTCAGCAGAGGCAGCAGAATGTAATTACACTAACATCGACAACTGTTCCGTCTTCTTTGATGACTTTTGTCGTTGCCTCAGACGGCGATCTCGGTGAGTCGAAAGAGGGCGGTGGAAAGTTCCCGTCTAGCTGCCAAGGTGTTCAACCGTATTTCTACTCGTTCAATCCGCGGTTGCTTCATATGGCACTAAAAGCAGCCCCATCTGCCGTAGTTTTCGGAAAATAGCCCTCCTGCATCCCTAATCAGTAAGGCTAATCAGTAAAGCACCCCAATTTCCACCCTTGGAAACATCTAACCATGTCTCTAAAATATTGAAACACCCCAACCCTTACCCCATACATGGGTAATGCTTTACCTAGCTTACTGCGAGTGGAACATAGGGCAAAACTTTTTGGGTTATTTTAGTGCATGGAAGATGTGGTCGGTTGTATCCACGCCTCTAATGCGTTATGTGGGATAAGTCGTCACTGATGGGAACACAGGGTGAAATTCCTACTAGCCTGGGCAGTGTAGCGGCAGCGGAGAAAACACTACGATGAAAAATGGTGTGCTATGGAAAGGCAACTAAAAGGATGCATACAGTACGAAGTCCCGTATTTACTTTCAGGACTGAACGCCGGACCTGCCGACATACTCGTCCACCCGAGTACTTCTCCGGAAAAACCTACAGCCCTTCTTCCGGTTGCTTATGAAATCACAGTCTCTTCACCTTTCCAACAGTTTTTCCTTACCAAGGGAGCCCGGGAAGCGCGAGCCACCGCCAATACGGCGAAATGACGGTAATTGAGGGACTTTGCGACCAAAATCGCCGCCATTCCTGGCCATGCTTCACCTGGTCGCCCGCAACTCGGCTGGCAGTTTGCCTTGCTAGCCTTTTATTCCCTAGGATGCCCGTCGGAGAGCACATCCAAGATGGTCGACGAGTATGCGGCCGCCATCGCGGCCCTTATTGGAAGCTTAAGGATAAGGTATCCTCTGGGCTTTTTCAAAGCTCAGCTATACCATTTGGTCAACGTATGCAGCTTCAGCGATTGGTCGTAGCCTGCAACATTCATATTTTTGCCTTCCGTTCCAAAGCTAGTCAATTTTAGTGGCCCTGCACGTCGCACTTCCCTAGTCTATTGGTAAAGCACAAAACAATCATATTCGCAACTCTGAATGGTTTCCAGCCAATTCATATATATCAATAAAGACAGCGCCTTTTTCCCAGAGAGAGAATCTATTTGGTTCTGATAGGGTGAAAATGGCGCCGGAAACAAAGGGAACCACTAGCTACCCGAGATGAGAGTCGTTGCAAGCCACTAAAGTGCTACGGTAGACCTTTCTACCAACCCCCATTACACTCTGTGTTGTGTGCGACTTGGTTTGGTGAGCGTCCCCCAAGGGCTTGCTGGCCCCCAAGTACTCCTATCATTTTATGCAAACAGCCCCTTATGTAGAGTTTTCAACCCTCACAATTCGTAGCACCTATACAGTACCTATGTGCCATATCCTTAATAATTTTCTTTATGTACGATGTATCGTACATTAATGTTTACACACCCCCCGTTCTGCACGGCACCATTTGTTTCCATTTCTGAGACCTCAGAGCACCACAATAGAATGCAAGGAAGCGATGAGGGAAAAATTATTAGCAGGGAATAGGGAATGGTAGCACAATTCTACTGGTAAAATTGGGGCTCTAAAAGCAATGGAAAGCATGGAGTTTTTTGTTATGTACGATGTATCGTACATAACAAAGCACAAAAAGTGCCTCTTCTATCCCAACCTTAACTTCTACGGGGGCGCGGTCTAGCCTATCTATCATCAGAGTCAACAGACCGACGAAGACGACGGTTTCGCAAGTCAGTTTCTGTCGTTCAGTCAGGTGTTCTACCCTGACTTGCCGATGAAGCGATATGATCGTCACTAGATCTTCGAGGTGATCTTGCACTTCTACGAGCCTCGAGACGCTTATGAGAGTTCCACACATCCAAAGAAGATCGACGGAATCCGACATGAGCCCGTATACACAAATGAAGATCAAATTGCGAGCATTGAAAGCACGATCGGTGACCGCGAAATGCTCCCCCGAAACGCGGTTCATTCCACAAAGAGAGCACCAACGCTCAGTTCTCATCTGCCTTTGGCAATGGCCAAGTACATAAAGTCTCAGCTTGCTTCTATCGTCACTTTTAAAGAATTGAAGTCGGTTGCGCCTTTTTCTCTCAGCAAGTTACCGCAGCCTTGTCGCTTCCTTTCCTTGAATTATAGTGTCATTTTGGTCACTACTGTTTGGGTTCTCTATTTCGGGATGTGCAACGGAATCTGCATACCTTAGTAGTTCTACGGGAGCATCAGCACAGAAGTCAGCCAACAATTCGATGTTGTTTAAAGCGCTTCGGAATGCGCTCAAATTCTGAAAAAGCTCGCCATGATCCACCAGATCCTTTTTCTCTACAAACCTCCATCCAGTGAAAGCGTTCACCACCAAGTTTTTTAATGTCTGACTTACAACTTTCTGCTCCCATTTCATGTTAGAATTAGGACTTCGGAGTATTACACGAGCTTGTGTACTGCTGTCAATACCAGCTTTTGTTTTTTAATAGATTGATTGCATTCCATGTTTAAAAAGTTTAAGGGGAACAAAGGCATCGTTTCGAGTGACGTGGTCATTGACAAGTTTCCAAACGGAAGCCCCTCTTTGATCACTATTCTGGTTTGGGCATCCACAAAGGAAGGGATGCATGGGAAATATTCATGTGCACATGCAACAAGCGGTCCAGCGTTTGTTTTCAAGAAGTTCTGAAGATTTGTAATGCTGATTCTGGACATGAATTAAAGTGCATAATGAAAGGGCTGACTCTGAACAAGATACGTAGAGGAAATAGTTTTTCCTAGTAATAACCACCTGTTGCATCAACTGTCCGGTGTGCTCTCTAGGAACCCCCTGTTTGAACATTTCATCTCCAATTTTAGAACAAACCAAGTCAGCACGTGCATTCATGAGCGACCGTGAGAGTGAGGATGACGCCACGCTTGTCTTGATCTCAATGCAAGAAATCTTGGCAGAGTTTTCCCCCGGAGTACAGTCGGCAAAGGCGGTCGTTTGAAGATCAATTACAGCAATTTCATTGGGGGAACACGCTATCCAGGGATGCTCTTTATCCGCCAACATCCCACATTCGTGCAGTCCCAAAATAAAATCTTTGTTCAGCAGCGCTTTAGGTACTGCTTTCTCATTCATTGTTCCCCGTATCATCACTTCACTGGAGCGAGAAGAACGAAACCAAGAGCTTGCAAAGGTTTTAAATTTCAATGACACCGTCCTATCGTCGGCTGTCGTGTTTGTTTCCAATCCAAGAAGAGAGCAAACGTTTTCATCAGCCAATAAATTTTTTCCTGCAATAGTTCCGGTTATGCGGAATTGCCTCAGAATAAACCAGTCTGCGCAACGTTGGTCTATTGTCAAATCCTTGCAAGCAGCATTGCAGTGCAACTCTATGAGGTCTTCCGTCTCCCTTTAATCCTCATGCGGTATCACGACACGTCCGTCACTGTAACGCTTACTGAACAGAAGATTGGACTGAGACAAAACCCGTGGAACAGCTATTCAACATTTAAAAATGGAACTGAGTCTGTCACGAAGGCAGTACGCGAAGCGTAACGCTTTTGAAAACTTTTTCTTTCCTCTCTTTCTAATAGCTACCGCCTTGATAGTTTGTCTTGTTTTGTTGTTTGTTCTCCGAAACACCTGCTCTGCGTATTTTTATAATGGTCAATCGTCTGGACTAGCATCAATTACGAAGGCCGTGTCTCGATCATAAATGTCACTGTCTGAAGTAGTCGCATTCGCGGTATTGAACACTTCCTCTTCTGTCGCATCTGATGAATGATCTTCCTCCAAGTACTTTCTGACCATAATGAAGTAAGAGCGTCCGACAAAGGGATAGCACTTCAGCATGTGTTCAGGCACAATGAAAATAAACCCGATTCCCTTCACTCCCAGCCCTTATACCATCTCGAACTTCCCGCAGCCCCTGTCCGCCGTTACTACGAAGCCTTTCAAGGACTGTTCTCCACGTGTCTCCAAAAGGGACTCAAATAGTTTCTAAATGTTCACAGATTGCCGTTCCCAACGCCGCCGAAATCTCACAATAAATATCGTTCGAAATAACGCATCAGCGATAGAATCCACAGTGTGCCCTTCCTTGTAGGCTTTTCGTGCGCTTAAAGTTCTAACCTGATTGTCATTGGCCCGTGTACCGTACAAATCATCGTCAAGTGTAGCAAAGGTGTGTCCTGGGGATAAGAACACATTACAAGACGTGCGATAAGCGGTCTGCTCCAACTCTGCTAAAATTACGGTTTGATCCCGTTGCGAATTCCAAGCAATCTCACCCTGCCCTCCCCTTCCAGTCGGGGAGAAAGCTAGAATGTTCGAACCTATGGACCGAACCAACTCTAGTGTAGGAACCGCGCAATCTAATTTGCTCAATAACAGAAGGCTATTAGAGAGACTTAAACCAGAACACTGCGAGAAAACAAACACACCCGAAAAGCGATACATGTATGTCATGCGGAGAGGATTCATGCTCAATTGATTCAGCACAATACTCTCATTCGTCCACGTCAGACATTTTTGCAGCACGTCGTCGCAATGAGGCACTACGTAACTGGCTCTGAAATGTATCAAACGCCTGACATTGATCTCTGTCTCCATACGATCCAAAGCAGACCGGCAGAATAGACGAGCACGTTCCGTGAGAACATCTGAAATAAACTCATTGTTCATCCTTATTCCCTCTGCGGGCACGGATTTAATTTGAAACCCGTCACATGGCGTTGTAGTACTTGCTTGGCCGCGTCTTGCCCGCCTTGTTGAAGCCCTTCCGCGACTCCGTCCGCGACCACTTCCTCGTCCGCGAAAGGCTCCCCTAACACGATTTTGCGGTTGCAAGCGATGAAGAGATGGCGTTGTAGTAGGGGGTTTGTTGTTTGCGCTGTTTTCTTCAGTTGTTGGTTCATTATGAGTTCCAGCTGGCAAACATATATTAGTTGTTGAAGAAAGAGAGCCGCTAGGGTTGTTGCTTTCCGCCGGCGCTTCGAGGCATTCAGTCGTTGAGAGCACATCTTCCATTGGTAAAAGGGGAACATAGGACTTCTTGAGGATGGCAGGAAATGGAAGAGTGCGGTTGCGCGGTTCGTGCGCAAAGGAGATGAGAGGTTAAGGAGGCTGTAAGGTATAGAGGATTTGGGTGGCAAAGTAGAATGGGTACGTGCGTTCCCCCGGTCGGGTTTTTTCCGTCGTGAGCGAAACCCCTTCCGTATTTCGTGTCGCCGGATTTATAAAGCGCAGTGCGCCAAATTCAAACTTTCATAGTCACTGTACCGATTGACTACTGCACTCGAAAAAGGCTAATTCCCGGCTAAATTCGGCATTACTGTAATGCGCATTCAACACACCCCCCGCTGGCGGCAATATAGAAGCCAGCCATTGGTTGTTTTGGCGTACCCACAAATATTTTGCAATAAAAAAATTCGACGGGCGCGTTCTGCAATTAATTTCGAAATTCGCGCAGATATTGAAAATTACCGATTTTTCCTGTTCAGAGCTTGCGACTTTTTCTGTATAAAAGGCCGAGCAATAATTTCATACCGGCGCTTTTCGAGCTTGGCAGGTTTGCAGTGGACCTGATCAGTTCCTCGCGCGTCGTGGTGGCTGTCAACCTCCCCCTCCAGCGGTAGCCCAGTCCTGCCCAAGTAGTGCGGCCTCAGTGTGCGGGCGCTTGAAACAGCTCGCTTGCGAGCGATAACGCAGCGGTAACTCGTGTAGTGTTCTGCACTATGCGGCCGCAGCTGGATCACCCAGTTCACCAAAAGTGAAAAAAGAAATTTGATCATGCACTGCCTGGGCGCTTAGAGCGTGGCCACGGTAACCAGACCAATATCACTAGACCCAAGGGGTGCCAAAAACCTTACACGTGTCCACGTTGACATTTGTGGTCTCGAAATAATTTTTTGTTCCCAACATATATGTGAAATGTACAGTAGATGTCATTTGCGATTATGTGTCTGTAGTGATGTCATTTTGGCATTTTCATGTCACTTGAGCTGAACCATCACGCTCGTATGCGCTTTTCGTCAAGCGTTCTCCATCAGCCGATACACACTTTCCAGCATGGAAGATAGCGTCGCGTATTGTTCCATCAATCATATCCTTATTCAGCTGGTTAAAAATTTGCAGGTTTCTCTTTGTTAAAGCGTCGGCGAGGTTATCGACTCCTCTTATCCACTGCATGACTTCGATTTCTCCGTTTTCGAACGAGTCGCGCAAACGACACACCGTTGGCCGTAGACGATAGTCGGCACCTTCATGCAGTGTCGTGATGGTCGAGTAAAGCCGGTTGGAGTCCATACTTAAAATAAATGGTAGCTTTGTACTCGTTCCATTTAGTGCAGCAATTCGCTCTGCCATTAGGGCTCCACGATCAGTGCTCGTCGCTGCTGCCAAAATCTCTGCTCCGATTGACGAGAAAGAAACTCGAGCTTGTTTTCCACTTACCCAGTCGAGGACATGGTAGATACCACTATTGCCACAATCACCCCCGCTGACAGGTTTAATCCGGAGATATAGCCTGTCTGGCCATACGCTGAACGACCTGTGCTTGCGTCACTGAATGCGAGATAGGTAGGTATGAGATTGTCGGTAGATGGCGAGCGGTATGTGATGGAAGGGTCGAGGCTCTTGAGCTCTTTCAGCATCTTATTTGCAGTGACTAATTCAGAAACAGTGAGGCGAGGTACCTGCTGCTGGAGGAAGCTTGCGACATCTGAGGCTTGTGGTAGCGTACCGTGTCCGAGGAAATTAGGTGCACCACATACGCGTTGGTATTCTCGTAGTTCCTGTTCAGTGCATGTCGCGTAGTACTGCTTGCGTCGTTTTCGTTCTAGAGTATTATATTGATTTTGTTCATGAACTCGCTTATAGATATGGTAATGGTGAAATCCGGCTGAACCGTAATATGTAGTCGGTTGAAGATGAGCTCGCGTTCCTTAATGAACCTTCCAACCTCGAACTTCTTAGAGAGGCGTATGTAAAACGACTTGAGTACATCAGGTGCTGAAATTACTAGAAGATCGTCGACAACCTTTGCTAGTATGAGCTCTATTGACCCTTGAGCAGTTCTTGACAAAAATAGTTGGGACAATCCCGGCATTTCGTTTATGCCTTCCTCTCGTAGCCAGGCTTCAATCGCAAGAAGCCATATTCGGCCAGATTCAACCAAACTGTATGCTGGTTTCAATATCTTCCATACTTTACGCAGAGAGGAAGCCCACCCTTTTGGTGGTCGCATGTATATTTCGCGGGATAAGAATCCTCCCTGCAGATAAGCTTTCTTTATGTCAAGCGTAGCGACAGAAAGCTGGAGAATCGAGGCGAAGGAGAGAACAAGGCGGATTATTGGAAACTGCGCGGTTGCAGAGTCCTTCCGAATTAAATGCTTTTCCTTGTCTCTGTTTCCATGCGGCACTAGTCTGCATTTCAGCTTGAGCGTACCCTTTGTCCCATCATGCTTCACCTGGAAGAAGTGGTGAGATGAGATTAGGTTTGCACTCTCCGGTAGAGCTGCAATATCAACCTCTTCATAAGCTGTGGAATAATTCGCCTTTTCCCTGTTGATGGAGTCATCGATAATCCATCTCGGGAGGAATTCTAGCTTCGATTCGCTGACATACTGATCTCCGAGGATCTCGTATGCGCCTTTCAGGACTTCTTGCTCGACTGACGGCAGCTTGTACGGGTTATTTGGAGGTGGCACGATTGGAATGTTACCGACATCCTTTTGCCGTTGCGGAGGATCGTGCGATTTGGTAAGACAAACCAAAGCACTATTTTGATCTATATCGGCTTGCGAGCTGTCACACGGACTCGTCTTTCGCTTATTGGCCCTGTTTCCAGAGTGACGACTCTTTCTGTATTATGCTTTCCGCGTCGTTATTTCTTCCCTCTGCGATTTGTCGTAAAGAGGTGTGCTGCGGAACGTCTTGGTCGCTTCTCAAGACGGGTGTTTGTTCCGCAGATTCTATTGAGTAATTCGTATTACTTTGTTGCTGTTCTGGAGCGGGAGATGACATTTCCGGACCATTTTTTGAATCCAAGTCTTCTTCAACAACCGAGTAGCTCAGTGGAAATCGGAAATCCATTTCGTCGAGCTCCCGTAAGAGAGAACTTGTAGGCTTCATCCGTACGTCCTCGTAAGCAGCACGGATTGGCTTGCCTCTATGATCTTGGAAACTTGATATGTTGACTACGTGCTCGTCAACACTCCGGACGTATCCATGCTCCCACTTTCCGAACTTTCCGCTCCTCTTGAAGAAGTATATTTCGGTTCCCCTTTTGAAGTCCTCAGGATTCACAGTTTGCGGTTTGCGATCCTTTTCAATCTTTGCAATTGCACGCCGAGCACTTTGTTCGTGATGCGCTTTGAGGAGCTCTGTGCTCACTTCGCGTTGCGGCAGACCAACAATTCCTGGTGTGTAGCCTTTGGCAAGTTCGAAACTACTCAAGATTTTGCTCCCGAACATGATGTTGGAAAGAAACGTGGCCCGAGATAGTATTGCAACCTTGTCCACTTCATCACTATTAAAGAACTGCGCGTCTTTAAGCAAACGTTGGGCAATGAGCCGTACGACTGAGTGCTTTCGTGCGAAAACACCAAGCTTGTTGTGTCTTCGTGCCGGTCTTGGCCCTATCTTCACGTGAAGGTAACGAAGACATTGTTGGAATTTCGTGTTTGTGAACTCAGGATCCCCGGATATGGCGCGTGGGGGTCCATGATTGCTCACCCACTTTTGGTCAAATTGCTTCGCGGCGATACCCATATCTCTAGAATTGACAATGGCAGCTTCAGAATAGGCTGTATGCATGTCAACCATATGTAGGATAGGCTTCTCGCTTAGTTCTGTGATGAACAAAAAGTCCATCTGAACGTGATCGTTAAACTGGAGACAAAGCTTCCATGGTGATATTTTGCTTGACCTCAAGGGTTGACCTGTCAATTTGCATGAAGTGCACTTGTCCACTACAGATCTGATAGCCTGCTTCAAAACGGGATTAAGAACTCCCCCACGCTCACAGAACGTCACCATGTCATTGTACGGAAGGTGAGAATAACCATGCAGCTTTTTCGCAAATCGTCTTGCTTTTTTGCCGTCGGCGTAGGCCTTTTGACTCTTTTGCATCGATACAAATGCTCGGATCGATGAAAAGTATGATTTGAAGGAAGGGAATTTGGAGGGCACAACGTTGAGGTAGGTTCGCCTTGAGTTTGAATCCTCCTCAACCATGCTGTCATGATAGGTCTGAAACCAAAGAGTTTTCGCAGATATTCCTCCAGTTCCCGGTGGGACGACGAGTAGATTTTGGGAATTCATCAGGTCTGACCCATCCACTACCTCATTTCCAAGTAGTAACAGTCCATCTCAGGCTGTAACGTGAAATGGGATCTTGACCAACGTTCCTGCCAGGTCTGTTATCTCCAAGTCCCATAAAGCCACAGTGAGTTTCGCATCACTACAGTTCGGTCCGTACCCATGTAGAAAAGGCACGCCTTCCAATGGTCGAAGAATCAATTCGGTTCCCATTGCTTCACACAGTGCGGCAGCGGCCTCAATGCCCCAATGCTTTTGGGACACCCCCATCGATAATGGGGTTTGGGTCATCGGATCCGGACCTAACGTCTGATTGGGCTCCCCTACTTCGATTAGGCTTTCCTGTCTTCGGACTGGGAGCTTCTTCGAAAAAAAGGAACGTTTCTTTCACCATTGTTTTCAGCGCTGTCATCATCGTTTTTCTTGTTTTCTCTCAGAAAGAGAGTATAGGCACTAGGATTTCTGCATTCATCGTCACCACGAGTGTGACCATTTCTTCCGCAATCCCGCACTTTGTCCCAAAGTCACTTCGTCCTTCCTTAGCTCGTTCGTTTCTAGGGCGTTTTCCAAGTATGCGGGGGTTATCTTTCTCGCTTTCGTCGTTCCGAGAGCGGTTGCGAAAACTTCCACGAAAATTTCTGCGTCTCCGACGATTGATCTCTCCTCCACGAAAGCCTCCGCGATCTCGTCCTCTATTTGCTCCGTCTCCAAGCCGTGACCAGTCAAACCCGCTTTGCTCACCTTGAGTGCGACCAAAGTAAGCTTCCATTTGTTGAGCGAAGAGGACTTGAACCTGTTGCATTGTCATTGCGTTTTGATTATTCGCAGGTGTGACTGTTAGATTGTTAAGTACAGTCGCTGCGTCATCAAGATGCAACCTGGTCCTAGCCTCCTTACTGGTGAACATATTTTACACAGACTTCACTGTTTGGTCATTTCCAGAACGACGGAGTTGATAGATAGCCTCCTGGAGTTCTTCCGCTTTCTCTGAGAGGGTAGATGGTATATGCGAGGCACTATCCCCTTCGACGTTTGGGGGAAAACTCGCAATAATAGCAGTCTTCAGGTCTTCAAATGCAGTTACCGTCTTGTCGAGATCCTTCTCCAGAACCGCGACTGTCTTGTTCTGTTCTTCTTTCTTGGCTCGCGCTTCGGCCGAGAAATCAAAGACAACTTTGCATTCGTTAACGTTGCTTCCTCGAGGTTGGCATTATTTAAAAGTGTGATTGCTAAGACTTCACCGATTTGTGAAGAAGAGGAAGCATTGCCCTGTACTAGATGATCAGAAGCTAATCCTCGGAAACGGGACACAAACAAAGTGAGATCTTCATTTTTCTTCCTTTGACAACCCGTTACCTTGTTAAAAGAAGAAATGAGCCGAGAAACACTTGCAATCGGAGGGTCTACGGCAATTAACTCAACAATTTCCCTCACACACTCGATCTGGTCCTCTTGAGTGTAGTTAATTATACCCTTTGATTGTGCTTCATCGACGATTGACTGCTGAGCAGAAGGTAGTCCACGCTCGTACAAAGTACGGCCAAGAATTTTTGCGATAGTGGAGTAGTGACGGTCATTTCCTCGTTCGGCAGCGGCAAGAACAAGATCCACCCAGCGTCCAACTTTTCAGAGCCACTCTTGCAAGTCTCGATCTGGGTAGAAAAACGGCGGATCGGATTGCTGGCGTTCTTTGGTCTTGTTCGGATCTGGGCCCATAACTGCGGTTGCGCGGTTCGTGCGCAAAGGAGATGAGAGGTTAAGGAGGCTGTAAGGTATAGAGGATTTGGGCGGCAAAGTAGAATGGGTACGTGCGTTCCCCCGGTCGGGTTTTTTCCGTCGTGAGCGAAACCCCTTCCGTATTTCGTGTCGCCGGGTTTATAAAGCGCAGTGCGCCAAATTCAAACTTTCGTAGTCACTGTACCGATTGACTACTGCACTCGAAAAAGGCTAATTCCCGGCTAAATTCGGCATTACTGTAATGCGCATTCAACAAAGAGAACTTCTGGTGAACCTGACAGTCGAGAGAGTAACAAAACGTCTGATGCCAGATTCCAGTAAGTTGCGACGGGCATCATGGGGTCATTTCTAGGTCCTTCCTAGAAATGAATACGTGGATTTTTCCTGAGAGCCCACTTGTTACGATGAACGACTTCGCAATCGAATTAGAACACTTTTTGCGAGGGCATGGTACACTCAATACACGGCTAAATAGGGGCTTTATGTACGATGTATCGTACATAAGCCGTTTTCGTACAATCAAGATTTTTTAATTATGTACGATACATCGAACATAAAAAATACTAGGGATATCGGAACCGCTACTGTACGATGCAGAGCATCCCTCTGGAAATAATTGAAAATAAATTTGTAAATTACAGTGACTGCGCAGCCAGCGCAGCATGCCAGTTCATCCAGCGCAGCATGCAAGCCCAGCCGGCGCAGAGTGCCAGCGCAGCCAGCGCGGAGGGCCCAAAATTTCAGTTACAACAGGTTCTTTAATGTTGGCCTCCCTTCCACCTTCTGGTACTGTACAGTACAGTGCTGTACAGTGTACTGTAGTGTTACCCATCAGTGACGACTTATCCCGAATAACGCATTAGCCGCGTGGATATAAACGACCACATCTTCCATGCATTAAAATAACCCAAAAAATTCCCCCCTTCTGGTAGATTGGAGTGCCATCTACAGCACAGTTTTCGACGCATTGTACGGTTTCACAATTGGCTTGGCCAATATACGGTATCTATGCTCCGGTACAAATTTATTGGGTACCAACCCACATATCTACCACAGCAAATTAACCCCCCATTTCACACTCTTGTGTGTGTGTAATCTTTACGGGATGTGGAAAGAGCATGTGGGAGAACATGCTGAGGGGGATTACAGAGAAATTAACATGCATAGGGGGATGAGAGAGAAACTAATCGGAAATGCATCTGGTAAGAACTGTTGGTATTGATGTGTTCGGTGCCCTTGGGGCCGACGGTGCGACTTTCTTCCGGCGCCTTTCTACGTTCGCTGCTGCCCGTCGAGGCACCACTCCCCAATGGGAGCTGCACCTCCTAATCACGCGCTTTGTGTTCTGCTTGCATGGGTTACAAGCTCGTCAAATTCTTACCAGATGCATTTCCGATTAGTTTCTCTCTCATCCCCTATGCATGTTAATTTCTCTGTAATCCCCCTCAGCATGTTCTCCCACATGCTCTTTCCACATCCCGTAAAGATTACACACACAAGAACTTGACGAGCTTGTAACCCATGCAAGCAGAACACAAAGCGCGTGATTAGGAGGTGCAGCTCCCATTGGGGAATGGTGCCTCGACGGGCAGCAGCGAACGTAGAAAGGCGCCGGAAGAAAGTCGCACCGTCGGCCCCAAGGGCACCGAACACATCAATACCAACAGGAAGAAGCCGTATATCGTTCGTGTGGCAGACTAGACCGTAGTGCGTGTGTTTCGCACGTTCAGCCATTGAGGCAGCCGCGCCGCCAGATAGGGCACACTGGGAAACGCGAGAAGTGACCTGTGGATGGGCCACTGTGACATCCAAAGCAATATCCTTCGGGTCGAGGCCATATGCAGCAGGGATATAAAGATCTATGCGAAGGGCGGACGAGGAAGAGGACGAAGGGGGAAGGGGAGGAAGCAGATGTTCAAGAGAGGCAGAAATTCCAAGCTCCTTACAGTAGCGATGGAGAGCGTTACGCAAGACATTGTGGCGACGGGTCTGCCCATCGTTGTACTTACAGGTGAGGGCATGTTTGCCCAGGGGATCGAGCAACGGGGCGATGTCGTTGGAACGGCGAGCACATACCGGACATCGATCATGACCAGAGAAAATCGCGCGGCCGAGGCGTAGAGATACAGCGACTATCCAAGCTTGCGAGGACAGATAGGTGCCGCGGTGAGGGTGCGGTAAAGTAGAGAAAGCTGAACAGGCGGACGACTCACGGACAGATAGGAGGCGAGATCTGTCGCGGTCAGAGGATGATCAGAAGATCCGATCGAACGTCGAACTGTGAAGCTCAGACGAGATAGCAGACTGGAGCCGTTCGTCGGGGACCGGCGTTTGACACCTCTGAAACAGGGAAGTGGGCGACAGGGAAGCCGAAAGATCTGGATAACGGGTAGATAATAAAGAAATCGCGGCCCGAGGCACTTCCTCCAGGTGTAGGTCTCCCGAGAAGGAGAGCAGATCTGAGAAACGGCGGAAAACATCAATCATCGAAGCCGCATAAGCGGACACAGGGATTGACGAAGCGAGAAGAATGCCGAGGCCCCCGTAGGAAATACACACTCTTTAATGTTTGAAAAATGCGGTTCGGCTATCCCCGGTGTATGCTAGACGTGTTCAGGATAATGGGTAATGTCACTCGTGTGCCTCAATGGCTGGCTCAAAGCCTGTCAGCAGGCATGAGGCATTGGACTTCACCGCTGCTGCCGCATGCCGCTAGGTTAAAACCGCTCGAACCGCCCCATACGTCTCCATTGCCCTAACAGCCACGTTCCGCGCCACGTCGGTTAGCACTGCGTGGGCGTCTGGGTGCCCAAATCAGGTAGAGTACATCTGAATTGTTGAGATTTTTCAAGGAAATGAGGCTCGAATACTACTGGCATCCTGGTAAGGAGCCTTTGTGGGCTATAAACACCGGGGGTGGTGCAATGATGGTAATGAAGTTCTAGTTACACTTGAACGACGGCGGTTCGTTGAGGGTCGATCGAGTCGTTGCGATGATCGGCAAACAAGCCCGATGGGGAAGAAGCTTTGAAAACTCCGAGACGATCTTGTTTGAGCAGGATTCGAACCAACATGTTGCAAGAGTGAGTGTGCAATGTGGTGTGCAATGTGCGGTAAGCTTTGTGGAGTTGACCACTAGGGCATAGATTGTGTTTACGCGTTTCCAGGGCCTATAAACACATCCCTGCATCGTCGGCGTTGTAAATTGCTATTGCATTAGTCCCCAGTAGATACTCAATGAAGGGGGAAAGGTTTGGGTGTTTCGCTCATGGAAGATATATCCGATCTACCCATGGTTTTCCAGACAACCACAATCGACTCAAAAAGGGTATACCGACACAGTAATGAAGGAGGGGGAAAGGTTTGGGTGTTTTACTCTTGGAAGATATATCCGGTCTATCCCATGGTTTTCAAGACAACCGCAATCAACTCAAAAAGGGTATATCGACACAGTAATGGGGAAGGAACTACGCTCCCTAAAATGCTACCTTCAGGCCAGCCATCAAGCAGGCCGCATTGGACATGACGGCTGCTGCGGCGTGCCTTCGCATCAAAACCCCCCGAACCTTTCCGTACGTCTCCAGTGCCCTCACGGCCACGTTCCTTGTCACGTCATTTAGCACTGCACATGCATCCGGTGCCACCCTCCAAGAGTGGAGATTGGCACAGGCACGAGCCTACCTCTGGTGGAGGTCGCGATAAAGGATTGATATCTTCTCTGCTTTGCATTTCGCGCCGCATCCGGAGAGGACATCAGATTGCAGGCCCTCACTCTCCTGTAGGAGGAAGCGAGGGGATTCACGAAGGTAACATCAAAAAAGTCGGTCCCTCCGCTGCTTCCCATTGCATGGATATCCGGTCTCGTGCGGTGGAGACCATGGCGTGGCTCTACGACAGGATGACGAGCAGCTCTTGCCAGGTCTTTCGCAAGGAGGTTTACCTGGCGATCATGTCGGTTGATCCTGTGGGCTCCATGCAAGCAGTGCATGAGATGATCGCCATGTACATCGAGTGTTTCCGGGCAATTCCTTCTCGGGCATGGCGTGCAAGGGTGAAAAAGTGGGACTTGGTAGTAGTATAGAGGCCACATCGACAATTCTCGAGGATCAATGCTTGTTTGTAGTCCGGGGCATGGGGGACAATACACCCATTCCTTGGCTCCCGGAGGGCCATAGACGCGCGAAACGCCTGCCTCCTCGAATCCCCAAGAGGAATTCGTTCTTGCACTGCTTCATGGATCGCGTCCGTCAGCGTCTTTTGCGATGGTGTTTTTTGAGAGCAAATTACACTGAACGAGATAATCCTACACGGCAGGCAAGAGGTCGACCACCTCCGATGGGCGTCTGCAGCTGCTTCGTATGTTCCCAGCTCCTTAATACGAGTTGGGAGCAAGGTCTTGCAAAGCTTGCTAGATGATGAGCTTGAAGCCAAGAACGCCGCAGCCGCGATGTTCTTCGCGGAGGTTAGTCCGATCCCAAGAGATGGTTTTTTCTTGTCCTTGGGTGTGACCGGCAGCTGGAGTTCTCGGAATACTTCCGAATCCAGTACTCCCCCTGCCAATTTTCGAACACAGTCCTCCATCATCCTGTCGAACTCTTCCGCTCCTTCTCCGGTGCAAGACGGGGGCACTACCCGCAGCAAATAGCCTACTCTGCAAACGCCAAAACAGTTACGCAGTAGCTGGAATGCCACTTGCCTATTCTCAAGGTCAGCAATGGTCTCGAGGAATGCTCTGAGAGATAAGACATGGTTCGTAAAGGACCGTGTGGTGTATTCCTTAGTACCGACAGGGGCGTTCAGGACGGGAATACCCTCGCTGTACTCTTGCTTAATCCCGTCTGGGTAGAGACTCTGTACTGACCCTGGAGGGGCTGTAGGCCACCAGACGGTGCACTTCGGCAGCCACAAGTGCAGTCCTCGGCTTTCAGCATCCACGGAGCGAAGTACTTCGATGGCTTTGACGAGATGGTCGTGGCCCCGATAATGTACCCGTCATCGTAGTACCACAGTTGAAGTAACAACTTTGCCAAATCTCTGTTCTCCCCTTCCTCTGAACTGAAGAGTTCTTGTATTTTGAGGATAATAGGGTGCAGCACCAGGTCGAAGAGGAGGCCTCCAAAGTTGTCTCCCTGTTGGGTCCCGCAGACGCTTCTTATTGTGTGACTACCTATCCACAGGAATGCGGGCTCGTTTGCATAGCAATATGAGACCCAAGGCTGTAACTCTGGGAATAGCTGTCTCACCGCGATCAGAAAAGCGGGTCTGCTGCACATATTAAAAGCGTTCTTGAGATCGACAGTCAATAACCCATATGCTGGGTCACTGCCGTACTCCTGAACGACTCGTCGGATTCCGTGCACGACTGTGTCGGTACCCGACTTTGTGGCGATACCCACCTGGAGAGGTTGGAGGTAGTCTGCCGCCTTCTGGGACACTCACTTCATTAAGCAGCTACCGACCAACCTGCGCAGCGTCTCCCCAACGGCGATTGGCCTAGGCGACATGTCCTTCTTCGCCAACGGGGTTAGTGGAGCACCAGCGATCCAAGGAGCGAGAACGGCTGGTGCTTTTCCAGTTGCTAAACATTAACAAGTCTCGTAAGAGCTGCCAAAAAGCCGGAATTCCCCGATGAGGATGGACATCTTAGCAATTCTACCAGGTGGCAAGGCTTTAGACCTGAGCCTCCGGGAGAGGATCCTGATTTAAAAGCCCTGATAGCGCCAAGGACTTCGTCTTCAGTGATCGGTCGGAAACTGTAGTTGGTAGAAGATGTTCCGCTGACTAGAGTTGTTTCATCGGGGCCTGCTGGGGATGTTTGTCGATAAGGGCATCGATTACATCACTGGTAGCTGGTAGGGCGCCTAGCGAGCGCAAAGCTTGCGCAGCCTTTCCGTACGCACCTTCTTTGGCCAGTTTTGTAGCCCTTTTTACATTGACCTGTTGCTGGTCCGAAGTGGAACGAGCTCGTGCCGTGCGGTGTTTGGGCTGGTCGAGTGCTTGCACCCATAGTGTTCTGAAGTGCCCCGCGTTCCATAAATCTATTCTTTCCCTCATTTTGTCCGTAATAGAGTGCCACCGGTATTCACTGGTATTCACAGTAATGAAGTAAAGTCTCTTGTTAGTACTGAATTCATTAAACTTCTTCATTGGCAGTACAGTACAACAAAGCAATACCAAGCGAATCGCCTAAGTGAGCATCACAAACTTCAAAGAGCTACGATATTAAAGCGCAGGCGGATTGTGAAACTTCATTGCTGCATCGTTTAAGCGTATTACTGTACTACAAGAGTCCATTCGCTTTCAACTTCCGATCAGTTTTCCGTTCCAGAAGAGAACGTTGATCGCCAACCAGCCACCACGACGCCAGGCTTGTTTCAAAAGGAGAAAAGGTTTGGGTGTTTTACTCTTGGAAGATATATCCGGTGTTTAAAAATGCACGTGCATTTTGTTTCAGATGTTCACTCTGATTTTGAGAATATCTTTTGTACGAATCTAACATCAATTAGCTTCAGAAAAGATGCTCCCAAATGCTATATAACTCCATCAGCCGTCTTCGGTTCTCTTGTCCAAGGCCCATAGGCATTGCCCTCTTCTTGAAGTTTAGAACATCGCCAACATCATGACCTCGGCTCCCGTCTGTACCGCCGTACTCTCTCACCATTCTCCCTCCTCCCAGTCAACTATAGCTCCTGGAAACCATTCTGTTGTATCCATCCCCGCCGGGGTGTCTGAGCTTTATGATGGTATTCTACACTATGCAGCCGTTTCTCCTTATCCTGAGAGCTCCTCCTCATCTTCCCGCCCACTTTTCATCAACCCTAACAAACCATTCGAACCAAGTAAAGAAGACAATGACAACGAGGATACACGACTTGCCAAGAGTTTGACTGCAGCCGCCCGCCATCGTGCCAATCGCTTGCAAGGAATGGGGAGTATACACATGGAATCGGGCACTGGTCTCCGTCGGGCTCAGGCTCCTACCCCGAGAGTTATCATGGATCTCGGGAACACTGCCGTGGCATGGCCTCCACCGATACACCTGTTACCAGACTTCCTCAAGGCAGAGATGGAGAGGGGCAAGAATCCTTATTGTTTCCCAGACGGCACAAAGGAAGAGAAGGTGTTTTATGTGACCCATTACGAGCTGGGCGAACCTCAAATGAATTGGGGCGACGGAGAGATGAAATCGATGAGGTGGGTGCGTGTCACTACTGCGTATGGAGAACAGGCCTTGAAGCACTTTTTACATAGTGTGCTGCAGTGGGTGAAGGACCTTGCAAATCCGGATCACGGTGGGAAGAGGTACAATTTGTATCGGTTCAAGACGGTATGCGGTAGAGGAGAGTGGATAGAGGAGACTTCCCGGCGTGCACGTTCTGCTGAGTCGGTCGTTTTGGCCGATGGTCAAATGGATGATATTCTCGAGGACGTTGAACACTTTTTGAAACCAGAGACCAGGCGGTGGTACGCCGAGCACGGACTGCCCGCGCGTAGGAGTTACTTGTTTGAGGGTTTGCCGGGGACTGGAAAGACAAGCACTATTCGGGTCATAGCAGGAAAATTTGGATTGACTTGTTGTTTCTTATCAATGACAAATGACAAATTCAGTAACCAACTGATAGGGGACGCTTTGAGTCAGATCCCTAATAATGCTTTGCTGGTGTTGGAAGATGTTGACTCGCTGTTCAAGGAGGATCGCTCAAGTCAGAACAGTTCATCGCTAACATTTTCGGGTCTGCTCAACGCGCTGGATGGGGTGACTAGTATAGATGGGTTGATCACAATAATGACGACGAATCATGCAGATCGACTGGACCCGGCACTTATCCGGGGGGGTAGAGTTGATCGCCAGTTTCACTTCGATATACCTACGAGAGAACAATATGGTATCCTGTTCAAGTTGTTCTACAATGAAGCTGAAGGGGACCTCGTGAAGAAATTTGTGCAGGGAATTATTGAAGACGAAAACGTTTCAACGCCCCCTACAATCGCCACGTTGCAGCAACTATTCATCAGATATCGTGGAAAGCTGGCGGGGGAGTGTGTTGCGGGCTTGAAAATGTTTCTGGCGGAGTGTGCTGAAAGAGGGAGGGCCTCACGAGTTGAACAAGCCAATGCAACTGAACAAGCAAATGGGTCTTAAACGCAGCGTTCAATGAGAAAAGCATTCCACTGCAAGAGCCTTCAGCCGTTTTAGAATCCCGTAAAGGATGAGAGAGAATGAGAGACCTTTTATTTCTTGAGATTTTAGGATGACAGGCTTAGGAATTTGATAGATCGTATTTGTTGCAGCAGAGGATCTAAGACGTATTACTTCTTGTTTAAAAATTCGTCTAAACGTAATGCACGGCGAACCGCTGTCATTCGTGTACGAACAACGGACGAAAACATTCTAGTTAAACCATGGGATAGATCGGATATATCTTCCAAGAGTAAAACACCCAAACCTTCTCTAGTTAAAGTTAGCGCCAAAACTGCCGCTCTGGAAAACAGCTTACCATCCTCTCTTTCCCCTTGCGTCTCCAGATATTTCGGCAACTCGCTCGCCCAGTTTAGGAACAGGCCTTTAACGCCATGCCAAATGTGAATGAGAGGACCCTGACATTTCGAGCCTTATTATGATTCGTACATTGCTTCGACCGTCGGTACATGTACTTAATATGACATTCAGATTTGCAACTCCAAATGGGTTCCAGCCAATCCATACATCTCAATAAAGACACTCCCCTTTTTCCCCATTTTAGTGGATGGTTGTGGAAATTTATCAGAATCTAAAAACATATTATCTCTCGAACATGTTCCGATTGAATCTGAACTTAGTTCCCTGCACCCTGAAAATTTAATTCATATCCCTATTGATGAAAACGATGGAATTGATGCGCATGAAATTGAGTTGTTACCTGGAACGGAATTGAAATCATCTGAACAAAAAGATCTGAGTTTTTATCATAAAAGGTTTGGATCTAAAGAATTTTTACTTCATCAAGCATCTGGACTCCCATCTCATATTATTTCAAATGCGTACAATACGGAAGAAAATAATTTTCTCACCACCTGTTCAAAAATTCATGTTTCAAAAATTCCTCCCGACTCGAATGTAATATCCAGTCACGTTTTATACAGAATAATAATTTTGGATGATGGAAAATATTATTGCAAAGCTCGAATTGCTCCGCATGGAAATGAGGACAAGGAGAAAAATAATTTGAGAACTGAATTGATCTTTTGAATCAGCAGCGACATGAAGAGGAATATTGATATTTAGAAGTGTACTGTATGCTGCTGCAATAATTTTTCCTTTCTCGATAGCTTCATCAGCAGCCAATATTTCGCCAGATGCAATAGATTTAACAGGACGCCGAGATAGATGTGAATGCCAATAAATTGTATGAAATATTGAATTACAATTTAAGGAGCCAATAAGCAACCAACCAATACATCCAAAATAAATAAATGCCACAATCGGACTTAGAATGAATAATGAATAGAAAACCAAATTTGAGACCAAATATTTTAATCTCTATCCCGGTGTCCTACAGTGATGCTGAATTGTGGAGCAATAGTTTTATTGAGGCCCACAATTTATATTTATTATGAATCCTCAAGGAATAATTTTCTCTATTTTACACTGGCACTATTTTATGCTGAATTCAGTGTGAAATAATTTTTATGTCCTACAGTTGGGTTTTTATATTATACAGGCTATAATTATTACATTTATGCTACCAACAAATTATTATCTGGATGATTGCTTACCTGGAAAATACTGCAATAATTATTGCTGAGCCTAAATTATGTCCACCAAAATTATTGAACGGCTCACCTGATTTTTGTAGCAGGTTCACCCTGGTGTAGAGTATAAGTAGTCTAGTCTAGGTTGTTAGAAATATTTTTTACATCCTCGGGCTATCGAAATATTCCCCTCGATCAGATATTATTAAATTTGGTTTTCTATTCATTATTCATTCTAAGTCCGATTGTGGCATTTATTTATTTATTCAAGTTGGAACTATTTATTATTATTTGGATCTACTTATCCCAATTATTTTGCAATGGTTGGCTTGGATACCTACATCGAAATTCCGGACCGCACTTACAAAAAGGCATCTGCAGTTCTATTGCCGGGTAGCATTGCATCCTACCACTTCAAATCCCAATAAGGAGAGATGCACGACTCTTACTGATCCGTCATCAGGCAAAGACATGCTGCGGCGCTGGTTTCGTCCAACGCGGTATGTCATGCAGCAGGTTTTACAATAGCCTTGTAGGATAGTTCCGTCTGACTCTGTCTCCTCTTCAGACCCTCTGGTTCACAGACTTGACCTCCCTGCCTCGGGATACAGCCGTGCTACACATCTAAGCGAAGCAACCCCAAAATTCCATGGACAGCCAATCTGTCAAGTTTGATAGCAAACTAATTTTTACTACAAATTATTGATCAGTATGATGGCCACATGCTCTGTTGTGTGGATCTGCACGCGAGTTGCGGCATGCGAAGAAGCAATGAACCCCTGCTCGCGACCGCTGCTAGAGGAAGGCTTGTGCTTATCCCAATATCTACCCTTGGAGGCTGGCACCCAGACGAGTACGCGGTGCTAACCAATGTCGAGCGCAACGTGGCCTTTCGAGCGATGGAGACTTATGGGAAAGTTAGAGCGGTGCTTACCCAAAGGCACGCTGAGGCGGCAGTCATGTCTAACGCGGCATGCCTGCTCGCTGGAATTGAGCCGGCCCTGTAAGGAATGTTATTTAGTGTTACCCATCAGTGACGACTTATCCCGCACAACGCACTAGCTAGCTAGCGGCGTGGATACAACCGGCCACATCTTCCATACATTAAAATAACCCAAAAATTCCCCGTGGCGGCATGATTCGCCATCAAGGTTGTTTACCGCAGACCTCTCCAAAGCCGCTCGACACCTTGTCCTCCAGCCCCGACAACGACGCCATGTATTTCGCCCTGATATCTAGGCGCTTAGAGAGAGCAGGGGCACAAACTACTATGACGTAACCGACGTCCCTCTTTGACCCCCGCCAGTCTCTCCTCCATTACGCTGTGCGCAATCATATTTCTTAACCATGCTCGCCTTGAGAAGTACATTCCCTTTGCCGAACTAATACGAACAAAGGGTCCTGGGCATCATGCCCTTCCTCTCCACATTGGGTTACCAGGACCTGGCTGCTCGGGACTTCGCCAACCGGGGGTGAGACTGGTATTAGCATTGCCGCCGGCCAAATCTTCCAGTGGGGTCAATTGGGTTAAACAGGGTTAAATAGGTTGGTTTACTTAATTGGGTTGGTATGGGTTGGTCTATGGCAAAAGAAATCTACCACTACTACATCACCAGCGAAGTGAAGTTGAGAGCCTATACAGACAAATACATGGCTATCCCCGTGCGCGCAATAACCTCACCCGCGCCCTTTTGACGCCTGCCCATAGAAGTCTTAGGAGTTGAATATAATAGGGGCGGCTTCCGTAGAAGATAGAGGCTGTTTATCACCGATTGGTGACGTGCGAGAGGGTTTCGGTAGACACGGACGGTTCACCGCAAACTTTTTAGTCTTGGGTACTGGAAGGAGTGGGGAGGACAAGTGAAACAAAGAGAGCACTAGAAAAATTCTACCGAAAATACCCTGCAGAACGGGCCCCCCACGGTTTAAAAAAACAGGCACCTTCGCCTGCCATTAAGAACCTTGCAGACGGATGCGACGGCTACAAGCTGCACCGCGGATGGGCGACCTTGATGAAACCATGCAGCGCCGTTTTACATTGGGTGATAATTTACTCAATTTTCCTGATAACGGAGGTTGTGTGTAAAGTTGAAAAGGTTGAACATACTACCGGTCCGTGCAGCAAGCAGGCACCCACAACCGCTCGGTTGAGTATGGTCCCATCAAAGGCAGTACACACATGTTTTCGCACCGGGGTGAGCCACGGAGGCCCGAAAGGCCTGTCTCCTGCTGTCGCCGAGGGTGGCTCTGCATGCACTCTTTCGTGGATTTCATCCGTCAAGATCCGTCAAGGCCTATTGCGATGGGGTTTTGCTGGAGCAGAAAGCACTGAACGGGAGAATCCTGGATTGCGCGCATTAAAGGGACCAAGCTCGATGGGCGTCCACGGTGTCTTGGTATGCCGCCAGCTCTCTGATGGAAGGGGCAGGAGGGCTGCGCACAACTTGTCTGATGCCGATCTGGAGGCGAGGAAGGCAGCGACTGCAATGGAATTCGTGGATGTTAATTCCACCGTTAGCGATGGTATTTCCGTCGTCAGCTTGACTGGGAGCTGCAGTTCTCGAAATATATCAGAGTCGAGTACTCCTGCGGCTAGCTAGACTCCGCACACAAAGCTAACCATCATCTCATCAAATTTTCCATTAGGTCCAGTAGGGGACCTTACGGCCCCTATTAGATCCAGTGGGGCTCAACAGCGGTGAATTTGCGTTGTTTGATCATAACGGCAGTATAACGTTGCACGAAAGCTGACAGCTTTGTTCGGAACGTGCAAAACTCTGTGAACCTCGCGGCGATGCAATTTGCGATGTCCTGGAGGAACTGGGGACCAAAAATGTCGATCTGACCGTAAATATCAATTGCCAGGGGGCGCAGATCGATGCCTTCAGACTGCCATGCGGGCTGTAATAGATATGGTTCTTCAGGATAGCGCGTTCGAGCGCGGATGTGCCGCCATCGGTGAGGTCTCGGTAGGGACGTGAGTGTGGGCTGACGATAGTAACGTCAATTCCTTCCGGGGAGGGAGCGAAGAGAGGGCCATCGATTACCAGTAACTCTCGTGACGTATACGCTTACTTTTTTATTTCTTAGACTGGCGAATCGCCGACGGGGTATTATATTGATTTTGCCTCAGGACAGGCTGTCTTGGCCCCCTCGACTGCTGTGATTTTGATTCTCGTTTTGTGTTGTGTTTCTTGGTTCCTTTAACAGCCCCGGGGGAGAACGATGGAGCATAATCATAGGATTTTGAGGGGTCGGGGTTCAAGTTGTGTTGCGTTGGGATGGTGCCGTCTGAGGTGGCGGAGGCTTGGATGTGGAGCTGGCTGCGGTGCTGGTGACCCTTCTGTCGGGCGAGTGCCTTGGTGAGCATGTCGGCGGTGTTATGTTCGGACGGAATGTAGTGAGCTTTCATCTTTTTGCACTGTATGTGGTCAACAATATGACGATGGGCGATGTCGATAAGCTTTCGGCGTTTTGTTGTGGCGGTATTTTTCGCAATTTGTTGGGATGCCGTGTTGTCCATTAGCAATTTGGTGAGTTGGCTGATTGGCAGCTGGAAGTCAAGCACAATTCGGCGGAGCCATTGGGTTTGATGGACCGCATCGGAGGCGGCAATGTATTCGGCTTCACAGGTGGACTTCGCCACTGTGTGCTGTTTGGAGCTGGTTAAGTTGACGAGGGATCCCCACGCCATGTGGACTATGGTAGTGCACGATTTGAGATCTGTACTGTTGGCGGAGTCCGAGTCGGTGTAAGTCGTGATTGGGTGTGCGGACGGGGAGAATGGGGTGGGTCGGCGGGAAGTTATGCCGTGGTTCGTGATGGCGCTGAGGCATTTCATTACCCATGGAAGTATATTGAAGTGTTTGCGAGTTGGGCGACACATGTGTTCGGACAATTTTTTCACTCCGAAGTGGATATCGGGGCGCATGATGTCTGTTAAATACCGCAGGTGGCCCAAAATTGTTTGAAATTACTTTGTGTGCTCGGCGCTGAGTCGGGGTGAGGTTGCGACGACTTGCCAGTTTGTGTTTTCTGATACAAGGGCTGAGAGTGGTTTAATGAGTGACATTCTGGTTTTTTGCAGCAGTCAATGCACCAGAAAGGGCTGTGAAATGTGTATGCTGCCGACTGCGGGGGTGTTAATGTGCCACTTCAGGTATATGATTGGATAGCCGAGGGTGAAGATGTTGTATTCGCGTTTGAAGGACGTAGTACAGTTCGTCTATGTTCTGTAGACTTGGGGATGTCGGAAGGAAGTCATCCATGACGGCTATCAGCATCGGTTGCCCGCTGGACTGTTTGTAAAAAAGGCATGGGTTCGCATGTCTTTGGGTGTGACCGTTGTGGTGGAGGTGCTGCACGAGTCCTTTGTAGTAGCAGTTGGCCGCGGGGGTTGTTCCGTATAGATTACGGAGGAGGAATCTTAGGTGATGTGGATGCCGTATGTCTCCATTGAATCTGGGTTGTTCTTTGATGTAGACGGATTTGTCATGTTGGTATGGTTCGTAGAGATAGGCGGCCTTGATGTCAAAGTGGCCAATGTGCCAGCCGTGGGCAGCGGCTATAGCGAAAAGTAGTCTTGTCAAGGTCTTTTCCGCCATGCACGAGGTTGTCTGGTTGGGGTCGTAGTGTATATGGGGCTGCATTTTGTCACCCCAGACTGAGCATCTTGCTTTGAGGCCGAGGGCTAGGGTCGGTGAGAGCTTGTACTGGGAGGTCATTTTAAGGGAAATTATTTTGCCTGACGGCGGACTTCGTTGTTGTGGATCCATTTAAAGGTCTTTTCGCGTTCCCATGTATCAAGTTATTGGTTGTGGGTAGCTGCTCATTCTTTCGCGTCTTGGTATTGGCGTTCTTGTGCTGATGTTTTTGGTGCATCGGGGAGTCGCTGGGGGTTTTGTGCAAAGTGATGGTAGTGGTACGGGAGGGGTCGTGCCGTGGGTCGTATGAGTGGAAGTCAGTCACTCGAGCTTGGGTGTAATCGTCTTCGGCTGAGATCCATACTTTGATTTTAGCGTCGTCGATGAGATGCATGTAACAGACGAGCAGTACACGAGGGTCTAGCCTCTATTTCGTCTTGTGGATGAGTATGCGCCCATATTGCTCGAAGATTAATAGTTTGGCCGGAGTAGGTTTCCACTTGTGCCAAAGTTCGTAGGAGGATTTGCAAGTGGCGGTGTGCTGCATGATGTTGTATTTGTAGGCCACATCTTTTAGTGCGTCCTACCAGAAGTCCATTGGCATATTAGCAGTTTGAAGTACGGCGAGCACAGAATTCATGAGGGTTAGGTTGATACGCTCGGCCCTTAAGTTTTCTTGAGGTTGTTAGGCTGTGCAGGTTTTGAGCTGGGTGCCGTTGGTGGAGTACAGGTTGCGGACCTTGGTCGATAGAAATCCCCATAAATTTTCAACAGGGTTGATTTTGGGTGGACGGCCGTGAAGTGTCCGGAGCAAAGCGAAGTACAGTGTGATGTGTCGTTGAACTTGGTTGCGGTCAGGGAGGAGGTGGACTGTGAGGGGACGGCTTTGGGCGTCGACAAAGGTGAGGAAATGGAGGTTGCTGTGTTTGGATTTCAGCTTGATTGGTCCTCAGGTATCCGTACTAATGTAAGCACTTATGGGGTGTCGTTTGGGGTTTGGGTGGTGCACAGTCTTTGCTAGCTTAGCATGTATGCAGGGGAGACAGGTGAGGGGGGGTGTTTTTGGAACGATGCCGGTAAGAGTGGGATTGTGCCGTCTTTGGCCGTGGATTGTATAGTGTGAGGTCAGGCATGGTTGAGTTAAGATTCAAGTGATGGAGGTCTTCTATTTGTTTGGAATAGGGCTTGGCAGGGATTGGCGGTGGCTTTCGGTGCGTTTGTCGCGGGGTCTTGTGGCTTGATATGAGTTGATGGCGCTGCGGCGGCTGGCTGAGGGTAGGGATTGGTTGGGAACGGGGGCTTTTTTGTGGTGACAAGTGGGGAGGTAGGGTTGTTGTACGAGGTTTGGCCTTTGTGTTGGGATTTTCGCAATCCCAGCGGTGCGAGACTGCGACAGTTTTGTGGTGGGCATTTTGGCCATGAGGACATAGGCGCTATCCTTCGTTTCCACCGTGCGACGGAGAGGATTATTGATGGTAAGCGGGGGTAGGTATTTATGTACGAGGCTTTTGGTGTGAACAGTATATGGGCATATTTCTTGGTGAGGTCTTGTATGGATTGGAGGTTGTTCCTGATGGAGAGATTCGCAAGTGATGGGACGATGAGCGTGTGCTTACTTTTGCTCGGCTAGAGTAAGGTTTGGCAGGCATGGGTACAATGCGAGGTGTCGTCTATGGCAGTGGAGGGGGATGGGTGCACCCAGAGGGGTCATGGACAGGCTGAGTTTGTTGACGAGGGAGGAGTGTGCGCCGGATTCAAGGAGGTAATTTCCGCCCTCCGCGTCGGCGTCGTCCTCTTCGCTCTCCGATGCGGCGGAGGGGATGTGCTGGAGTTTCTTCATGATTTCGATGTAATCCGTGGTGGCCTGGTTTGCGGCAGGTTTGCCTGGCCTATTTTTCGAATAATTGATGCCGCGGCATTGTTGGTCTGAATGGCGCGTACTTTGGAATCCCATCTGGATATGGTGTTACCAGAGTTTGAACCTGGGGTGGTTTATTTTCCTGCAGTACGAAGGGAGCGAAGTTGCTTGAGTAATTCGGTTAATTTTGCGGCAGTGGTGTGAGCAGGTGTGATTATGCCGATGGATGGACCTCCATCAGGTTGTGTAGAGAAGCGTTAGAGTGCAGTGAGGTTTTAAGCAAACTCCTTGGGGTCTTTAGGCTTGTTTCCATACATGATCATGTTGATTTGAGCCGTTCTTGGGTTGCTCCGGAGGCCGTCAATCATGAAGTACACTGTGACTGACGGGTCGGATATGTCGGGGTACTTGGCTGCGAGAATCTTCGCGCGGATGGATTCGTGTTTGGCGAAGTAGTCAGCAACTTCTTGGCCTTCTTCGAACCCAGTGTTTTCGGCAAGGGTCTGCAGGTATCAGTGGCCGCTTGCCTTGGCTAAGTCGAGTAGGTTGGTGACGGTTTGAGCTAGTTGGTATGAGTGGAGTGATAGTCCGTGTAGTATTGTGATATCCCGCAGGTTGGGGAGCCGGGAGTAACATGGTGGCGCCGCTCTGAGGGATTCTGTAAGCTGAGGGGTTCGGGTGTAATGATCCAGCAGGGATGAGGACCTGCATTGCTGGACGTCCAGGTGGGCATGCCATGTATAGGTTTTGGAGTCCAGCCGGAGATTACAGTAAGGATCGGGCGTACAGTAAGGACCTTCATGGAGATGTCACAAGAAATCCTTGGGTACGCACCGTCGTCGGTTGGCGAAGGGGAGCTCGCGGCTCACCTTGATTCCTGCCTCTGGATTTGTTATCTATCCCCCAAATGGTTGGTTGAGAGCCCTTCTGGAGCGGTAGAGCCTTTACAGTGGAGCTAGCTAGCGTTACATCCTTTAGGTTATATAATGCGGTCAACCCTCAGTGGGAAGGTCAAAGGGCAAGCAACCTAGGGCCCCAAAATTGTTCGCGTCTCCAAGCCATCGGCACCAACCTGGATGACTTTACCCTAGCTGGTTAACCGCCCGCCCATTGAACGCTTTGAATCCCTTGCTTCCTTGGCCACTTTTATCCCTTTGGTTTAATCGTTCCCTTTAGGTTCGTGTTTGCTCTACCATACTAAAATCTGCTACTGACGAACCATCCCCTAGGGTTTTTATCCTACAGTCCGGTCTTACGACGAGGTTTGCTACCTCTGCGGGGATGGAGTCGATGAGGGTTCCTACGAAAATGTCCCGTTTGTCGTCAGACGTCTTCCGCTGAGCCAGATCTGCGGGGGGTTCCGGGTCTTGAGTGATATGCTCACGAGCGTTGATGGATTCCGCTGCGCCTATAATGGAGAGGATTCATTGCGAGTTGTTGGCTCGGTCGAGTTTGGCCATTTTGGGGGTGTTGTAATTGTCCATGGTGCTTCGTGGATGGCTTGTTGGGTGATAAGGTGGTTGAATGTCCGTTACGTGAAGCTTGGTCAGACTCAGGAGTTCTTGTGTTAGGTCTGAAATTGGGGCTTGCACGGCACGCCGTTGGGCCCTTCTTTCTCTGTTGGAGATGAGCGGTTGATTGGTTGGGTTGGGATGTGGTCCAGTGCGGATATGGGTGCCTTTGGTGCCGGGGGCTGCGAGAGTGGAGGGTTATATCGCAGTGGTTGAAGCGTTGTTGCCCATAACCTGTTGTGACGTAGACGCTTACCCCTTTTATTTCAAACTGGCGAATCGACCGCTTTTGCCTCAGGACAGGCTGTCTTAGTTCCTTCGACAGCTAGCCATCACTACAGTAGTTATTTTAATAAATAAATTCACTGGTGTACAGTCCAAATGTGCAACGTTGCAAAGTACATAAAATTAAGTTGGAATTAGGTGACTAAGCTCTGCGTGTTGCGGTGCGCGACAGGTTACGGATGCTGCACATGTTGACCGGATTGAGTAGCTAAGCTTCTGACACTGGCGAGTCTTGACTCCTCCCGTCGAGCATCCGCTACGAGACGCTACTGTTGCCGCGTATGTTTCTATAACCTTGGATGTTTCTAAAGAGGGTTATCCTAACGAGTCGAAGGCTAGTGGTACAAAATCCCATCTTAGCCTTGATCGTCCCGGCATTGCCTCGCCTGGAATCGCTGCCACTTTCGTAGTTATTTTAATAATGTATGGAACGTCCACCAATTGGATCAGATGCGGGTGTGGAAGATGTGGTCGGTGGTATGTATCCACGCCTCTGGATGCGCGTTGCGCGGGACAAGTTGTCACTGGGTACCACTAAATAACTTTCCTTACAGGGCCAGCTCAATGCCAGCGAGCAGGCACGCCGCGTTCGACATAACGGCCTCGGCAACGTGCTTTTGGGATAGCACCCGTTCGAACCTTCTCATAAGTCTCCATCGCTCGAACTGCCACGTTCCGCGCGACATGGCTTAGAACGGCATACGCGTCTGGATGCCAGCCTCCGAGGGTGGTATGGGGATGGGCACAAGCCTTCCTCTAGCAGAAGTCCCGAGCAAAGGTTCACACAATCTGCGCTTGGCGGATGCCTGAATGTGGTTTTTGGAAGTGCAGGCGCAGAACCGCCTCTCAAAGGCTTTCATTCTGGCCACGAACAACACGTGTAATCTACAAATGATTGCAAATTACAGTACAGTACAACTATTTGCAAGGTGCAGTACAGTATAGTACAACTATTTGCAAATTTACAGTACAGTACGTTACTGGCACAGACAACAAATTCAAAGATTACTCAAAGGCAAGCTAAATGTGACCGCGACACTTTATTAACTGAACGCATAGCAAATAAACTGGCCCTCAAATCAAAACAAGCAGAACTTACCCATCTACTGTACAACATCCGTTCACTATACGAAACGACATGGCCAACCTACTGCCTCCCCATCCCCGCCGACAGAATAACCACCAGGGCCTGCGCCGCGGCACCAAGCGCCTGAGCACCATGCGGCTCTCCCTCTCTCTCGTCCACCCTTTCCCGCCCCACCCGGTCATCCCGTTGAATAGCATGAATCCATTGCCCGAACAAACGACGTAGATAAAGCACGAGATTGGGTCGTTCCACGCCCGTCTGCAATTCCTGCTGCGGCTCTGGCTGCGGCATCGGTTGCACTGCGGCAACATTGACGGGCATAACCGCGGGTGCAGGCGCGGCAACAGGAACGGTGGTTACAGGCGATGTGGTAGGCTTTGTGATGGTTGGAGTGGTATGTAAGGCCGGTGTGGGTGTGGGTGTGGGGTCGGGGTCGGGGTCGGGGTGGACGATATGGTTGTACGTGGCCATGCGTTGGGAGTAGAGTTGGGCGGTGTGTGTCGGGGGTAGGGGTGGGGTAGGGGTGGGGGTTTCGGGGCCGGTGTGACCAAGGCGGAGGGTGTCAAGCTGGTGTTGCCATGTTTGTTGGGCCAGTTTGAGGTGGGTGAGCTTTGCGACTTGGCGGGCTTGCATGCGAGTGGAGAGGGATTGGAGGACTTGGGCGCGGGTGGTGTGGGGGGGAGGTGGCGGGGGGTTGTGTATGCTTGCATTGTGGTTGTGTTTTCTTTGTTGCTGGGTGGATTTTCGGGGACTTGACGGGGCTTGAGGATGGTGAGGGAGGCAGAGGGAGGTGCAGGGCTTGCAGGATATTGCGACTTGCGAGGTAATTTATGTTGCCGTTGAGTTAGGAAGAATCTGAAGATTTACATTGTGAATGGTTGAGGCAGAATCAAGAATAATGTTGCATAGATCCGGGTGGCGGATGCGCTTCTGTTTTCCACAAAAACGATCCGCAGTACACGTTTATTCGTTGTCCACGTGTAGAATGGGGAGATCACATCTGGCACTGCCGCCAAGGCAAGGTCACGCAGCTCAGCGGCCCGCTCCCATTCGCCTCCCGGACATTCCGATCAGGAGGGTCAGCAGCATGTCAAACCGCCGAAAACTTCGCCCTCCCTCTCACCCGTCACATCCTTTGCACCGCTCCAACTCCTCGCAGCAACGCGCACCCCGCGCACGCGCCATGTCCAACCCGACCCCCGCCTTTGCCGCCCCACTTGCCCTCCCCCGCCGCCTCTCTCATTCACCCCACCCCGTTTCACCCCTTACCCACGCTCATTCACCCGCAACTCTCACACTGTCATCCTCGACCCCGTCCGTTGCGTCTCCCAGTCTCCCGCGTCGAAATTTCTCTCCGCTGCTGCAGTCTCAGCCCTGCTGTCCGCATTATCCACATCGGTTCCTTGCGCCCCGCATCCGGCTGTTGCTGCGCCCTCGCTGCTTGTTCCTCCTGCGTGGCAGCAAGTCACTTTGGATACGGCTGCTACCATCTTTGATGTTGATTTCAGCCCCGCCGATCCGGATCATGGCTTTTTGGTCGGGTCGAGGGGTACTGTTGCGGAGAGTTTTGATCGGGGGTGACCTGGAATGTCCGCAGTTTTGCTAGGTTGGATGCGAGGAGGAGTTGAATTATCGCTTTGAGGTGGTCACCTTTCGCGGCGATGAGGGTTGGGTTATTGGAAAGCCCTCTTTGTTGTTGCATACCGGTGATCAAGGCAAAAATTGGGAGCGTGTGCCCTTGTCGCCAAAGTTGCCGGGTGAGCCTGTCAGTATTACCGCCTTGGGCAAGGAAAAGGCAGAGATGACGACCAGTGCGGGCGCCGTTTACGTTACGGAGAATGGGGGGAGGAATTGGAAGGCTCAGGTCAGGGAAACCATTGATGCTACCTTGAATCGCACCATTAGCAGCGGTGTGTCGGGTGCCAGTTATTTTACGGGCAGTATTATTAGTGTCCTGCGGGACGCCTATGGCGCATATTTGGCATTAGTTCCAGGGGAAACTTCTTTCTCACCTGGAAACCGGGCCAGGACTTTTGGGTCCCTCATGCCAGGGATAGTTCCAGAAGGATACAGGCCATGGGCTTTGTTAATAATGATGTCAATCAGGGTGTGTGGATGGCCACAAGAGGCGGCGGCCTGGCCTTTACCGACACACAACCCGATTTGGAAACTACCGAGTTGTTGAAGTTTAACAAGGTCGATATCAAGGCAGGCGGCTATGGCATTCTGGATGTCGCCTTTCGTCCCGACACTCAGGAGGTATGGGCCGCCATTGGCGGCGGAAGCCTGTATCGCAGTATGGATGGTGGGAAGAGTTGGCAGCGCGATAATCAGGTTGACAAGGTCGGCGCCAATATTTACAAGATTAAGTTCTTTGACAAGGATACCGCCTTTGCATTGGGTAGCAATGGCCTTCTTTTGAGATACGACCCTAGGAATACCGCCTAGACGAGGCTGCGGCCACGAGACCGCGCTTTCGGGGCTGTCGGACGCGGGCACAAAGGCTTGGTAATGGGGACGGAAGAAAGCGGGCGAAATTGACATTGCGCCAAGAGGTGCACAGTTAAAAAAGCTGCCCTTCTTGCTGACACCAAGATTCTCTCCCTCCCAGTCACATTGTGGACTCCCCGCCTCTGACTGGTTGCACAACTTGCATCTACGGGGACAAGTCTACGAAAATTGAAAGGCAGGAATCTTTGCTTTCGTGCTGTCTCCGATTCGGGTTTTTGGAAACAATTGTAGCAAAGGCCGCGGGTTCGGGTGGACAGTTCCGCTTGCGTTGGCGTGCAGTGTCTCTTCTCCGTTTCTCAATTAAAAAAAGACGAGCGCATCTTAATTTGTCACTTGACTTCAACGCTTGTACTTGCTCTCTTGAAAATTGTAATGACTTGTGATACACTTTCCCTCAGTGGTGTTGTGCGCGCAAGGGTTGAAACTGCTCGCAATCCCGCAGTCGCCACTCTGGGTATGGAACCACGGTCATGGGGACATCCACTCCTGCTACCTTTGTCGACTTGGATGAATCATGGCAAGCCCAGGTAGATGAACTGATCATCTCTCGAAATTTCACTCGCTTCCTTTACGCCCTTTTCGTCGTTGTTCTATCCTTCATTTGTGTTTTGAAAGCGCCAATGGGCGGTAGTGGCCAAGAGGCTTCGCTAATGCTCACGCAGCGGCTTGCTGTTGCGGACCACAACACTGCCGCGTCACCTGAAGGCACAAAGCGAAGCTCCCGTGGGCAACAGTTCCCACCAATTCGACTGTCGCGGATGCCGATACCGGTAAATTCAAGCATTCGGTTGCGGTACGGGAAATTGGCGCGGCTGTATCTGAATGCCTTTCGTGGAGGAATTCGACGCGAGGATTACATGAGGGTGTTTATGCGAGAGGATATGTGCGAGGGATGTTTCTTGGTGCAAGTGAAGGACGGAAAGGTGTATGTGCACGATCCGCGCGGGGTGCGGATGTTGATGGCGGAGTTTCGTGAGTTGAGAATGAGGGAGGCGTTGCATTGGATTCGCGGGGCTGTTGGACGGGGTGTGGTGGATAATTTTGAAATGGTGGTGTCGACGACGGACGGGTGGTGAGTACTGCGAGGGAGCATGAGTATCGCATGGTGGAGGCGGAACAGGGAAGACCGGTACCGGTGTTTACGGTGGTGCGTTGTAATGTGAGTGATAATATCCCGTTCCCTATGGTGTTGGCGGATGTGGTAAGGAGGGAGCGGAGGGGAATAAAACGGAGGATGGGTTTTTAAGGCGGTGGGAGGATGTGGCTCGGGGGATGGGAGAGGTTGGGGGTGCTGCGGTGGCGTGGGAAGAGAAGATTGAAAAGGCGGTGTTTCGTGGGAAAATGCGGGTGTCGTCGGCGGAGAAGAACGTGAGTTTGAAAGATGAAACGTGCGAACGGGTGGGACGGTCCGGACTGTGGCATCGTGCAAAGGAGCATGAGGTGCGGTTGAAGAGATACGACTGGATGGAGGGGAAGCGGAGAAGGGTGTGGCCGTTTCCGGTGAGATGGTTTGTGCGGCGCACGGAACCAGTGCTGGATGTTAAGGTGGAGGGGAAATGTGGGGCGAGGATTTATGTGAGTGATGGGATGGGGATGAGCAAGCAGAATGGGTTCAAGTATGTGATCCATGCGGAAGGGAATTCGTTTTGGGCGGACCGATTGGTGCTGCAGTTGTTTGGGGGCAGTTGTGTGATCAAGCAGAGTGCGCCGTGCGGGATGTTCTTTGAACCGTTGTTGAGGGCGTACCGGCATTATGTGCCGGTGGACTTTTGGTTTAAAGGTTTGGCAATGCAGACGATGTGGGCAAAGAGCAACGACGAAAAGGTGCGGGGTATTGTGAAAGCGGCGAGACGATTTGCAGGGGACTATTTGTCGAGAGCGGGAGTGCAAACTTTTGTGGACGAGCTGCTAGTGCGGTATGTGCGGCTGGTGGAGGACCGGGAGATCGAACTTGAAAAGGGGGCGGTGCAAGTGTCGCCGTAAGATATGGACCGACTGATGAATAAAAATAATCGAGGCATCTCTAGTGCGATTGCAACTAGGCAAGCGAGCTAGTTGGACTATTTTACAGGTTCAAGTGTTGCTAAACACACCAAGCCGCACCGACCGCATGCTCAACGGTACCGGCGGCAAAACGGGACAAGAGATAAAAAGTGGACGGCATGCGTCGATTATTGACGATCGGCCGCCACCAACCAGCAGTCGTTGAGGATTTTTCGACGGTGGTCCATCCCAACTCGTGACTGGTCTCTGTAGAGTAGCTGCAAGTTGCCCAAAAGTCTTGCAGACGACTGTTGACCAGTTGAAACCTACGCCGCGATATGAGATGAGGCGCGGGATTGGTGTGCGCCCTCTTGGCGCTGGCAACGTAAATTCAATACAATCCCAGACCGATGCGTGCACAGCAAGCGCTGAATTATCTTGAAATAACCCCAGGTATCAAGCATTCACCGAGCGTTTTTCACATCCCCCCGTCTCAACTTTGCATGAAAGACACTTCTCACAGCCAGCCTCTTGACCCTTCCCTTGAACACACTCCCCGGCTCCAATACATGATAGGTCAACGGGCGGTACAGCTCAGCCATAGAATTCAAGGCCACTGCGACATCATCATTAAAATTCAAATTGTGGCCCACGGGAGGGTGCGTGGAGGCCTGCCTCGAAAAGAGCGAGGCCTTGGGCTTTGCCAAAAACACCCACATGCGGCCCGGCAAGGTCAAGCCCATACCATTACGTAAGCGACGATCATAAGCCAGCATCTCTGCAAAGCTGCAACGCGATTGCAGGGCGGCGGTGAGCAGGAGAAAGTCGGGCTTGAGTGCCTTGACATCTGCGAGCCAACCGCGACTTGCTTGCTGTGTGACACATGCATGGTGAGAATGGATTTGATTCATGGCACGAGATTGGAATGGAAGCAAGATGTGGGGACTTACCTTGTTGGGCGGGAATGGGAGCCATGTAAAGCGGACTGTGGTGTTGTCCACGATTGCATTGCCCTGAAACTTGCTTGTATACGGCAGGCCGTGGAGTTCATCAGGGGCGTGTTGATGATTGCACAGTGTTTTGAGCGGGCGAGTACGGCGTCGTTTCCAAAACGCGGTGTCCACTTGTCTTCCATCAAACAAGTCCAAGATGGTGGCAATCATGGTTGTAGAAAGGGTGTGTGCATCGCGGGGCCCATGACCAAGACCTGCAATGTGGTGTGATGAATGGATTTATCACGGGCGTGTCTGGCGTGGACGAGGCGTTTGAAATCGCGAAACGGCGGGTCGTAGCCGGGGAATGTGGCGTGGAATATAGGTTGACGACATGTGGGGCAGGTGGGGTGCTCGAGACGGGTGGCACAGTCGGGGCATAGATGGTTGTGGGAACATGGAGACAAGGTGACGGTGGGGGTTGCAGACAGACAAATTATGCAGGAATCCATGATGTTGGTGGACAATAGGGGGGTGTGAAGGGGAGTGGTAAGGAGGCGAGGTGTGGGAGTGGTTGGGGGGATTTGATGGGATGGAGATGTTGGAATGATGACATGAGCGAGAGCGAGAGCTAGGGATGGGATATAAAGTGGGGTAGCGGTAGGAAGAAAGGTAAAGGTGTGGGCGGTGTAAACGTTGTTGTTGTTGTTGTTGTTGTGGTTGGTGGGCTAGCGTTGGCCCTGGCCTGCGATGGCGTGGCTGGCCGTTGGTCCGATTTGGTACAGTACATTTGCTCGCTGATGTTTGCTAGTCGATGAATATTTTAGGAAACTTTACCCAACTTTGGCACTGTACTGAAGAACACTACTGTACGGTATACAGTACAGTATAATATCTTGTACAGTACAGGTACTGTACTGTATGAAAGTTGGCAAGGGGTCGCTTGCATTATTCCTACTCGACCCGAGCATCCAAAATGCATTTATTTCAGATGGAGACCTGGTCGTCAAGCAAATGTCTACACTACTCGGTGTTTGACGCCGGTCCAGTCCGGTCCAGTCCAGTTCAGTCCAGTCCAGTCCAGTCCAGTACCGTAACATCGCACCGTCATCAACCCACCATTCCCCTTCACCAATCATGTCCTCCGCAAATACAATAAACACAACACAACCCACACCATCACTGTCTCGACCTCGATCCGCACGTGGCACAAAAGGCAGCTCAAAAGCCAACATCCACGCCCGTCAAACATTTCGAGCGGCACACAAGCCGTCAATCTAGCATAACCCCGACAAAACCTGCGCGCCATCATTACGGCACACATTACAGCTGCTGCATCGGGGATATGCCGTTGGTTCGCACTGCATTGCATCGTACAAGCAGGGTTGCGATGGGGGCACCCCGCGCTGGCTCTACTTTTGATGGCGGATGTTGGGAACACCCATCGCAACCGTGGATTGTGGGACGCATGCGGGGGTGCAAGTTTGGAGGAGCGCTTTGGTGATGTTGGCGTGGTTGGGTTGGGTTGCATGTGTTGCGCGCTTGTGTTTGTGTTGTGGCGTGGGGCAAAGTTGTCGGCCGATTGGGGAGGAGTCAGGCGTAGTTGTACATAAAAAGGGCGATTGTCAGAGGGCGGCGACGGTGAAACGAGTGATTGTGTACTGTACTGTATAGTACAATAACTGGAAGTCGACTGTTGCAATAGCTTGCTGCCTGTCAGATTGTTTGCATTTTCCGTTGCGCAACTACAACTGCTTATTAGTGTGGCCACCAATATACTGTACTGTACTGCACAGTATTTCTTGCAAAACATTCAAGCCTAGGGGGGAATTTTTGGGTTATTTTAATGCATGGAAGATGTGGTCGGTTATATCCACGCTGCTAATGCGTTATGTGGAATAAGTCGTCGCTGATGGGTAACACTACAGTACAGTACATGACCTTCCTTACAGTGCCGGCTCAATGCCGGCGAGCAGGCATGCCGCGTTGGACATGACGGCCGCAGCAGCGTGCCTTTGCGTAAGCACCGCTCTAACCATCCCATAGGTCTCCATCGCTCGAACGGCCACGTTCCGCGCGACATCGGTTAGCACCGCGTACGCGTCTGGGTGCCAGCCTCCAAGGGTGGATATTGGGATAGGCACAAGCCTCCCTCTAGTAGCAGTCGCGAGCAGTGGTTCATACCTTCTACGTTTGGCGGAGATGGCTGCGTTGAGGGAGGTGAGTGGGTTGAAAGTACGCACTCTCCTATTGGAGGGCGCAAGGGGATTGACGAACGTGACGTCAAAAAAGTCCGTTCCTCCGTTGCTACCCATTGCCTCGATATCCGGCCTTGTGCGGTGAAGCCCCTGTCGCCGCTCGATAGCCGGATGACGGGCTGCCTTCTGAGGTCTTGGGCGAGGAGGACGACTTGACGGTCGTGTCGTCGGGTGCGGTGCCCACCATGCAGGCAGTGCATGAGGTGATCCCCGTGGCAGTCGAGGACCTCGGGCAGCTTGGGCGTGGGCACGGCGTGTCTGGGCGAAGAGCGGGACTTGGAGGTAGTACTGGAGCCACACTGAGAACTCACGGGCGTCATATTGGTCTTGAGGCCGGGGCACGGAGCACAATAGACCCATTCCTTTGCGCCGGGAAGGCCCATAGAAGCCCGGAAAGCTTGCCTTCGTTGGTCGCCGAGAGGGATCTCTTCTTGAACTGCCGCATGGACTGCTTCTGTTAGTGTCTTTTGCGGAGGGGTTTTGCTTGAGCAGAATACACTAAAGGGTAGGAGTCGTGAGGGCAGGCAGGAGATCGACCATATTCGGTGGGCGCGGACGGCATCATTGTATGTCGAAAGATCCGTGATGGGTGCCGGCAAGATACCGGTGGCCAGCCTGTTGGCAGCTGCGCTGGAGGCAAGGAAAGCGGCCCCAGCGATGCTTTTCGCCGATGTGAACCCTAAACCGAGGGTGGGTTTCTTAGGGTCCTGGGGTTTCGCCGGTAGTTGGAGTTCTCGGAATATATCCGAGTCCAGTACTCCTCCGGCGAGTGTCCGGAGACATCGCTCTATCATGGCGTCAAACATAGCGGCGCCCTCCGCCGTGCAAGAGGGTGGCACCACACGAAGGAGGCATCCTATCTTGCATACCCCGAAGCAATTGCGCAAAAGCTGAAAAGCCACTTGCGTATTGTTAATGTCTATGACAGCTTCGAGGAACGGTTCGAGGGACTGGACGTGGGTGGTGAAGAATTTGTTCGTCCAGTCCGAGGAACCGACGGGGGCGTTTAGGACACGTGTACCCTCGCTATATTCTTGCCTCAGCTCCTTCGGGTATAAGCATTGAACGGACGCCGGCGGCGCTGTAGGCCACCAGACCCTGCATTTGGGCAGGGATAGGTGTAGTCCCCTGCTGGTAGCGTCGATGGATGAGAGTATTTCGACGGCGCGGGCGATTTGGTCGTGGCGCGCGATGATGTACCCATCATCATGGTACCATAGATGGAGCAGCAAGTTACCTACGGTGTCGTCTTCTTGGTTACCCGATCGTAGTAGCTCCTGGATCTTAAGTACGACGGGGTGCAGGACGAGGTCGAATAGAAGTCCACCGAGGTTGTCCCCTTGCTGTGTTCCTCTCATGCTGCGAATGATTTGGGGGCCGGACCACAAGTACGCTGGCTCGTTTGCGTAACAGTACGAGACCCATGGCAGCAATTCGGGGAATAGGCGTTTGACGGCGTCCAGAAAAGCGGTTCTGCTGCACAGGTTAAAAGCGTTTTTGAGGTCTACTGTGAGCATAGCGTACTCAGAGCTAGTCCCAAACTTGTCGACAACCCTACGGACACTGTGGACGATGGTGTCGGTGCCGGCCCTTGTGGCGATGCCCAGTTGCAGTGGTTGGAGATAGTTGGCAGCCTTTCTCGTAGCTCGTTTCATCAAGCAGCTGCCGACCAATCTACGAAGCGTTTCACCAACGGCGATGGGTCGGGGAGTCCCGTCCTTCTTGGCCAACGGGGTGAGGGGCGCACCAGATATCCAAGGGGAGAGAGCGGCTGGGGCACGTCCGGAGGCCAGAATGTTAACGATACGCGTGAGCGCTGGTAGGAAACCTGACGGGCCCGATGAAGACGGAGACCTGAGCAGTTCCGCGATATGGTTCGGTCTAAGACCGGACCCTCCCCAGAAGATCCCGGTTTGAAACCCCTGACGGCTCCAAGAACCTCCTCCTCACTGAAGTCCCGGAATGAGGCCGCATTAGCACATGAAGTATGTTCCCCGTTCCACTGGGGACGGTTCTGGCTGCTGTGGGTGTTTGTTGAGGAGTGCCTGAACGACGTCAGGCGTTGGAGAAAGGACCCCTAGGGAGCTTAAGGCGTGTGCCGCTTTGCCATATGCCCCTTCCTTGGCCAGTTTGGTGGCTCGGCGCACATTCAGCATTTTCTGCTCGGTGGGTGATGGAGCGTGCGTGGCGCGGGTGCTGGGTTTCACTGCCTGTTCCCACAACGTCTGAAACTGCCCTGTGTTCCAAAGCTCGATCCGTTCCCTCATTGTATCAGCGATGGAGTGGTGTCGTCGTTCTTCAGTGCCGTGCTCTGTGTAGGAGATGTTGGTCAACATGACGGCCGGAAACAAGAACAGCTTGGTGACGGCGGCAGTTGCGGACGGGCTACCGCACTGACAGGCTTGCGCAGCGTCCTGCATGGCGGTCGCATAGGTCTCAGCCAGACAGCCACGGAACTTGGTGGGAATGTGTGCCATGACTGGCGTGTGCGTCGTGAATATTTGTTCCGGGTTGGCAGGGGCTGTGCGGGGGTTTCCGAGGGCTGCGTCGGCGGTACAGGTTGGGCGGTGGGGGGGGAGCTTGAGGACAGCGCCGGACGGGGTGCTGGGGTGGAGGTGAATCTGGCACTGGCACTGGGGCGGCGTCTTTCACTTGCGTGCTGTGGAGGGGAGTGTAGTGCCGTGGAGCCGTCCGCACAGTGCATTTGGGGCACTTGGTATATGTAAACGTATATATACCATTTGGGTCTGGGCCGGATACTTTGGAGCCCATATATGTGTTGTGGCAGCCGCAGTGCCAGTACCCAATCTTTGACAAGCACTGGTTGAGTTCGGCGAGCTCATGTCGTTTCGGTGCTCCGGCCTTGGACCCGTTGCGGTGGGCTGTGCGGAGGTGCGCTACGAGTTGTGCGACTGTCCGTAGGTTTGGCTTTTCTTCCGTGCAAAGTGGGCAGTGCCCCATGTGTGGCAGTGGCCTCTGTGAGATCGGGCCCAGCAACGGGCGGTTTGAGAGCCATTGGCTTCGAGACTCCTCTAGCGGACGGTGTTCCAGGGGCGTCATGTTCGTTCTGTTGATGTTGGAGTACTGTAGTCTTGGTGGCAATTAATCCCCCACTGAGGTCCTAAACCGATGCACCCTACTAAGCGATTGGGCTTATTACAGTGCTGTACGCCAATCCTCGGGACACCGATCCTGTACGCCGGTATGCACCTCAGACCTCCCTTTCCGTACTGTTATTGCGCCCAGACTTGACTCCAGGTGGCCACGTGGCGTCAGCCAAAAAATGTGACCGTTTGAAAACTTGAACTTTTCCGCGGAGCCTCGACGTTCTGAATTTCGGATCGAGGACGAGGGAGGAGTTGGACGGGTCTTGCTTTCCACACCGATTGCCCAGGAGGAAAGTAGCAGCTTGTCGCTAGGCTTGGCGTAGAACTTGGTGGGAACCCGGCAAGTTGGAGATGGGAGCGGTAGCTTGGGTAGGTTCGCGCCCTTGCGGGGTGAAAGGAACGTGGAGGAATTTTGCAAAAATTACGTACTGGAAGTTGCGGAAAACGTTGGAGCCGATGGCAGGGCTCTACTCCCAATGCCAGAGGGGAGCGCTACGCGCACGCGCGCTCGCGCGCGTATGGAAAGGGGTGGGAGGGGATGGGAAGGAGGGAAAGGGAGGATCCAGTAGTACCTGTTCAGTAATAGTGATGAATCCAACCAACAAGGACAGTGTTTGTTGTTTTCAAGCCTAGTGCAGTACTACAGTAGCCATGAATCGCTCTTTGTGACTCAAATTTTTTTTCTTTCCTTTTCTACGGCAAGGGTGAGAGAAAACTAAGGAAAACAATTAAAAAACAGCCCTTTCATGTCTCAAAAACATAGCACCGTGCAAAAAAGAAAGCACCAAAACTATCAATAGACTACAGTACAGTGAACGTTTACTGTAATGTTGGCACTGTACGCCCACGCGATTTGGCGTGGGCCGTTGCTGGGTGCGCGGGTATTTTACTTTTGGGTTCTCGCCCATCACTGGGCTCAAACACGATCTACGAACCACAATAGACAAGTACTGCAACGTTAACCTACCGTCCGTTGCACTGCTGAGGCGCCCGCCCCGGCCATTCTCTATCAATAAACCTTCAACTCTCTTCTCAATAAGCGTCCTGAATCAAACGCGTCGATTGCCGTCGAGTAGTACGCTAAGAGCGAGACCGGGTCTCACGACAATCCGGATTCGAGGCTCGTTCTCTCGACTTTCTATACTTTCATTCCTCTTCCTCGTCCCTCTCCTCCTCCTTTCTCAATTCTACTTTATCTGAATTTCCACCCGTCGCTATTGACCGCAATCCGCCGATCTCCGAAAACCACCCGTCGTCGAATCACCTACTCAAGATGGTACCGATTTCCATAGCGTCGTATAAGTCGAAGAAGCGCAAGATTCTACGTATGATCAACGCCGCCTCGATCAAAGGTAACTTCACTGACGACCTCCTGAAAGCAGCGAAGTCAACACTGGAATTCTTTGCCGTCGATAACGAAGATGATGAAACAGTCGTTTCGCCTTCGAGTGTTTGGGAACCCCGAGATCTGAAGAAGTAGCTGACTTTCTTCGTGACCTTCTCCCGCCGCAAAATGTCATGTTCAATGAAACCTTTTTCCAATCTTCGATCTTCCCATTTCGTGTCCTCATTAAGGTCGCCGACCTATTCGAATTCGATAAGGTACACATGGATTTCATGATGGCTTGAACTTATCATCCGCCGAAAAAAAGATAAGCGCATATCTCTGTTGGTGTGGCTTTGTTACTTCGTTGGTTGCAAAATCGAAGTTGCAGTATCCGTAATTCGCAAATACAAGGACATCAACGGCGCTCCCATTTCCCAGAAGACGGATTCGGTGCCAGATTTTACACCAATACCGACTCGAGTGGAACTCCAACCCCTCCGGAGTTAGTACTGCACGGCCCGAGTCGTGCTTGAGAAGGCCAACTTGGTAATCTAGACCGCCGTCCTCCACTTCCAGTTACTGACGTTCCAAGCATCCCTCTGACAACGTTCCGCGAAGCTGAACGTTCTAGCCAAGCATTGCCGACCACCGGAAATCTGGTCAGCTCCGAGCACAGAGACGAAGCGGAGGAGATGACGGCCGAAAAGCGAACTACATCCAGCAGATGTTTAGGATATGAAGTTCTCCGGTGATATACCACAAGACGTCCATGAAACTCTCAAGCTGTCTGGAGTTGCCGCCCGCCAGTATGGCCTTTCGCCCACGCAGAAGGCCGATTTTTCCATACACTGCTTTGATGGTGCTGCCCGCAAGTTCTTCTTCGAGAACTGCAGCGATTCTATGTCCTACGAGGAGATGGTTCGCGTCATCCTGAACGAGTACGTCAGTGACGCGAGGCAGCTCCAAGTTAAGGGAACATTAGAGACACTCCGACTTCGCAACTTCATGCAAGAACGGGATATTATTAGTTACGTCTCTCTGGGATTGACGAAGATGGTTGAGCATATCAATGAGCTCGTACCGCAGTGCCCCCGAGACTTCCGTACTGACGCTCATAAGATCGATTACCTCCGCAAGGCCGTCACGGAGTTTCAGACTTGGTCGCGCATTCCGATCCAAAGCATCACGTCGCAAGGATATTCGTATAACAAGTTCGTGACAACTCTGCACGAGTCTATTCAAAATATCCGTCAACTCGAAATGCTCACTGACACGCGTGATCCCAAATCCGATAACCTCACTGGGATAATCATGGAAGAACAAGATTATGCTACGCACCTCACTCGTTACGGTCGGAACCCCCGACAGAACCATCGCTTTCCTCACCGCCCCAACAATAACAATCCTGGCCACTACTGAGGGCAGCAAACCGCGCGGACCCCGCCTTCCAAGCCAGGCGCAAACGACAAATCCCGCTACGGCGAATGTTGGAAGTGCGGCGCGGCCGATTGGACCCGAAAGCACTGCTGCGCACCAGGGCAGTCGCAGCATTTGCAAGGAATCGCTTGCAGGGGGGAGTCTCAGTACATATTCTCGCAGACTTCATCAAGGCGAAGAAGACCTGGTAAACCAAGATGTCGGAGAAGAAACGAAAGCTGACACCACTTCACGACCGAACGGTCAGAGATTGAAGCCCTAGACTCACTCCTTCACGGCGGAGAAGGTAATGGTTATGAAGAGTCCGAAAACTTCACCCATTTTGTGGAGAACTACGAACCCGTGGAAACCGCAGATCGCAACATTATAACAACCACGTTGCCGCTGCTCTATCCTCGACCAACCCTCCATCTTTCTGCTCCAGCCGAAATTATTCCGCGAACGGAAGCAACTACCTCCCCTCTAGCTCGTTGCAGGGAGACTCTCACGTCCTCATGAAGGACACATTCGTTGCCGAGCTCACAAAGGAAGTGCGAAACCGGCGACCGCTAGGATTTGTGACAGACATTGGGGCACCCAAGTCGGTCGTCGGCCGCAAGGAGTTGAACCGCATCCTAACCGCCTTAGGCATCCATAAGCGAAAAATACTTCCTTCTCAAAACTCATTCCGCTTCGCAGACGCGTCTTATCCCTCACTTGGTTGCATTTCATTGCCACTACGAACCCCACGCGGTGCTCCTCAAGTGCTTGTTACTATGGACATCGTCGACGCTGACATCCCGGCAATCCTCGGGATGGACGTTATGGATAGGGAGCTCCTCACCCCGTGTACCGTCTCAAACCGCTTCGTCCATCGCACACCGTATACCCTGGAGGACGGTCGCGTCGCTTACGTAGACCAGTGGTTTATCCCGATGACAAGGTCCGCGAGCAACCACCTTTACGTCCCCTTTCAGTCTCCATCCCAAATTCGCTTCACCAAGACGCAGCTTGCCCGACTCCATCGCCAATTCTTTCACCCACATCGAAGAAGTTGTTCAATCTAATCTCCCGCTCGCGTCCAGAAGAAGCGACTCCCGAGACGCTAAGAACACTTGTGGAGATATCCAAGCGCTGCGACCCCTGCCAAAGGATCCAGCACGCACCGACTCGCTTCCGCGTTTCCTTTGGAGCAGAAAAAGTTCGCTTCAACGAAAGGATCTTCCTAGACATTATTACATCGGTGGAGATCCTGTCCTCCATATTGTCGACGAAGGTACCCGTTCAGCGCTGCTCGCTTTCTCTCCAATGTATCAACAGAGCACATCTGGCAGACGATAGTGGAATGCTGGGCAAGCGTATATACTGGCCTACCGAACAAGATCCTCACAGGTAGAGGTTCCGCCTTCGGACAGAAGTTCATCCATCTCGCCAAGGTAGCAGACGTCGAAGTCAGTCGCACTGGCGTTGAGGCTCACGCGAGCCTTGGTATCGGAGAACGATACCACGACCCGCTTCGAACGACTTTTCGCAAGATCGTGGCCGCTACTCCGACAGCCGACAAGAACCTCGCTCTCGCGTGCGCAGTGAAGGCCATGAATGACACACTCGGGCCTGAAGGATTAGTACCATCTGCACTAGTCTTTGGAGAATTCCCTCAGCTCCGCACTCCCTCTGAGCCACACCAAAGCCGCCCGACTGTGCAAGAGAGAGCGGAAATTGCAGAACTGGCGCGAGGAGAAATGGCAAAACATATGCCCACTTTGCGGCTGAAGCGTGCGCTCAAGCATACAGTACCCCGGCATGTGATCGCGCGTACGAACCGGGAGATAAGGTGCTCGTGTGGCGCGAGAAGGTCCTCGCGAGTCGCATCGGAGAATGGCTCGGCCCGTTCATCGTAGAAACATTCGACCCTGATAAGAAGCTAGTCTTCGTGCGGGACATAGACGTCGGTCCTGCAAGGCCATTTAACATCCCGCAGGTCAAGCCGTACCTCAGTCCAGACACTCTCACGCTATTAACAGACGTGGCAGACGGCTTTAACAGCTTCAAGTCACCTACCGAAGACCCTTTCTTCGCCGTTGAAGTACTTGATCCAGATGACGACCGTACAAAACGGCCAGAGATGACAGAGGCAAAGAAGGCAGAGATAAGAGGGTTACTAGAGCGTGGGACCTTCAAGGTGGTGCTGCGCGAAGAAGTCCCAGCAGATGCCAACGTCCTACCGGGACGCTTCGTTCTCTCACTCAAGTCAACTATCAATGGAAAGACAAAATACAAGGCAAGATATGTCATAGGAGGACATCGTGATAAGATGAAGCACATCCTTGTCCACTCCTCCACAACTCTGCAACCCCAATCAGTGCGTCTGCTGTTAGGTTTGGCAGCCATCTTTGGTTTTGACGTATGGACCGCTGATATCACACAAGCATATCTCCAGTCGACTGAACCGCTCGCTCGCGACATATTCATCGACAAGCCAGCCCCTGAGTTCGAGCTATACCCTGAGCAATTCTTGAAGCTCCTTGACCGCTTTATGGCCTATGCGACGCTGGAGACTTGTGGCACGCCACGATAGACAAGCACCATCTCGAAGAGCTCAACATGACGCCGCTGCGCATCGATCCGGCACTGTACTACCTCCTTAATAATGGTGTTCTCGCAGGACTTAGCGGAGCATACGTTGACGACCTCATGCGCTGCATTAACTCAGAGTTCAGAATATTATCCGAACTAACGTGCCAAAAGTTTGAGATGAAGGCCGACGAAGTGCTCCCAGCGGAATTCACTGGTTTCGTCGTTGGCAAAGAGGAAGATAGTTCGTTCTACGTTGAACAGAACCACTAACTTCGAAAGCTCGAATGCCTTCGCCCCGATGCATCATTCTCACATTTCAGATCGATGAGAATGAGACTGGCATGGCTCGCCAACTCGAGACCTGACTACCTATTCGAGATATCCCAATTGGCACAGGTGACCGAAAGCATGTACACAGAAGAGCGAAGGCCCATCATCCGCCGACTAAACAAAGTCTTCAAGTACGCAGTTGACAACCGCCTTTGCATCCGTATTGACAGGCTAGATCCGAAGTCGCTCCGTTTCATTGGCTTCTCAGATTCATCCTTTGCTAATAACCGAGACTTGTCCTCCCAACTTGGACATATAGTACTTCTAAGCGATGACTCCAACGCTGTGATCCCTCTCTCCTTCAATTCGTACAAGGCACGACGAGTCACATGGTCTGCCATGTCGGGAGAATTCATTGCCTTCAGCGATATGTTCGACGTCGCAATTGCTATCGAGCAAGATCTGGAGCGCATGATGTCCCGAAAAATCCCGATCCAGCTTCTCACGGACAGCAAGTCCCTCTTTGATGTCATCTCAAAAGGATCTCGGACATCTAAAAAGAGGATGATGCTGGATAACGCAGCAGCAAGGGAAGGATTTCGCGACCACAATCGCATGTGTCTCGAATGCAACTGCTCTTGACGAGTACGCAGGTGGAGACAGAGAAGATTCAATTATACGAAAATACGCATACTTGTCGTTGACGCTGGTCATGCATCCGTACCACTTGCCGCTCTCGAATACCTTTCGTCCACTATCTCTCCGCTACCAAAGAGTACAGCATCGATCTCGTACTAGGTCATATCGGCAGTAGCTTGAGAACCTCGCGGCACAGAATACAAGGACCCTTTTATCCACTTACAACCGAAGACCCTCTCCCAGCACTTCCTCTCTCGATTCTTGCTCGCTTCGCGCAGAGTCTGATAAACTCCTCGATATCGCTGGAGTCACTCCCAAACACCTCCTTCAACGTTTGCAACTGCTCTTCTTCCTCCACTGACAACCCCTGCATTGCTCGCTCTGACACCGCAATTACGCTCGCGCTCGCGCTGACTCATTTCGCCGCACGCGATAGGGAATGGAAAACGCTCCCCGATCAACCCCTATGTAGGCTAGAACGGAAAACGCACCGGGAGGAGGGGGAGCGCGAATTGGAATACCATCATTCCCTTATTAATATCAAGTCAGCGAATTGTTCATCCGCCGTCGCGACTGCACTTTTTACGTAACATGCTGCCCCTACTGCTTGTACTTTCTCTTAACTTTTTTGGGCCAAGTTGCTCGATGTTTATTCGGAATATTTCAATCTTATATCCGCCCATCGCGACATGCCAACGGGGGAGTATCGATAGACTACAGTACAGTGTACGTTTACTGTAATGTTGGCACTGTACGCCCACGCGATTTGGCGTGGGCCGTTTCTGGGTGCGCGGGTATTTTACTTTTGGGTTCTCGCCCATCACTGGACTCGAACACGATCTACGAACCACAATAGAGAAGTACTGCAACGTTAACCTACCGTTCGTTGCACTGCTGAGGCGCCCACCCCGGCCCTTCGCTTTCAATAAACCTCCAACTCTCTTCTCAATAAGCGTCCTGAATCAAACGCGTCGATTGCCGTCGAGTAGTACGCTAAGAGCCGAGACCGGGTCTCACGACAAAAACTGCACAATTACGGAAAGGTTAAAGTCCTCACAAAGTGGTGGTGGTAAATCTTTATTGGTTGTACAGTGTCACACAGAAGCGTGCGGAGGGTATTCGTAAATTAACTACGGATGCGGGCGGCGGGTAGATACCTGTCGCGCCTGCATTATTTGGAGACTAAATGCAAAACGGGTAACGAAGTCGCGGAGCTCCTGTTGAGGGGAAGAACCGCGACGGGAGGCAGCGAAGGAAGCAAGGCGGCGGAAAAAACCCTTGCCGTCGTCGCCCAAGGCGCCATAGATATCAATCCCGACGGGGGAGAGGAGGATATCGTTTTGGTTGCAGTAAGTGCCGTAATGACGATGTTTCTCGCGCTGTGCGAGTGTTGCGGCAGCGCCTGCGGTAACCGTACTTGGCGAAATGTGGCGGCGTGCGGAGGGGTGGGCAACAGTAACGTCGACGGCGATATCGGCACTGTGAAGCCCGTATGCAGCGGGTACGTAAATGTCCATTCGTAGCGCGGGGACTCCGAATGCCCAGATGGGTTGGGAACCTGGTAGAGGAGCGGATGTTCGACGAGGGCGACGATCCCAACTTCCTTGCAGTAGCGGGCAAGAACGTTGCGGAGGATGTGATGACGACGAGTCATTCCGTCTTCGTATATGCAGGTCAACGCGTGTTGACCACTTGGATCTAAGACGGGTGCGATGTCGGCCGAGCGGCGGGAGCAGACTGGACAGCGAGTAGATACAGGGAATAGCGCGATGCCGAGACGTAGAGCCAGAGCGACTTTCCACGTAGAAGAGGACATGTACGTACCGCGGTGGGGGTGAGGAAGCGAAGAGAAAACAGACGAGGCGGAGGATGTGCGCACGGAGAGGAGCCGTGCTCGGTCGTGGGCTGCCGCGGACGTGAACAACCTATCGGACTTCGATAGCATGAGTTCAGTTGTGATTGCAGACTGGAGCCTTTCGCCGGGGACCGGCGATGAACAACGCTCGAAAAGAGCCGTAGCTGTAAGTGACGAAGACAGCTGCGGGTCGCGGGAGGATAAGAGCGAGATGGCGGACCGAGGGATCTCTTCCAAGTGGCGGTCCTGGGAAAGAGTGAGCAGGTCGGAGATAAGTCCAAAAGAATCAATTACAGATGCTGCGTAAGCAGCCTCGGTAATGTCTGAAGTTTGCAGGAGACCTACACCGTCCATGGAGAAGGGGAGAGAGGCTTGGAGCCAGGCTCGCTCTGGACAGGGCAGCAGCAATTGGTGGAACGCTTCCCTCTGCTTCTGATCGAAGCTAGCGGCGAGTACCGCAGATTGAGTGGAGGGAAGCATACGTAGCAAGTGCAGGACCTTGGAGGCGTTCGCGCAGAAGCGGTGTTAGTGGAAAGCCAATTGAGCATCTTCCAAGTCTCGAAGGGATTGAAAGATGCGGTCAACTGCGTTTTGGCGGCCTGTGAAAAATTGGGAAACAAAAGGGCCCAAGCCAATCGGGGATCCCAGCACGATGAAACCAGGGGGTTGAAAAGGGGCAAGGAAGTGCCAAAGGGGAGTGGGAAGGGGAGAAGCCGTAAACTTGGGTCTTGGCAAGGTTGAGCTGGAACCCTAGTGGACCTCCTTCAAGCTGGATGAAACGGATGGCAGCGGCGACTTGGGACCGAGGAAGAACAATGTTACCGTCATCTGCGTACCAAGCGTTCAGGGCAGGTGAGGGCTCCTCCTGTAACGATAGCAAGAGAGGATGGAGAGCTAGGGCAAAGAGCAAGGGACCGAGGGGATCACCTTGCTGGGTGCCCTCTGAACTACGGACATAGTAGGGTCCGACAGCAAGCTCTGTAGGAGCATCGTAACAAGAGTGTACCCACCGCGCGAGGCCTGGGGCATGTGTCTGTGCGGCTTCCAGAATGCGCTGGCGGGAGATGCAATTGAAAGCGTTGCGAGCATCGATCTGGGCCAAGACGTGATCGTGGAACTCGGATCTCTAGGAAGCGTAGTTCCTTCCCCATTACGCTGTAGGTGTATCCTTTTTGAGTCGATTGCGGTTGTCTGGAAAACCATGGGATAGGTTGGAAATATCTTCCAACAGTAAAACACCCAAACGTTTTCCCTGGGAAAGACGACGCACAGAATGAATTATTGCATCGGTGCCGTTCTTGACGCCTACCCCGACCTGATGGGGCAGAAGGTAGGAGCGGATGGCGGGGGTGGCTTTGTGTGCCGCGAGCCTAGAAATTAGGCGGTAGAGAAGCCCAACCGCGATCGGACGGATTCCCCCGTTTGGCTTCGGCAGCGCAGTAAGACGGCCTCCGCAGAAATACGGGCGGCACGCGGCCGGCAGATCGCCGTTCAAACAGAGGTTGAGGAACTTTGTCAGGGCATGTAGGCAATCCCTCCCGGGCGTGACCCCACCTGCCGGGCGAAGCGGCATTCGCAGGAACATTGGGGATAGACCATTGGCCCCAGGAGCGGTTGAAGGATCCGGGCTGTGAATGGCACGGCGGACATCCGAGACCGAGAACTTTAGCGCCGGAGGCAAACCGTGAGGGGGCATGGGAGTGATTGGAATGGGGGGCGGGGGATGAAGTGAAGCCAAGGATTGAAAGGTAGCTTCGCTGGGGGGGAGTGGGGGATCGACTTGGAGAAGGGCTGCTGTGGCCCGGAAAGGGCTACCCCGGGAGAGGAAGTGGCGGCATCTGCGAAGGGCCCTGTCAGGGCGGGCGAGGGTGGGAGGGGTGGAATCGGAGAGGGGAGGGCGGAGATGAACAACGAGGAGGCCTCGTCGAAGAGGTCATCATAGAGGCCGCTAGAGGCCATGCGGATGCGGTCAACAAGGCTGGAGCAATTTTCCCTGCGGCGGCGGCCAAGAGCGCGGGGGCGGTTGTGTCGGAAAATCAACTTCGGGATGGCAAGAAGTTCCAGAAGGGCTCGAGTCCTGTGCTCTGGCGATGGAGCAGATACAACGCGGTACAAGGCAGCAAAGTAGAAGTCGTAAGCCGCGGCTTGGACTGGGCGAGGAATGAAGGTGAGAACATGGAAGGGGGCGGAGAGGAGGGAGCGGAAGGTGAGGGGTGACTGGGATGGTCCTGAAACTAGATTCACAGCTGGGAGATTCATGCGTTAGGATCCATGTCGGCATCGGGGGCGGGAATGTGTTCAAGAAGACCATAGGGGTTGCTGTCTGCTGGTGTAGTAGGGAGCGGAGGGATGGGAGATTTGGCATTGGGGGTACCGACCGTAATCCAGCCATCCGTTTGAGGCGGAACAGGGGCATTCTGGGTACGGCGGCGTTTGAATCCACCTGCCGATGCTAGCGGGGGAGGCAGAGGGACTGCTCCAGGGAAACCAGGGAGGCCGGACAGTTTGGCAAGTATTCTCGTATCGATGTCCCGGAGAGCGGTGGCGAAGGATCGAACAGGAGACCATTTGCATTTGTCGTCTTCCAAGCGAGAGATTTCGGAACGCAGACCTTGCCATACTGCAACGAGGTCATCAGCCGAGAGATCATTCTCTAGATCCATTATGTGCGGAGAAGGTAAGAGTTGGTGCGTCAAAATTGTTAGAATGCTGCGTTAGGGTGCTATAAGAGTCGTATGCAGCGTTGGCCGTCGTTAAGTCGCGCTCCGCCGCACAGATGTAGAAGTGGTTCGGATCGGCGGATTGGATGATAGAGCAGGAACCAGGGAACCCACCGGCAGAGATGGCGGCGCGAAACTGGGATGAGTTGTGAGTCTGGAAGGTCGACGGAACAGACACGCGAACGAAACGCTTCTGATTACCTCCGAAAAGGCCGCGGGTGGTGTTACGGACAGTGCCTGCAAACTTGCGGGCTAGGCGGGCGTCGTCGAGATCGCGGTGCTCAGTCAAGCCTTGACGACCGAGGGGGGAAGGCGGCGAATGGGGTCGGGCCGCACCGGGGCTTGGGCCGCTGGAGCTTTGACCGCTCGCAGATACGGGGCCGGTGCTGTGGCCGCAGGATCGTCGTCAGGTGAGTTGGCGTCGGAAGCGGAAGGAGAACGGGGTGCGGAAACGTCAACCCCGACAAGCGCGTTAAGAATGTTCAGGACAGACCTAAACTGCGGGTTGTTCTGGAAAGACGGCTTAAGCGCGTTGAACGTGGAGGTTTGCAGGGCGGATGCGAGGAAATGATCGGTTGATGCGGGTTCAGCAAAGTTCACAGCTCCGTTAAGCAGTGAAGCGGATTTAACCAAGAAATCCAGCGCGGCATGTGAAAGAGCATCGACGGGGTTGCTGAGGGTGGCAGCGGGACGGTTTGCTTTCGGCGCCATATAGAGTGGTGTGACGAGGGCTGGCCCCAGGACCGACGGAGAAAGGGACCGAAAGGGCGGACTGCACGTGCAGGCGCGAGATCACTCGGGTAGTTGGGAGATCACATACTCGAACTAGTGTTACCCTGGGGAGGAAATACTTCAAAAACAAAAAGATAAAGCAACAAAAACAGGAAGGACGAACGCGTTTCGCACAATAAGGACCGTTTTTAGGCTGACGCGCCCACTGCTAACCCCCAACTCTGTAACCTCACACCCACTCACCTCAATTCCTAATGCAACATGTCGCCTCACTTCAAGAAATGACATTAAAACACCCCAATTTTACCCCGGTTGAAAAAAAGAAATGGCATTGCTTTCCAACTCCAACTACCGGTGAAACCCTAGGACCCTAAGAAACTCACCCTCGGTTTAGGGTTCACATCGGAGAAAGCATCGCTGGGGCCGCTTTCCTTACCTTCAGCGCAGCTGCCAACAGGCTGACCACCGGTATCTTGCCGGCACCCATCACGGATCTTTCGACGTATAATGATGCCGTCCGCACCCACCGAATATGGTCGATTTCCTGCCTGCCCTCACGACTCCTACCCTTTAGTGTATTTTGCTCAAGCAAAAAACCTCCGCAAAAGACGCCAACAGAAGCAGTCCATGCGGCAGTTCAAGAAGAGATCTCTCTCGGCAACCAACGAAGGCAAGCTTTCCGGGCTTCTATGGGCCTTCCCGGCGCAAAGGAATGGGTCTATTGTGCTCCGTGCCCCGGCCTCAAGACCAATAGTGACGCCCGTGAGTTCTCAGTGTGGCTCCAGTACTACCTCCAAGTCCCGCTCTTCGCTCCAGACACGCCGTGCCCACGCCCAAGCTGCCCGGAGGTCCTCGACTGCCACGGGGATCACCTCATGCACTGCCTGCATGGTGGGCACCGCACCCGACGACACGACCGTCAAGTCGTCCTCCTCGCCCAAGACCTTCAGAAGGCAGCCCGTCATCCGGCTATCGAGCAGCGACAGGGGCTTCACCGCACAAGGCCGGATATCGAGGCAATGGGTAGCAACGGAGGAACGGACTTTTTTGACGTCACGTTCGTCAATCCTCTTGCGCCCTCCAATAGGAGAGTGCGTACTTTCAACCCACTCACCTCCCTCAACGCAGCCATCTCCGCCAAACGTAGAAGGTATGAACCACTGCTCGCGACTGCTACTAGAGGGAGGCTTGTGCCTATCCCAATATACACCCTTGGAGGCTGGGACCCAGACGCGTACGCGGTGCTAACCGATGTCGCGCGGAACGTTGCCGTTCGAGCGATGGAGACCTATGGGATGGTTAGAGCGGTGCGTACCCAAAGGCACGCTGCTGCGGCCGTCATGTCCAACGCGGCATGCCTGCTCGCTGGCATTGAGCCGGCCCTGTAAGGAAGGTCATGTACTGTAGTGTTACCCATCAGCGACGACATATCCCGCATAACGCATTAGCCGCGTGGATATAACCGACCACATCTTCCATGCATTAAAATAACCCAAAAACTCCCCCCTTTCCAAATAATATAATTACCCAAAATTCCCCAAAAAAGCAAATGAAGCACAACACGCTTTGCAGAAATACAGATACCCATCTAATCTGGATCTACGAATATGAATAGGATCTACGGTGGCATTGACAAAAGTAATGCATTGAACACATGACCATTCACCACCAAGGTAAAAAAAGATCAAGATTCCTGCAGTGCAATTAACCGCAAGTGGACGAAATGGTCGCGAACTGGATACAAGTGAAGACAAGCATACAGTAGAGACTAATGAGGAAAGAAAAAAGCAGACCATCAAGATAAACCGACTCCATCAAACTTGTTAATCACATCCAAAGATTGGCTCCTGTGGGCAACCTTCGTTTGGTGACAAAGGATTGGCTCTATCAAGCTTTTGAGCCACGTTCGCGAATAAAGACAAGTGCGAGAGACAATGGACAACCAGCTTGTCGTTAAAACGGAAAACAACGTATATCACACTGCAAAAGCCGAAACTGACAACAAAGTAGCGTGTAGTACTGGGAATGTGTGGGATTCGTCAGTAGAATAACAAGTAAAGCTACCTAGTTGCGCTTGCCTAAAGGATAAACAAATGCACCAAAAGGGGGTTAGTCAGAAGTATCAGAAAGGTAGTTGTTCTGATGGGTGAGCATGGAGCCGATAGGTATAAAAGGGAAAGACCTTGTCGGGTATGGCTACTTGAAGACCGTAGAATAGTAGACCAAGGGGTACTTCTACTTTACGCTTTCGCGTTCCTCCACGACCGGCTCTCCCCGTAAGGCTAGTGTCCAAAGAACAAGCAAATATACTCATATGAGTACATTAATATATTCATATGAGTACAAATGATTATTCGAAATTACCTAGATTTTTTTAAATAAAATTATACACTGGCACGCTGAATCCCTGAAAATAACTTCCCCTAACTATAAAAGAAGTAGTTTCATCCTCATTCACAGCAACCGCTGTGGCCTAATGGGCTTCAAGTAAAGAATGAACAAAGAAATCGAGAGTCCGACTCGACTCTCGATTTCGAGTCGGACTCTCGATTTCTTTGTTCATCATCAGCTGCGCTCCACAGGAGGGAAAAAAACGTCCTTCAGGAAGGTCGACATTTCTGCGACAGCTGCTACCTCAGTTTGGCTTAGCGCGCCCACTTGAACGTGAGCAGAGGGGTTAATTCACTGATCACTCATAAAGGGGAATAACGCCATAGGTAAGTATGCTAATTCCGCAAGTCGAACGACGCGAATCAGAAATGTAGGCGGCTATAGTCAAGGACTCAATTTTTTTCATTTTTACTCATTCAATCTACATGAAAAGTAAGCATAGACAAGTAAACATCACTATAGAGTAGTATAAAGCATCTTCTAATTATGACAGAAGTGGACATCGCGTAGGTGATTTTGAAAGCAGTTACGACCTGTCTCTGAACGGCATATCCAAACCTCTTTGTTCAGTTTCAGGCACTCAGAGCAGAGAAATTTGGACTTCTTGTCAGATTTGCAAATTTTGCATCTGGTTTGAAACGCCGCTTTCGTTGGGGCCTCATTGGCTCCTTTGCGGCTTTTCACTGTGGGTACCAGGTGTATTTCAGTACAGCAGGCCAATGAGGAAACAGAATCCTCTTGAACGTCAATATCAGATCTGCGGAGGCCAATAGCATCAAATGAATTGTCAATGAGTTGCTCTGCAAGTTTTGCATAAAAATCTTTTTGAGACATGCAATTTCTTGCACCCATCAAACCCTTGTATAGCAGCCATGAGTCAACGATGCAAATTTCAAGCAAAGATGTATTAACCCTCAACGACCAATCATTGATTTCGAATTTCTTTTCCAATCTAAGGTCATCCTGTCTGCATCTTTTATGCCTGGCAGTCTGGGAGCACGTTTGATAATATGTGCTGACAACCGCTGGGACTGGAATTTACATTTCCACAAGTAGCGTTTCATTACCAGCAGATCTCCAACGAGACCTTCTGATAGGCTCTGACGGAAGTGTTGTACCGGAGGTGCTGACGAAGTATCTTTTGTCTCTATCCATCCACAGAACGGCCATCATAGAAGGATGGCTTTCCGTCCTCGGACTTAACATACAGATATGATCTCCGCGCCTGAACAGTTCCAGCCTTGACAAAAATGACATAGGAAACTGCCTTGTCGCATTCCTGACGACACCTGTAAACCTCAGTCCATATTCAAAAAGCGCATTTGCTGTGGCTACAGAAGCAAATGCAGAGTCTGCACAGACAAGTTGATTTGAATGAAACCAAGGCTCTGTAAGGCGAAGAACAATAGCAGTACCATGAGGGAAATTTGACTCGTAACGCCGATTACTGCTGTCAGATGCTGACAAAACAATCTCCAAATTCAATACAATGCCACTGACACCGCAGCACGCAGTCTTGATCTCACATCCGTTTTCAGGCTTATGGTCCATGGCGACATAGTGCGGTAGTCCTTATGACATCCAATTCCCCCCCATCCAGTACCAGAGTGACATGCTTTCATCCACGCAAATTCTCTCCGATGGCGAAAAACTTGATCTCCTATGCCGTTTTATGGCCTCCACGAATCCGCTTACCAAAGACCATCTTCTGTCAGTGTTTTCAATTTCAGTGTAGCGGCTGAATGTAATACATGAAACCAGTGCTTCGAAACGGTTCCTCGAAAGTATTTTTCCAAAAGCCGCCAATAGAATGTATTTGGATGCAGACTGTGTACTCAAAAGTGACCTTCTGCTTGTAAACTCGAATCTGCATAGCAATATGAGAATTCCAAAAACCATTAGAATTTCACCAGCAGTTGTACGCATGTACCCACCATTAGCAAGTTTCCGGTTTGTAAGCTCGGTAATTGTGGAAAGGTGTTCGACGGGAAACATGCAAAGGAAATAATCATACGGGGTCTTCTCACACCCGGTATGACCTTGTATGTACGTGTTCCCTGCTGCACCAATTACCTTCCATGACCGATAAGCCGTTGATCCATTGAACGGTAATGCTACCTCCTGATTGGTCCAAATTTTTCCATGCACTTCTTTGCATACTCCTCCTACTCCGGCCATTCCATTGGCTTCTTCTCGAGGTTCTTCAACAGAAGGTTGACGATTCGGTAGCTCGACCTCAGCAGCAGTTGTCTCCATTTCAATGGACGTTCCTAGACCACCTTCAGATGCTCCTCCTGGCTTGATGTTGACGAGTTTCAAGCTGACGCGCTTTGTCCTGTCCTGAGTGGACCAGTCTGCGGTGACCGAAGCCTGACGTCTTCCGGTAGATGTGTCAACTTCGATGCTGACCACGGTTCCGTTGACGCGCTTACTTCTCCAAAGGGAACCGAATAGTCTCTTGCACTCAGCCGCTGACGTGACAAGGGTTGCGCGAGTGTTGACAAGGTTTCCGGGCTGTTGACGGGGGTCATTTGGATTCGTCATTTTTGGTTAAATTTTTCGATGTTGACAAACTTGTTGTGTGTTCGAATAAACAGTTGAGGAGTAAACTCCGATGTTTTGCACGGTTGACTACCTAAGGGTGCTATTAGATATGGTGAAAATCTAATGGTGTCATTATGTTAGTTTTTTGTATAAAATCTAGCCGTTAGAAATATGGACTCATATGAGTACATTTGGACTCATATGAGTACAATTATCCTCTGGACACTAGCTTGCGACCCTACTAGTGTCTATTTTACCCTTTAATGTACTAAATTGAGTACATAGATGTACATCGATGTACGCAGGGTCGTTTCAACAGAAATAAACTAAAATATGACCAAATATGCATGCACAATTTGCCCGTGATATTGGAATGACCCTTTCCAACGATTTCACATAATAATAAATATAATAGCAAAGGTGTGCCTTTTCTGTTCTACACAGACATACATACGAGGATGCCACATTCGAACTGCAGAACGGATCACCTTGCCTGATCACTACTGACAACTATAGGAAATGGCCAAGATCGCCCAATTTGTGCTGATGAGGCAAAAGCTATTGGTATGGTAATTGGTGGGATTAACAAACGAATGCAAAAAGCAAAGCTTGCATCATGCCTTACATATTTTCATTTCTTGCTTGGTGGTGATGAGGGACGTGCGCCGCAATCCATCCCTATGGGTATCTTTGCGGTCTCTTTCATGCTTGCAGGCAAACCACCACCATTTTTCAAGCAGCTGTACTGCATGCTTCATAATACATTTGTGTTACTGGCAAAGAAATTAGCATTACAAGACGGCAGTACAGAAGTACAGGCGAATTTGCCCACTTCTTCGGCTTTCAGTAACTTTGCGATGGTTGGCAGGAGGCTCATATTTAGATATTACCCTCGCCCATGGCATTTCAACATCATCACTATATTACTATATTGAGGATACCATTGACCTCCTTAACCGTGCAATTGACTTGTCTTTTCTTTACAGAAATGAGCCGTGGCTTCGAAATACTTCAGAAGGAGTTGGAAGAGGCGGCAGAAGTGCACTAAAAATGTGTTTTGGTGCTCTAGATGGCATTGCAATCAAGATAGAGGAACTTAAAAGATTGTAAGTACCAAATTCATCAACGTAATTTAATCGTAAGGGATGGTTTGCCCTTAATTTTTGGGCCATTTATGACTCCTTGTATAAATTTAATTTCTTATCCTGCGTGTCTGCGGTCTCCACACATGATATTGTGGCGTGTTCCATAAGCGGTCTTTCCGATCTGCTTCAACGGGAGGTAAGAGGTCTTTTACAAGGTTCTTGGATAGCAGCAGAGGATGCTTATAATTGTAGGAACAGGCTTCTGACACCGTGGCCAGTGCGGAGTCTATCTCACGCAAAGGACTGTTTCAAATATTGGCAGTCTTCTGTGAGGATATTCATAGAACAGTCATTCGGAATTTGGGTTGCAAGATGGGGAGTGCTTTGGAGACCACTTGGTTGCTCCTTGGAGCAAAATGCTAAAGCCATTCAATTATGTTTTAGGTTACAAACTTTATCGTCGATAACAATGGTGGACTTGACATTCCACATCCCTCAAGCATAGATGATAATAGCCACACGGATGCCGTGGAAAGAACATTACACTTACAAGACGAGTGTTATTTTAACGAAGCGCTCCACCGCAGACGACGCGATCTTGATTCCAGTCAGCTTCGTCCGGAATTTACAGCAGAGATTGAAGCAAACGGAAGACGACGACCGTCAAGCTTCTTACTTCGACTTCGCTCCCTCCAGGGTACTTAGCATCACCTTATCTATCATCTTACAAGTTCTACGCATACGTTTATTTAACACCTTTCTGGTTTTTTCTGCGTCCGAATTTAGTCCATTTAAAAACTTGATTTCTGATTGTATCTATTTCTCCAATGCCATCAAATTGCGTACAGTAGAAGCAACTTTCGATGGCTCCTCGAGCTCTTTCAGTTTTTCACTGCTTGCAGTGTCCTGCGTAGAGTTCTGTATCACAGTTTGCTGTGGAGTACTACTGCTCTCCCCATTTTTGTAATTGCTGCTGCAACTGAGCAAATAACCTCTTCTTGCAGCCTCTTTCTAGCCGAAATTATATTCGGGGTAATCTCGATACTATCCTCATCTATGCTTGCGATTCCATATTCAAATTGTGCAGAAAAGGGGATAGTCCATAATACTGATTCCAAGCAAGGGTGAAGTTTGAAAACACAGTGCATGTAGGACAAGGAAGTATCGCCGTTAGTGAAAGATGGGAAGCTATTAGAGTCACTTTGACCAGATTTCTGGGAGTTTGCGCCGGTCACAGTGTACGTAGAACGTAATTTTGTCCACCGTATTTTTAGTGTAGTTCTATCTCGAACATATCGACGGATATTGGGGTCGAACTGAATCAGTAATTCTTCTGTTATTCCGTCAAAGGTGTCAGATACGGTTGGTTGAAACTCTGCAGAGCCAAAGAGATAAAAAACCTCATGCGAAAATGGATCGTGATGACAGCAGACAAGCTCAGCCCTGGTTTCAGCCCGCTGATACATTCCCTGCAGAGTGATCTGGTGCCTAGCATCGGCAATCACATGGCATAATCTTGCTGTTTCAGGGAGACTCCAGTTTGGAGCTCTCCCTTTAGCCACGCCTGATCTACCAATACTAACCTGCAGTGTAGCATCAACACAGAGTAGATCTTCCCACTGGGAAGAAAGATCTTTGATACCAGTACAGTCCTCTACACCAGCTTGAGATAAAATAGCCGCCAGCATAGCCCTTGGAACGGATCCAGAAAGTCCCATTCCACGCAGCGCGCCAGAACGAAAAACTTGTGGTGGTTTAAGAGGCTGTAAAGTAGGCCTTGAAAGACGATCATTACTCACAGCAGGTGTGGGGGTTTGGGCGCACAAGAGGTAATCGATGGTTGAACTGATGGTTGAAGCTTCCGGTGAACAGACCGGAGCTTCTGACCATGGTTTATATAGAGAAGTATTCAACGAGAGTGACAATGAATGGTAAGCAAAAAATACTAAATTCAAAGGTATTTTCGAAGAACAGGCCTAGGGGCGTAATACTACAAGATTTTGAGAGTTCACGTAGTATATTGCGGTGAGACTGACAGTATTGCCCATAATGGAGGAGTTCCATTGATCCATTTGGCGAGACAGCACAAAGCACTTGCTGATTGGTCTTGCCTGGAAGTATCTAGGAGTATGCCAGGTATCCATAATGGCTTCGTCTGACTGGTCTGTGGTTTTTGCGTTGCGTCAGTGCCAGATTACAGTAAAATAGTTGCGCTGATGTCTCCTCACAGTTCTTATGTTGCACTGGTGCCTCTCTACGGTGCTCAAGCCGTTTGAGGGCTACTGGCGGGAAACTAATGGGCATATTGATACTACTGGGCATATTCGTCACATTCTTCCTTCTTCGTGTCCCCCTCTGCTTGCATTCTCTCCTAGAGGCGAAAGCGTAACGATAACGGCCTACGCTTGCAGCTCCAGTACTGGACGATGACGTGGCGAGGAATCTCGTCACCATTTAGCCACTCATCGTCCTGTAGCCGTACTCGAACCTTCGGACGAGTTACTGATATCCCGGGCCGTGGGGGCGATGGCGCACCTACCGATCTACAGAGTACATGTTCCTCCATCTGGTACTGTAGGCGCCTGTCCGTCTTGGCCAGTAGGCGTGCATCCACCGGCGTCAATTGCGTCTTACTGGGATCCTTCTGCTCCCCTTGGTGGCTTCATGCCGTTGGCGCTGCTGTAACCTGGTCTTGGCTTACCGTTATGGGTATAATGTCCTCCTCGATTGTGACCGTGTGCGAAATTACAGCGACCACCTTTTCCTCTTCCTCTTAAGGACCAGGATCCTCCAGGTAGCGCTTCCTAAAATTGGGTTGATTCAGATACACCCGATCCCTGACTCTTACCTTTAGGACGTTACTCACCTTCTGGAAACAGTAGGCCTTGTATCGCCTTTGGGACACCGTCATGGTGGTTTACTCCTTATGGAGTTGCCGCGCCAACTCACGCAGTGCGCACCGGTTGAGCTCCACAGAGGACAAGTTCGCATTCGCCAATCTCACGGAGCTCGCCGATGGGATTGTGGAGACATGTACCGCCGAGTGCTGCCGCGTGAACACCAAATCGAACGGCGTCGCCCCCGTGATTCGGTGCACCTGGCCAATTTAGGCGTAGGTCAGCTGTTTTACTAGGCGGTCCCAATCCCATTGGTGCTCGGCGAAGTAGTGGTGCAAGCGTTGGACCAATGCTTTGTTGAACCGCTCCACTTGTTGAACCGCTCCACTTGTTGAACCGCTCCACTTGTTGAACCGCTCCACTTGTTGAACCGCTCCACTTGTTGAACCGCTCCACTTGTTGAACCGCTCCACTTGTTGAACCGCTCCACTTGCCCGTTAGACAGTAGGTAATACGCAATCGTAATGCAGAGCTTCGCCCCCAGGAGTTGGTAAACCGCAGCGAAGAACTTTGACGCAAACTGGGGGCCGTTTTCGGTCATTACATAAGGTGGAACACCATACGGAGAAACGCAATAGGAAAGGAAAGCTTGCGCCACTGCGGTCGACTTTGCATCCTTAAGGGAGATGCTGCGGCATAGCTAAGAGAGACTATCGCTGATCACCAACACATGTTGGTTTGCGCTATCCGTGCGCGGTAGGGTTCCCAGCAAATCCATAGCGATGACTTCCGAAGGGCCTTTGGTAGGGAATAACTTCAGGTAGTCCTGGTGTCGCCGAATGGTGCCCCGCGTACGGGCGCAAATTTCTCAGTCTGCCACCGTATGGAATACATAGTTCGCAATGATTGGCCAATAGAACTCGATCCTTAGGGTGTAGTACATTTGCGATCCTCCTGGATGGCCTGAAAGATTCTAATAGCATTTGGAAGCCATCACCCGAGGGCGCAGCGATTCTGGGACGGCAATTTGCAGGACGCCATCTAATTTGGCAGCTCTCACCAGGAGGTCATTTTTCCCTAGCTGAAACGAGTAATTCTCCCCATTGAAGACCTGGGCCATCTGTCATCACCTGCGGTCTGCTTCTTGCTCCGTGAACATCTCCTTGATGGAGATAGAGGCGTCAAAATCCACCGCTGGCACTGGGGCCTTGACTCGGTGAGCTTTCGGTCCTCCGTCCGCGTGGGACTTTCCTCCATGAAGAAACAAGGTATTTCATTATCTAGTAGGCTGCGGTCGTTCTTATCGATGGCTGGTCTCGACATAACATCGACCAAGTTTTGCTTTGGGGCTGGGTTATACTGCAGTTTGGAGGCGAAGGCCACCAGTAGGAGTCTGTAGAGCCCCAAACGGCCTGTACAGTCCGTAAAGTTTAGGAGCCTCCTTAGCGTTTGGTGATCCTTCGTAACACGAACCATGTACCTTCCAATACGGACGCAATGTAATGACACTCCAAACCACATGCCGAGGCATTACCTTTCGGTTGCACTTTAGTTCCTTTCTGGTTTGGACAGTGTAAGATTAGAATATCTTATGGGCGATAAATCCCTTGATGTCTGCTTCTGAAGCAGGAAACATCCCAATTGGCCATAGCATGCGTCCGTATTGACGTAAAACATCCGTCACAATCTTGGGTAGTGCAAACACCGGGGGGGTTGTCAGCGCTTTCCTTAGCCCCTTAACAGCATGGATCTCCTCTCGGGTAAGCGCGCCGAAACTAAATGGCTGATACTTCTTCAGCTTGCGCGTGACTGGGTGGGCAATCCGCGCGTAATTGCGGACGAAGCGTCGATAGATGTTACACACCCCCAGGAAGGAACGCAATTTCGTTTAGCCCCTAGGCCATCGCGTTTTTAAAACGCCTGTAGGTTCTTCGAGGTCCCTTTAAGTTTACCTGGGCGCACTATCTGGCCCAGTAAATCGACGGCCTCCTCGGAGAACCGACAATTTTCAGATTCAGCGGCGCCCTTGCTTCCTTTAGGGGAGTGAATACCGTTGGAAGATGGCCAAAATACTCCCGCCGCGACCTGGAATACGCGATCGCGTCATTCAAGTAGACGAGGGTGTACTGCCACTGGCACTCCGATAGGATTATATGGACAGCCTTCTGAAAAGTCGCCGGCGCGTTGCTTAAACCAAAATTCATGCGGCAAAAGAGGTACAGACTGTTGAAAAAGGGATATAATGCATGCGATCCAATGGTTTTTAGTTGCCACCTGGACACGTGTACACTTGTAGCATGAAAATGCGAGTTGCACCCTTCTTCTGTGTGTACCCCTACTACACGTGTAAACTGGGCCAAATCGAAAGTTGCCTGGGACGAAAGCCCATTTTCGGCAACTCAAAATCACGGCGCATTTTGCCATTTTTCAAACCACTTGGTATTCTGCCCTCTGATTGGCTGCTCGATACGCCTCCATACCACCCATATCGCTCCAAGTGGCGATGTCTGAGCTGATCATTGTGGAGCATTCTGACACTTGGCATGTTATGGTTGGTTGATGGTTTGTCTCTATTCTTGGCTCAAAGTACTGTACCCAATGTGTCATACGTGTACTGTCTCCTATGTGGCATACGTGTACTGTCTCCTCTCTGTCGTACGTGTACAGTATTATAGGTGTCGTACGTGTACAAGTAAACAGTGGTTTCTATATTTATCCTATAGTTGCCTGGACTGGCTGCATACAGTTTACACTATACTCATTATACTGGCTGCATAAAAATCACTCTTGCACAAGTATGCAGCCAAAGTATGTTGATGCAGCCACGTTGCTTTTCCAGTATTGCACGTATGGTACGTAAGGCTTAATTCACGTTGAACGGCCTGCATGAGATTTACGTACTGTTACATAACAACGTGAGACAAGCCCGCCAAAAATTGTTTTCTACTTTTATGATATTTTAAGTTCCCGCCTTAAGTTCCCGCCTTTGGGTTCTGTTACAGGCCGAGAGATTACAGTTGGGTTGGCGGGTCACGTAAGGCATAATTCACGGGTTGACTGTTTTAGTGTACGTTTCCGTAACAGAACATGCATGGCTAGCATGCACGTAATGTTACTTACGTTTTGATTATCGGTAATTATGAATTTCCCGCGCATGCAAATCAGGGATTCTGAGGCATCTCGGTTTGGGTAGGCTATAGGATCAACAGAGTACTGAAAATGTAGATTTTGCTACTTTCATTTTGCTTTCACAAAGCCGAAGTGAGTACCGGCAAACAGTATATAGTTGTAGTCTAATAGCTCACCCAAGTAAAGAAGAGGCACGGACTTGCCTTTGATTTCAACACCAACCTCACCCTTGCCGTTTTATCTCCTTTCTGTTTCTTTTATCCATCTACACTCTTTCCCTACTTCCCTTTTCATTCTCTCTCCTCATCTCTCATCATTCCCTGTTCCCTTCATCAGGTGAAACTGGTCTTATTCTTATCAGCTCCATTGATCGGTACTTGTCAGTACCCACTGCTACAATACGATCAGGAGAACACCTTGGCGTCACCGAAGGAATCAATGCACTCGCCATTCTGGGGATCGAGTAAGAGTCGCGCACCGTTAGAAAGCTGAACAGCCTGCAGTGTACACATAAACGAATCGAAACATCGTATTTCGGAATGAGCACCACCGGGATAGCCCATTTGGTGTAAGAAGGTTCAAAAACCCTAAATTCTTCATAATTCGCTCTATCTCTTGGCGTTTGATTTTTCAGGCCCTCATTTCCGCCCTGTGAGGTTACCGATATACCGGACGGGTACCAGGTGTCAGCTCGATTCAGCGCTCGGTTTCCTTAATGGCCCCCAGCTTGGCGGACCACATTGCGCTAAACTCGCTTAAGAGGTGTACCACCTTTCGGCGTTCTTTGCGGCTCTTCGCCCCCGTGTGGACTTCGTTACTCCAATCGGCGGTGCATCCCTTAGGCGATTCGGATGTTGGATCCTTTTGTTTCTCCTCTTCCCTTAGAGCAAGCATATCCTCTTGAATGGTTTTAGCGTGTCCCACTATTTGACCTTTGTGGGGTAACACCACTTGGGAGCTGAAGTTTGTTATCCAGACAGCAAAGGCTTGAGCTGTCATTACATTGCATACAACGTTCGCCATCAGGAGTTGGTTGGTTGCAATAGTTTGGGGAAAGTTTTGAATAAACTTCAGCCGAAGGCTACCGATTGGACCAGCACCTACCGTTTGATTCCTAGGGGGTACTCTCCTTGAGGGGGTAGGCGCTTTTCTATCTGGCGTTTTCACTTTTCCAGTGCTCGAAATAATTGCAAAAATGGAGTCTCATAGAAGAGAATCTTTGTTCTCTTCTGGAGGATCGCCTTGACGAATCGTTCAATGAAAGAGCTTCCCAATGTGCACACCATTGCAAGGTTTTCAAACACCTAGAACTGGAATCTAGCCGTCAGGTCTTCAATCCGAAAGTGCAACAGTCAGTCGCTACATCATGAGTCACCGTGTCGATGGCGACTATCAGGTGCTCAAACTTTTCGTGCAATCCACAAAGCACAAGCAAAGCAATATAATAGTCGGATACTGTGACCTACATATTTCGCAGGTCCGATGCAAGCTGGCGGACACAATTGGTGTACACCAAAGCCCGCTTTCCGTCCATTACGCTGGCAGAATAAAATCTACGTAGTGCTCTAAGCTTATTGAATATTGTACGGTACTGAATGACATTCATCAACGCTTTCAACATATCAGAAGCAGAGTTCAGTTCACGGACGTGATCCAAGTGCTCATCGCCCATCGTCAGACCTCGAGCTCGCGAAATGCGAAAGGTTACTCGACTTTCTACTTCCAGATATGGAAGTTAGGGTCACTCATTTTTTCAATTTCGAAGAGGCCTGAACCGTCCATCTTTCATTTGACAGAATAAAGGGATAAAAAAAAGGCAAACGAGCAGCTCAAAGTTGCAAATATCGGGCCTCAAAGGTCTCAGAAGAAGTGTATATACAGAGCTTGTCGAGCTCCAACGAAAAAGACTGCAGGAGGTCGGGCTTCCGGGCTCCTGGTTAGTTTCTCCAAGTGAGACACTTTTTTTGCGGTTGAATAACCTTTCCTTGCGTGAATCAAGGTCCAGTGCAGCGCGCCAACATATTTTGTGAAGGATCACTAGGAGTTGGACTCCCGGTCCCCTGCTTGACTCTCCGGGTGAGAAGCGGTTTCAGCTGCCTATCAAATCTGTGTGGGAACCACAAAAAGGTGCAAATGATCCCTACGAGACGTCCCAAGGAGTTTACTAGCTACGGCGAGTGTCCACGCTTGAAGCTAAGCCAGTATTTTACAGGAATTTGCGCCACCAACTGGGCGCTTCCAGTCACTGTGGAGTACGCTACGACAACCTATCCAGAAAGTAAGTACTCCTACTATCTGCTTTCACAATCCTACTATCTGCTTTCACAACCGTGACCGTTATCTTCCGAAAAGGACAGGTGGTAGCAGTACCTCAACAAGTCCACTGTCAGTTCACTTCCACAGAGTTGTCCGTTAAAACCGTTCGTGGCACAGTTTGCCTCCAGTGGAATTCTATGGTAAGATGCCATTCTACACCGGTGACTCAAGGCAGTGGTCCCGAAAGGGTTCAGCCGTAGTGTAGTTTTTTTTACCGATTCCCGAAACCGCCCGCTATTCCAAGTGGAATTCTATGGTACGATGGCACCCTACACCCGTGACAGAAAGGCACTGTTCCCAAAACGGTTCAGCCGTAGTGTAGCGATTCACCGATAGCCAACACCACTAGGAGTTCGCACCAACTGATCTAGCATTTGGTACTCTAGCCCACAGGTGAAGATGAGGCAACAGAAAAACAAATGCTGCGAATAGGGTTCTTGGCCCATAAACTGTTGAAAGTAATGGATCTGGAGAATTGTAAACGTTGTTTAAGGGTCCGAAAGCGGTGCCGGGTCTAGCTGGTTTACTTTCAATTGCTCGGGGCGTAAAGTAGAGTACAGTACTATATTTCTGCTACTCTAAGGTACTCAATCCAACGTAACTTTCGCACTCACCACTAGGTCATGTAAGATCCGAAGCTACAGACTAACCAATCATCAAACATATAACAACTCAAAAAAATAGCGGCAAGCTGGACATCCAATCACAATTTGCCAAGCTCAAACAATTTGTACGTGCAACTGTACATGCATAGTACAAGAAAGCATAAAACAACACGCAATAGAAATCAACCAATAGAATCACGTACCGCGAGTATAGAAATTCCTGGACCAGACAAATATCACATTATCTTGACCTCTCGTGATCGTGCGTAACTTATCAAAGTCTCTCGAGACCACAAAATCATTCCACAAACGCCACCATGTACTTTCCCGACTGAAGTACTGTACAAATCACAAGAGATAACTAACAACTTTTCATATCCCTACCAAGGCAGTGACAGTACTGTACAGTGCACTGGAAAGCTCATCCACGTGTACATTTACCCAGCTACCGTACGTGTACCAGTACAGTAGAGAGCCACTGTAAGCTTTACGGTTCAGTGCAATGCAGTACCTTTCCATTATTTACTGTACTGTACTGTAAGCACATTCAAAGCAGTCCACTCTTCTAATTACAGTGCACCTTCAACGTACTGCATCAAGCAGGTCCTACCGCATATCCCGTTCCAACATTACAGTATGCTTCCAACAGATGTTAAAAACCCGCTTTGCAAATTCGTCCTATTGCTGAGGGAGGATGTTGACAGTGACGACGTAAAGGAATAGGTCTGAGAGTCAGATGGGTTCCCTCGGTTTGGCTCTGTTTCTCCTAAATTCTCTTGAGAGAGTAGCTGATCGATCACATAGAAAAATATCTTCGAGCAGCAAAGCAATAAAATGAATCAGGGCAAAATAGGCTGCAACTACTGCAGAAGACCAGACTCAAAACAAAACGTCTCAGAAAGCAATGTAGTTGAAGAGGTTGCCAACGAAAGGAAAAAACGGTCGATCGAAAACATGCGTTTGATATATCTAACAGGTCTGTGTATATATATGCCAAAAAGGTAGTAAAAGTTTTTTTCAAAGCCAAATTACTTACAAGAGCACCAGAATTTCAGTATAAATAAAGAGAGATCCCCTGCTGTGGGATTAATATCGAGATATTGGTATAGATGACGTAAGAATGTCTCATTCCAATAATCGCGACTTTCAGGCAAGCCGTACGACGGCTTAAGCAATCTTAATAGCTGATCGGACTGTAATTTAATTTCCTTGGACGGTCGAACATAGTTATCACGAATGAGGAGGGGCGGTAGATGACAAATAATCCTGAGATATGTCTGGGGTTTATAGGCGCATCCCAAAATCCGCGGAAAGTGCAATGAGAAGGCGGACGGATCCTTTGTGCAGCGTTTTGCTGTTGTGCACCAATAGATACTTTTCCACATGCGTATGGCCTTGAACTACAAAGAGGGCCTTATACAATTCCTCCGAAATGTCCACGTTTTTGATGCAAAGAATAGAACGGCCACCCATAATGTTAGGGGGAGGAATCAAAGGTGTCGATTTTTTCTCTAAAAATCACCTCAAAGACGTTACTGTCAAGAAACCCTTTAACTTACTTACTTATAGCACCCTATATTTTATTGGATAATGCCAACAGGTCTCTTGGCGACAGACGTTTGGTCAACAGAACACCCTGGCGATTATTCCGGTCCAAAGAAAAACAAGGGGCGGCGATGAGCGGAAATGGTGGAAAACAGATATGAGACGATCAAGGTCGCGTTCGCTTATTAGGGAGGGATCGGGCAGCACGTGAAAGATACTAAAAAGCTTAATAGGGCCCTCGCAATCTACAGGAACTTGTTTTCCAGAGACGCTAACCATAGCAAAAGGGCCTCATCATGAGACAGATGCGCGAGGGGAGGATTTATACTCCCGGTTAACATGCACTTTGTCACTAAGGGAAATGAGATAGCGTGTGGAAGGAGATAGTTTAGAGCGGAGAGCATCTTGTAATCGCAGCTTAACAGTGATGGACGGCATGTCACAGCGAGCTGTTGCCAATGCAGCCATGCTTTCGCTCTGAATGTGGATGCCCATGTTCATCGCGGAGAATGACGGGACGGAGCTAAAGACGAGAAGGGGGGGACAAGACCGTCTGGACCGGTGGTGTCGTTGGTTGCTTTCAAAGAAAGTCAAAATGCGACATCGAGGTCAATAGAGGGGAAGTCAGAAAGGATTTTGTCGAGAATCTGGTGTAGAGGCGTATGATAACGTGGTCCAAATACAAAAACCAATACAGTACCTTATTTTTCCATCCCATCGGAGCCAAATTCTCTTGTGCCAACATAGCGGACTCACCCCCTCATACAAATTATAGAACATGATAAAGGTTCTGGGATGCAGCCGAACCGTGCAGCTACGCCTGCAAATGTGACTAGAATCCTCATACGTATTATAGAATAAAAAGTCGCTTCCGTAATGCAGTCGGAGGATGCAGACGGACTAATCGTTTTCATAGCTAGACTCCTCATACATATTGTAGAACCACATACGTTTCGGGATGCAGCCGGAGGATGCAGCCGGAAAAACCGTAATCATAATTAGAAACCTGATACATATTATAGAATCACATATCTGATTTTGGTAGCAGCCGGACAAATCCAGAACCATAAATTGAATCCTCATAAACATTATAGATTTAAATATCTCTTTCTGGATGCAGCCGAGAATGGAACGGACTGATGCAGCCATGGAGTGCAGTAGTGGAATGCAGCCGGCGGATGCAGTCGGCCTTCTACTGTGCCTAGAGAGAACGTATTGGTGTAAATAATGACAGTGATTCTTATAACAGACTCCTACTTTACGAACTAGTGATGACCAAAAATTGATCGCCAAGTAATAAACGTGGCAACAAAATTCCTTCAAAGGTAATAATCGTTAATTTTATCTGAAAAATTTGTGGTTTTTACTACTTACAAGTAATGAAAACTGTCTGATAATTTTTATTACCAGGTAATGAAAGTAAAAGTTCTTACCAGCTAATATAAAAATAATGTTCGGTAATTTCTGTAAAATCACTTGCATAATTTTCACTTTAAATAAAACAAAGAGGAATTAAGAAATAAGAGTAGGTTCCAATGCAAAGGTCTGAGCTGACAGGTTTTCAAGACATTCAGTCCCGGATAAAAAAATATAACTGCCATCCAGAGTTAATTCAGAACAGCGAATGCCAAAAATTGCTTCTGACCCGACAAGAGAGAAAAGCTCTGACACGCGGAGCGTCTCAGGTCAAAGGGCTCAACCACTTCAAGTCAGGGCCCGGAAAGATGAATTCGTCCTTTACATTAGAAATTCCAACTACCTAAATTTTACCTACGTTGAACATCAGCAGCAACGCTGGTCAGGACCTGCTCACAAGATAAAGTACAAGTATAGTCTTTGCAAGACAATTGGAGCTCTAGGCAGAGGTCCGATAAAAATAAGGGTGAATTTCAACGCCAAGCACCGGCCTACCGATGTTACGGTTCCCTTTGGAAGCTACAAAGGTAGTTCTGATGTTGTATCTAGCTCAGCCCGCACCGGACTAGAAATAATGATTCCTGCAAAAATACCGAAAACAGGAGATGCGCAGTCAGTTTTCGTCCAGCTATGTGCTAAATTGATAGCGGTGAACGAACGTCCGATTGCCAATGTTGAGGAGAAAGGATTCAGGAAGATTATGAGTCATGTTGCACATAGATTCGATGAGGTTAGTCCGAGGTCTTCCTGAATCTGATCAGAATTAGTAGCGAAATTGTTTGGTCTTATATCATGACTTTACGTTGATTTCAGTTCTAAAGTAAACCTTTCTTGCATTTGTTTAGGATTAGTGTCCGCTAATTCTCTTGGCTGAGGAAGCTGTTTGGGTGGTAGACTATCGTACTGTACTCATAGACGTTCAATGCCAATTTGGGTCTGGGTTCTATCCATGGCGTGGGAATAATTAACTTCCTTCGAGTTAATAATTAGGTACTAATATGGGGTGGTAATAATTGCCTAAGTAATAAAAAAGAGTGCTCCATTAATTGCCAGCACTATATTTTTTTTGTTCCTGGCCATCACTGGAACCGACTCAAGTACAATAAGAAGTACAGTAAGAGTCAAAGTACGATGCACAGCACGAGGTACTGCACAGTTCCACACCTGACACTACTACAGTATGTGGACACCACTGCACCAAAAGTTTCTACGCTTTGGTGTACCACGAGTATATCAAATACACAAATGCCACCATGGACACGTGTACATACCTTACTTCTGCATAACTCTTATACAGTATACTGTTCAACCACTTATAGTACCCTTCCCCACGTAAAATCACCCCATAAACAACATTCTGCCCTCTAAAATAGCTCATAATCAATCTTTACACCCCTTCATCCATTACACGTGTAATTCATCAGCCAATAGAATTGAAGCAGTTGACTTATCAGCCGATAAGGTTGCAGAAAGCGACCTTTATCCTAGGGAACAATGGGCCAAGTTCAACTTATGCAAAATTTGCACAAATCGCTGACCTCTCAAAAGCGTCCTCTCGTCCCCGACCCCCGGAACGTTGTATTTCTTCCGAAATTTCCTTAGAACCAGTCTTCAAACCACAAGTGTATACACGTATATACGTGTAAAACGCCTCATGCTTCTTATGAGGCTGGGCACCGATGTGGGGGTCTGTGATCGTCTCGCCAACTCAACAACAGAAACATCGATGAAGTCAATGTCAGCGGCAACAGTTGAGAGATGGATTAAGCTGAGAGAACAGAAGCGTGGGCTGGGCCAATAACCTGTAAGAAAGATGAAAGGATGACGGGAACAGAGGGAGAGCAAGAAAGGAGATGGACTGGGAATGGAGACAAAAGGACGGGAGTGCGATGGAAATAGGATTGGTAAAGGTGAGGTTAGTGTTGAAATCAGAGGCAAGTCCGTACCTCTGCTTAAGTTTGATGAGCTACTAGACTACAAATATATAATGCTTGCCGACACTCACCTCGACTTTGTGAAAGCAGATTGAAAGCAGAAAAATCCACATTTACAGTGCTATCTTCGTCGAGTCTACAGCCTGTCGAAGCCGAAATGCCCTAGAATCCCTGTTTTGCATGCGCGGGAAATTCATAATTACCGATATTCAAATCATAAGTAACATTACGTGCATGCAGCCATGCATGTTTTGTTACGTAAACGTACACTAAAACAATCATCACATTCAATTATGCCTTCCGTGCCTCGCCCATGAAACTGCAATCTCTTACCCTGTAACAAAATCCAAAAGGCGGGAACTTAAAATATCATAGGAATAGAATACAATTTCAGCGGGCTTGCCTCACGTAACAGTACATACATCCCATGTACGTCGTTTAACGTGAATTAAGCCTTACGTGCCATACGTGCAATACTATAAACGCAACATGGCTGAATCAACATGCCATGGATGCATACATGTGCAGGAGTGATTTTCATGGAGCCGGTACTTGCAAGTACTGAGGAAGCTGTATGCAGCTAGTGCAGGCAACTGTAGTATAAAAATGGATATCCCTGTTTACTTGTACACGTATGACACTTAAAAAAACTTGACAAGTAGGACACATTGGGCACAGTAATATATGACCGTAATGGACACAAACCATCAACCAACTATAACATGTCAAGTGTCAGACTGCTCGACAATGTCCAGCTCAAATATTGCCACTTGGAGAGATATGAGTGGTACGTAGGCGTATCTAGCAGCCAATCAGAGGACACAATACCAAATGGTTTGAAAAATGGCAAAATGCGCAGTGATTTTGAGAAGTCCAAAAATTGGCTTTTGCCCCAGGCAACTTTCGATTTCGCCCTATTTACACGTGTCACATGCGTACCTTCAGAAGTAGTGCATACTAAGGCATTGTCAAGCTACAAGCGTACACGTGCTGATCTGGCTACTAGAAACGATAGGGTCGCATGCACTCTATCCCTTCTTCAACGGAGGGGGGTGCCGGAAAAATACTGTAATGATTAGTTTTTCATTACAGTATGCAGTGCACTAGAACTGGATGATTGGAGTGATTTAAATGTGATTACAGTACAGTAGAGTAGGCACTAGAGAGTTACTGCACTACACTGTACAGCTTACAGTTGATTCTCTATTTTATTGGTGAATGTAAAGTATTTGGGTAGAGCGTATTTACGTCTGACACTTGTTGGGTTGTTGATTCGTTGAGGTATGGGTGATTAGTTGCTTGCTTGATTTATTAGAGAGGATGGCTAGCCCAGCAGAGATAGCTATCTTTAATACTAATTTGTAAGTAACACTTCCACAAAAGCTTAGTCAAGCTATGGCTACGGAACATGCAATCGGATGTTGCAGAAAACTAAGTATAACCAGGGTTGGCCCCGTATGCGGTACTGCGGATAGGTCCAAGTCGTGGATTTGGCTTTCGGCGCAATAGTCGGGGGCCGGTAGGATGAAAAACGACTTTTGCTTATCGAGTGTCGTGTGTCTATGTTAAGTAGGGCCGGCGCAGAGGTGCATGAACTGGATAGGTCCCACGCTGTACTGCTTCAAAATAACAGTTGGAAGCCAGTTAATGGATAGTGATAGTTGCTTGTTAGTTGTTGCGCCTTCGAAATATAATAGAGAAGGCCCAGTATAGAATACCATAGAAAGGATAAGGTATGGTATCTGATGTCGAAGAAACAGCTGGAAGCCGGTAAGAAATATAGCGAGTACTGGTTGGCGCCAGTCGTTTCTCCACAGTCCCCGCCCTCGACGGAATACTGGACTGCGATCGTAGCCGACGAAAGAGGCTCCGCGGCGAATAAACCAATGTTCTAAAAGGTGCTTGAATAAGCCTTCATCGATGATCCGATTGAGAGCTGAGTTCTCCTTCACCTTTGCTAGAGAATCAGCAGAGTTTAACTCGCTTCGTATCTATGCTACATCACTGATCTTTATTTCTTCGTAGGCTTCTCTGACTGAGCTAATGTCCACAATCAACAGTTTCTCTGTGGTGATAGTATTTTTGATAATCATATCGAAGAGCCATTTTGAATCAGTAAACATATGGACGGGAACGTTCCGGTTGAGAATTTTGTCGAGATCGCTTTTGATTGCGAGGGTATTATCCATTTTGTCTGCAAAAGAAAAAGTTTCCTCACCTAGAACGGACCTCACAACCCTTCAAAACTTGTGTGTACTAAAGTGCAAGATGCTGCACTGGTCGTGGATGTCGCACAATAAAATATGAAAGCCAAGTTGAGTTGATAAGTCTGTGTTATCTGCAAAGCTGCCATCGCTGTTGACTCGTAGATAAAGGGAATATTGATCCAATAGTCGCTGTGGAATTCCACGATAGTGATAGTTTTACCCTTGCCGTACGACGCGTTTAATAAAGGTGATTGCGGGAGGGCCGAAGGAATGGTCGGTTACCTGAGAAGCCTTGTTCACAGCACAAGCGATGTCAGGGCGGGTGTGTATAAGCCATTGGAGTCGTTGGCGCAGCGACCGATATTCTATCAGTGAAGAGTCTAATAGTAGTGGCTTTATTCTGCGTATATATTCGGTTTGAGATAAGCAAATACCGTCGGCGGTAGTCGATACTTGCATTCCAACAAATTTAAAATTATTTTTTGTTTTATGAGAGTGGACGTCAGAAATCTTCAACTAAATACCGGCGGACTTCGCGAGGGTCTCAAATTCTTTCCCAGTAAAACTACTATCTTGATCCACCCGCGTTTTATCCCGGCAAACCACATATTTTGAAGCCTAGCAGACAATAAAATAATTCCATGTTGCTCGAGTAGTCTTATCGGGTAGGAATATAGGAGAAGAGAAATGGCTGTGAAGATCAACTACGAGAAGTGCTGGGCGTTCCTGTTGCCAGACGAGGTCAAGAGAAATTTCAAGATTTAATACACAATCATATGGAGGAAAACGGACTTTTGAACGATACGGTCCCTTTTTATAGCATTGTAAAGTGTGGGACGCCTTGCTGCTCTGCTTTAACAATGCCAGAGTTTCGGGAAATGTGTTTACTGGACGTATGCGGTTAAGGAGATTGTAGAGCTTTGAAGCCGAGGGGTGTCAGTAATGCCTGTGTAATTGAATTAGTTCGGCACGGATGAATAAAGTATTCTTGATGTTCCAATCAACTAATAGATGGTTGAATTTTCGGATTATTGGGAGTTTTCAGCCGTACTGACGGCTATGCAACACATTTTACACATTATTAGCTACAAGCCTTTTTTTGTCCATGATATGCAGTCCAAGTAAAAATAGACTTCAAAATAGACAACATCAACTTTCAATTCGAGGAAGGTGCCGTCCGGAGTTGGTATATGTATATTGACAGTTCCGAGGCTAGCGTAGATGCTGTCACCGAACTTGAAGCTGTATTCGGAGGAAGGTAGCTTCATTTTTTTCATCTCATGGTATAATGCCATAGCTTGTGCCATTCCAATGCATGAGCGTTGTGCACCGATATTGAAACACGCACCAATGAACGATATAGGTGTGTAAGAGAAATGAGTGTCACATTAATTGATACTAATGACATTTCTGATGTCGCGGGATAAAGATAAATGAGTATCGTGATAGAGGCGGTAATCGACATGATGAGGACGTAAATTATTCCGTGTTACTTTTCCTATTGTCGCATAATCGGGTAACGGCAATTTTGGTATATCCCTTATCCAAATATACGGCTTGAATACGATGAATCATCGTCCGGTAATGCGCTAGCGACAGATGCAGGTAAAATGAACATATTGGAGGTTATATAAGAACTTTAGCTATTGATTTATAATAAATTGAAGTGACCTGGACTGTTTCTTGATGTATTGTCCTCATAAGTGACCGGATCACAATATTTCGTGGAGGTTTGGTTCTCAAATATCGGGGATCCGAAGATGCCATAGTTGATGTCACCTTCAATACGAGAGCGGTTTTTCAAAAAACCAATAAATTTTATTGCATGCATGCATGAAAAGTAACAAATCAAAATTTTACGTCCGACTTACTGAGCCATGCCAAAAGATTTTATTGTTTTTGGCCAATGAAGTATGATTGCCTCCTGCAAAAAGTAATGAAATCCAGGAACAACCTGATTGTTTCCTGGAAAAATACCACTAGTAGGCTTAGCATATCAATACTGATTGTATGAAACTAATGTTGGTACATTAGAAGGTGAGAAGAACAAATGGCAAGCTGAGATAAGTGTTGGTGTGTCGCACCAGTTCAACTTTACTCTAAGGATCTTCTCTGTTGAAGCTCACTATATATAGACCGATTTGATAATTGAATAGCCGACAAACAGTAGTTGAATTGCTGACAGATACTGTTGCATTTCACTTCACAGACCTTACAGCTTTACAAGAATTCACTGCATCTACTGTACTGTAGATTCAAACCACTGGTAACCTTACAACTAGGGCTACTAGGCACTTTGCTATCATTAAACTTTCCTTAAAGTTCTGAACACAGCGTTTGACCCCATCGGTAAACTTGGAATAATTACGGGCGAGTTGCACACTGGCATATTTTGTCATTGCTTACCAATCAAAAGTTGCCTTCCTATCACATGCCACTTGGACCAATGTACTTCTTACATCTTGTACGAGTATGTCACTCGTGCCGACTGCAATTCTGAAATCGCTACTTACGATACCTTCAGGGTTGTTTTACGGGAAAACCTTTGAATTCGCAACTGTTAGACTGCATTTTCAGTTCTATGTAAACCCTGGTTTGGAGCAGCTAGCTTAACCCGGCCAGCCTCAACCAAAGTTTCAACCACAGTTCTACCTCGTTCTGCTCGTGTGCGCTTAGCACCCCACATATACGTAGTCAAATATCAATTCGAAACCGAATGCATTTCATAGATCAAGTGCATGCAACTCCAATTATCTGTCATATAGTAAAAAGTATGGAAATGCAAGTTTTTACACCTGTTCAACCTTTACCAGCTGTACCAGCTGTATCAGCTGTTATGAAACTTGCACCAAAATCCGGTATTATAATCATAGTACACTACAGCATACTGTAGTGGCTCATTCTGTAGTCTTGTCATACTTGTTGCACATACTGTACTACAACCCTATTACTGTAAAATCATCGCTCAGACCCATTAGAACCATATTATCCCATGCATTAGAAAATCTTCTACGATCATTTTCAACAACCAAAATTTACTGGATTCGAGAGATAAGGTAGTTTGGGGATAGCAGACCTGCTATTTTTTCATACAACAAAACAGATACGATTATAAATGATTGCATTGTCAAATACAACTTCCTAGTGACTTTCCCGGGTTGCAAACATTCCTCGACCATTTTTTATGTTGGGTTTTTCTCCTCTGCGCAATTTTATTATAAATTGTCTGTAGTCACCGTCTTCGTTCCCCTCCGCATATGGATCGATGTGCGTACCCGGTATCAAAGAAGCACGTTGCAGGCCTGCTGCGAACGTCGTAGAGTCTGGCTCTTCCTCAGGCATCGGTCTTCGAAGAGCGTTCCCACGATACTTCGGAGTAGTATCTGCACCTACCTCATTCTCCCTCCTTATGACACTCCTGGAGAAAGGAACAGGGGATGATGAGAGATGAGGAGAAAGAATGAAAAAGGAAATAGGGAAAGAGTGTAGATGGATAAAAGAAACAGAAAGGAGATAGAACGGCAAGGGTGAGGTTGGTGTTGAAATCAAAGGCAATTCCGTGCCACGTCTTTACTTGGATGAGCTATTAGACTAAAACCATATACTGTTTGCCGGTACTCACTTCGGCTTTGTGAAAAAAAATGAAAGTAGCAAAATCTAAATTTGCAGTACTCTCTTTGTTGATCCTATAGCCTACCCAAGCCGAGATGCCTCAGAATCCCTGATTTGCATGCGCGGGAAATTCATAATTACCGATATTCAAAACGTAAGTAACATTGCGTGCATGCTAGCCATGCATGTTCTGTTACGTAAACGTACACTAAAACAGTCAACCCGTGAATTATGCCTTACGTGACCCGCCAACCCAACTGTAATCTCTCGGCCTGTAACAGAACCCAAAGGCGGGAACTTAAGGCGGGAACTTAAAATATCATAAATGTAGAAAACAAATCTTGGCGGTCTTGTCTCACGTTGTTATGTAACAGTACGTAAATCTCATGCAGGCCGTTCAACGTGGATTAAGCCTTACGTACCATACGGGCAATACTGGAAAAGCAACGTGGCTGCATCAACATACTTTGGCTGCATACTTGTGCAAGAGTGATTTTTATGCAGCCAGTATAATGAGTATAGTGTAAACTGTATGCAGCCAGTCCAGGCAACTATAGGATAAATATAGAAACCACTGTTTACTTGTACACGTACGACACCTATAATTCTGTACACGTACGAAAGAGAGGAGACAGTACACGTATGCCACATAGGAGACAGTACACGTATGACACATTGGGTACAGTACTTTGAGCCAAGAATAGAGACAAACCATCAACCAACCATAACATGCCAAGTGTCAGAATGCTCCACAATGATCAGCTCAGACATCGCCACTTGGAGCGATATGGGTGGTATGGAGGCGTATCGAGCAGCCAATCAGAGGGCAGAATACCAAGTGGTTTGAAAAATGGCAAAATGCGCCGTGATTTTGAGTTGCCCGAAAATGGGCTTTCGTCCCAGGCAACTTTCGATTTGGCCCATTTTACCCATGTAGTAGGGGTACACACAGAAGGAGGGTGCAACTCGCATTTTCATGCTACAAGTGTACACGTGTCCAGGTGGCAACTAAAAACCATGGGATTGCATGCATTCTATCCCTTTTTCAACACTCCTCTTCGATCACATTGTTTTTTACATTAATTGATGCTCCCTCGTTTTACCCATCACAATCAGTCTAACAGGTTTTGTCGTCTGAACTCGCCCCAGTGGTTTTGTCAAAGCGTCAGCAACATTTTCAGTTGTTGGCACGTACACCAAGTCCACCTCTTTACGAACAACTGCATCTCTTACAAAGTAGTATTCAATATCAATGTGGTTGTTGCGTCTGTTGGTGCTCTCGTTTCGAGCGAGCTCCATAGCCCCTGGTTATCGCTGTATATTGTAGTAGCATGATCAATTCCAAGTGCTTTCATGCCCAGCGATGTCCAGGTTTCAAGGATGTCCCGAACGACACGTCTCAGCCATATTGCTTCTTTACTTTCTGCAGCTAATGAAATGTATTCGGCCTCACATGACGAAGCTGCGACAACCGTTTGCTTTCGCGAGCACCAACTTACCCCACTTCCAGCCACGCGAAACACGAAACCACTCGTTGATTTGCGATCGGAAACATCTCCGGCCCAATCCGAGTCACAGTATGCAGACAAGCCCAGATCGGCTTCTCTTCATCGCTCTCTGCACGCATCACAACATTGACATATATATAGATAAACTCTTCAACGTCTTCACTCTTGCCCCCTGTGAACATTATACGAGCAGCGTTGAGATCCATTATTAAAGAAAAGAAATCCCTCCGAAGGGTTCAATAATACTGCCCAACTCGAATACCTTGGTTGCAACCCCCTCCACTAGAGTACCAAATGATAGGGTAAGTCGTCGGGAGAAGAGATATTCAGACCCAACTACGACAAGAAGGAGGTGTTACAGGCGACAAAAGTGCTACCGTGGTATAGTTGAACGAACAAAAAGGAGTCTATATGGAAGAGAGTTGAAAGGTCTACAAGCAAGTATAGAAGAGGCAGGGTCTACCACTGATGCTCTGCGAGCAGCTTAGGAAAAATTTTCCTTGGGTCTGAAGTTGACTCTCAACTTCCTACTACTTGGAGCTTGACCTGAAGTTGTCTCCCAACTTGCTTGACCTCTCCATGTGGAGGCAGTTTACTCAGCTCATATAGACTTTTGGCTACCCCAAAAGTCCGAACAAAACTACTGAAGGTACCAAGAAACCAATGAAAGCAATTTGTGTAGACGATATACTCTAAACAAAAGATACTTAAGAAACTAACATTCAATGAGGTCCTCTTATTTCCCATTCTCTAAATAAGATCCAAACAACTCCTCCAAAATATCCATGCTGCCTAAGCAGTCCCCACAAATATCTGCGAACGGCTCATAGCTCTCTATTTCCTCCTGAGAGATATCTAAACTACTAAAGATATCTCCATCCGGTTCCAGCGTCGGAACCACTTGTTCCATACTTTCTAGTCCAGGCCCCAAGACTCCAACACTTTCCATGCCCCCTTTTCCCTCATCCACCTCGTCCTCGTCCTCATCATCCTCATCATCCTCATCATCCTTCTCTTCCTCCTCTTCCTCTTCATCCTCCTCCCCTTTATTAACCTCGTAGACCAATTCAGGGGCTACCCACTCCTCGAAGTTCTCCCCAGCTCCCTCCTCGATGTCCCACTCCAGCCCCATACCTACCTCCTCCGCCTCATCATCAATAAAAAGGCGACGCACGAATTCGATCACCATCTTTTTGGTTTGCCGGCGCGGGTACTCATCACGGTCAGTAGGTCCGAAAGGTAGTAGGGAAATAGAGTTTAGGGGGCGGGGATGGCGATTTTGGAAATAACTTTCGAGGGCATAGATGATGGACAAGGAGAAGGGAGAGAGCGCGAGTGGACGAGAGAGAGAGCGAGAGGAGGGAGAGAGAGCGAGTGGAGAGAGAGAGAGAGCAAGAGGAGAGAGGGATGGAGCGACCAAGGAGAAGAGTTGAGAGAAGGGAAAGTGGTAAGAGCTTTACTTCGACCAAGAGTGGGCTGAGACCATGGCTTATATAGACTTCAGGGCGAGTCGCTTGATGCTTCGGCACGACCTGTGGAAGTTTCCAGAAGCCATGTAGACGACGGTGAAGGAATAACCCGAAACCTATCTGAGCTGATCTGAAAAAGATCAGCTCAAGCTCACAGCACAGTACAGTGCATAAACGTAACAGTCCAGATCTAGGTTGAACAATAAAGTACTGTAAAGTACAGTAGCTGTCCCTGCATACATTGTCAGTAAGCTGTAATTGTACCAAAACGCCCCCTCAAACTAGAATTGACCATGATAACGCCCCTTCGACCTAAAACAATCAAACATTACTTTGATGTGAACAAAAAATGCCCAACTCATTCCGAAATCTTTCATATTTCACTCGAAGCAAGGTTTTGTCAGAATGTCAGAGATTTGATCTTCGGTTCGGCAATGTGACAAATGGACCTGATTTGCTCCCACGGCCTCACGAACAAAGTGGTATCGAATATCAATATGTTTGTTGCGCTCGTTAATGGACTGGTTTTTGGCAGAGCTGATAGATCCTGAGTTATGAACCAAGATTGAAATCGGAGTTGATGATTTGAGCCCAGTACTTCAGACAAGACGTTATACAACCATATTGCCTCCTTGGACGCAGTGCAAATGGAAATGTACTCTGCTTCACACGAAGACAGCGCAACACATCCTTGCTTCTTCGAGCGCCACGAAATAGGACCTCCGGACATCATGAAAACATAGCTTTCCGTTGACTTGCGAGTTGTGCGACAGCCAGCCCAATCAGAATCGCTGTAACCGATGATAGTTGGAGCAGAAGAGAGACTGTAACAGCTTCCGAGGTCGGTAGTTCCCTTGAGATAACGATAAACTCGCTTTACGGCTTTCCAATGGCTTTCCAGAGGCTTCTCGCAGTGTTGTGAAAGTTTACTGACAGCAAAACCAATGTCCGGGCGAGTACATACCATTAAATACATGAGACTTCCGATTGCGAACCGATACGGTATCGATGGGGAAAGATCAGCTTCTGAGTTGTTGTCCGAGACCCCGTTTGAAAGAACCATAGGGGTATCAACAGGCTTCGCGGTGGCCATGTTGAATCTTTCAAGTATTTTCTCAGTGTAAGATTTCTGAGAGAGATGTAACGTCCTTGTTGATCGGTTGCGAGTAACTTGGATTCCAAGAAACTCTTTGACAGGCCCCAGATCCTTCATCTTAAATCGACTCTTCAACTCAGTCTTGATGTTTTCCAGAGTTACTAGATCGTTTCCAGCAATAAGAAGGTCATACACGTACAGAATAATTATGGGGGTCGAAGAGCCCTGTCGAGAGACGTAAAGGCAGGGCTCATGAGGATTACTCATGTAATGAAGCTCTGCGGTTAATAGCTCATGAATCTTGGCATACCACTGACTTGGAGCCTGTTAAAGCCCATACAGGGACTTTTGAAGGCGACATACGAGATTCGGCCTGGCTGGGTCGTGAAATCCGGATGGAACTTCCATGAATATTTCTTCTTCCAACTCCCCATTAAGAAACGCGGTCAAAACATCCATCTGGTCTCAATCAAGGTCAAAGAAGTTTGTGATGCAGAGAAACAATCGTAGGGCAGAGAGAGAAACAACAGGAGCATAGGTTTCATTGTACTCGAGACCTGAAACTTGTCGAAATCCATTGGTGACTATGCGGACTTTGGAATCAACGTCTGGTTTCACACGGAAGAAGTACCGGCAAGGAATGACGTGCATACCTGGCTTTCGCGGGACAAGCTCGAACGTTCCATTTTCTCGTATGGAGGCTTCTTCCTTTTTGATTCCAGGCATCCAAAAGTCGACGTTCTCTGAAGAAGTAGCTTCTTCGTATGATGCTGGAATTCCAATAGAGACAAGAGCGGTTTCCGCAATGAGTGATTTATCTTCAGACGACCCGGAGAGCCACCATCTGCCAGGCTTCTTCGCAATTCGGGATGAACGACGAGGAGCAGTACTAGGAGTACCCGGGCTGGATTGGACTGGGTTCGCATCCTTATTAACGGCAAGTGGTCCCTCATCTTGTTCGCTATCAGAAGGAGAGTCAATCAGCAGATCCTTGGAAGTGCTATTGCTGCCGATGGGATTCGTGTTCCCTTCCATTTAGTCGTCGAGTAAGCTTGAACAGTGTTGATCTTGCGGAGAATTCGAAGATTCGTCAAATGTGACGTCCCTGGAAACAACAATTTTCTCAGCTGCAATGTCCCACAGCTTGTATCCCTTACTTTGGGTTGAATACCCCATAATTAGTGACTCACGAGACCTGGGATCCAACTTCTCGAGATCCTTCTTAGGAATAACGTACCAAAATTGCGCATCGAACACTCGCAGATGGGAGATATCTGGTGATGTTCCATTCTGAAGTGCATAAGGAGTAGTATTGTCGGGCAGGGAACTGGATGTAACCCGATTTAGTACATACACAGCGGTAGAAAGCGCTTCAGCCCAGAAGTGCTTTGGAAGGGACTTGTGATGCAGCATTGATCGGACCAGATTGAGAAGGGTTCGGTTCATTCTTTCAGCTGTTCCATTTTGCTGAGGAGTATGAGCCACTGTAAGCTGATGTTGAATACCTTGTGCCTCCAGGAAGTTCTTGAATGCTGTAGATAGATATTCGCCTCCGTTGTCCGACAGTAAAGCCTTTACCAGAAGCTGATCATTCTCGAACGGGATTTTAGTGTCATGGAACTCGAGGACGTGAAGAGCTTCTAGAGACTGGCTGGTGTGTTTTTCTGCGAAGGCCTAGTACTTCTTGAAGCACTCTAAAACCTTAGATTTGTGAGTGATAGGATAGGCGACTGTCCATTTGGAATAGTCATCAATGAAATACACTAAGTACCGCGCCCCACCGAGAGATGGAATCTCCACAGGCCCTAAAACATCTGAGTGAACCAGTTGGAGGGGTTTCGTAGACCGCCCTTTTCTTGACTTTGGGATTGGTGCACGGTTTGATTTTCCAAGAATGAATCCCACACAAGAGTTAGGGGTCCCAGAGTTGACGTATTTAACACCTGTGACAGCTCCATGACTGACCATCGACTTGATCTCAGCGGTATTAATGTGAGCCAGTCGCTCGTGCCATGTCTTCAGAGATGTAAGCAAGGAAACCTCCGAGTCATTAGCCTTTGATGGACTTTGACAGGTATCTAGTATATAAAGGCCTTTGACAAGAGTGCCGGTGGCCACTAGAGATCCATCGGTGTTGTCTGTAAGTGGGAGTTAATGCCGCGATTTGCCATTTCGGATACCGAGAGCAGCTGGTATCGAAGAGTAGGAACGTGAAGTACGTTCTTTAGTAGGCATTGAACGGTATCCTTTTTATAACGGTGAGTCAGCATTACGTCACCTGTTCCCTCGATAGAGGCTGTAGAATCTGCTCCCAGATCCAGAGTTGAGTTAGCAGAGGACTCTTGGTATGAAACAAATGCCGATCGATCGTGCGTGACATGGGAGGTACAGCCCGAATCGATAACCCATTCATTAGCAAGGGATACAGTCCAGGCAACTATAGGATAAATATAGAAACCACTGTTTACTTGTACACGTACGACACCTATAATTCTGTACACGTACGAAAGAGAGGAGACAGTACACGTATGCCACATAGGAGACAGTACACGTATGACACATTGGGTACAGTACTTTGAGCCTAGAATAGAGACAAACCATCAACCAACCATAACATGCCAAGTGTCAGAATGCTCCACAATCCACAATGATCAGCTCAGATATCGCCACTTGGAGCGATATGAGTGGTATGGAGGCGTATCGAGCATCCAATCAGAGGGCAGAATACCAAGTGGTTTGAAAAATGGCAAAATGCGCCGTGATTTTGAGTTGCCCGAAAATGGGCTTTCGTCCCAGGCAACTTTCGATTTGGCCCATTTTACCCATGTAGTAGGGGTACACACAGAAGGAGGGTGCAACTCGCATTTTCATGCTACAAGTGTACACGTGTCCAGGTGGCAACTAAAAACCATGGGATTGCATGCATTCTATCCCTTTTTCAACACAAGGGCCGAGATGAGAGTATCAAAGCGATCTGGCAGGCCGTTAAGTAGCGCCATGGCCATTTCGCTGTCTTCGATGTGGACGGACATCGACATGAGAGAGGCAGCGAGCTGGCCGATACGGGCGGCGAACGAGAGCACTTTCTCGTTCGGGTTCATCTTGGCGGTATAGAATCGGCGCCTGGCAGCCAGTTTATTGAGAAGAGTATGCTTCTCAAAGATATCACAAATCAGGGACCACATGACCTTGGCCGTATTGGCATGCTGGACTTGTTCGAGATGGGTATCAGATAGAGTCAGTCCGATGGTAGCCCTAGCCTTGCAATCCGCCTTTTTCCATGCGGAGTATGTAGGTGACGAGGTTTCCGGAGGGTCTTCAGTAAGGTGGTCGTCAACTTCCCTCATTGAGAGCAATAGTTGAATTCTCGACTTCCAGATGTGGAAGTTGTCATCACGGAGCTTCTCGAGACTGTCGAGTCGAAGTCCTGAAGAGTCCATGGAGAAAAGCAGTGGAGTGAGAGAAAACTGTGCTTATAGATAGAGAGAGTACAGGGGGTCGAGAACAGATTTACTTATTTCTACGATTAATGTGCCTGTTGCGATCGTGTCTCGTCTGGAAAAGGCGATTGCAGCAAACACACGGAGTAATGGCTGATCTCCTCTCGACTCTGTTTCGACACTTCTTTCCACCTCTGTGCCGCTCGAGCTGCTTTGGACCCGAGACTTTGAGTTGGCAAAGGTCACAAACCAGGAGGGAAGACTTGGGCTTGGAGATAGGAGGAACAGGAGTTGGAGGTAGGGGAACGAATGGAGCCGGAGAGAGAGGTTCGACTGAAAGAGGAGTCGGAACCCTTGGAGATGAAGGAAAAAATGCAACAGAAGGGGCAGCAGGAGAGAGTGGAGATTGGATGGGAGCAGCTGGAGCTGAAGACGTCGAAGCTGGAGAAGGGGAGATGAGAGAAACCACTTGAATGGGTCGGGGTGTCGGAGGTTTCGGATCCTTCTTCTTCTTCGGCTCCCCTCCTTTTGATTTCCTGCTTGGCTTCGATACTCTGCTCGATGAGGCAGGAAGCGGCTTGGAGCGAAGGTTCGTTGGCTTTGACTTCTTTCGTAGAGGTTTCAGAGCTAGAGATTTCGGACGAGCAGGCAGTTTTGGACGGTTGGCAAGGGAAAGAATATGGTTTAAGAAGGATTCCTTCTTCTCCGGAGGAGGAGGCTTGGAGACGACTTCGACGTGATCAACCTCTGGAGTAGTCGCGGTGGAAGGAATGTCGTTAACTTCGCCGTCCGACTCAATAGCGGAATCGTCGATGAAACGGCACTTCGGACGGGCAGGAGGCTTGGCGGAGGATTCGTCGAAGGTAAGGCGGCGAATCACGGGATCGTTCGGAGGGATGTCGATGCCGCGACGAAATACGGAGAGTGAGATGACCACTGGTAACAGAAATTTGTGAGGTTAGGCGGAGGACAAGGCAATGCTACGGGATGGTAGGAGAAAAGCACAGGATGGTTTGGACTTACTGTTGCGACTAGGCACGGGCAGTGAGACAAACCGGGGTATGTAACACGGGGGCGAGACAAGAAGCAACGAGAGCAGGACGGGCCGCAAGATGTACTGGAATCTGTGGTGTTGGGATGAAGAGCAGCGACCGGCTGCAAAACCAACAGGAGTAGGTAGAGCAGGGACGACGGGCGCTAAGCAGGCCACAAGACAGGAGGTCAGTAGATAATGCAGAGACGTCAAGAGAGTGTACCCAATGCGTCTGCAACAAGGCATCTGAGCCAAGCTGCCTCTTTGCAAGCCTCACACAATGCAATATACTCCGCTTCGCATTTGGATTTCGCAACGACCATTTGTCTCCTAGACGACCAACTAATAGCTCCCCCACACAGTTTGGACACATATCCACTGGTGGACTTTCTCGAGTCCAACCAACCACTCAAGTCAGCATCGCTGAAGCCCTCTAGAGTTTGCACTGGGAGATTTCCATCTAGAACTACACCTAGCGAGAGCGTTCCTTTGATATATCTCAGAACTCGTTTGGCTGCTTTCCAGTGATCCTCACGAGGGTTCTCACAGTGTTGGGACAGTTTTCCCCCCACATATGCAAGATCTGGACGTGACCCTACCATAAGAAACATTAAGCAGCCAATGATTTTTCGATACGGTACATCGAAATACGGGCTAGTTGACGTCTCAGGGTGTAATTCTTGTTCCATTGGAGTCCTCACTGGATTGCAACTGGCAATACCAAAACGTTTCAAAATAGACTTGGCATACTCTGTCTGCAAGATACAGATCCGTCTTGGGACCCTTTTTCTACTTATTTCAAGCCCAATGCACTTTTTGGCCTCGCCTAAATCTTTCATTTCAAATCTTTCTTCAGTTCCCTTTTCATCCAGATCACGGCTTTCAGGTCACTTCCGGCGAGAAGCAAGTCATCCGTATCTAGGGCGATAACCATAACGCCTTTTTCTGATATGTTTGTATATAGACAGGCGTCACTTCTCGTAGTATTGAAGCCAAGCGTGTGAATAAGGAAATCATCTATCTTTTTGTGCCATTGTCGACTCGCTTGCTTAAGACCATAGATAGCCTTGAGAAGTTTGCAACATGATTGGGCCTGGAAGAGTCAACGATACCTTCAGGCTGCTCCATATAAATATCCTCTTCTAAGTCACCGTTCAGAAAGGCCGTGACCACGTCCATTTGATGAAGCTCTAAATCAAAGTGGGCTACAATCGCCAACAACAATCGAATCGTTGTAAATTTGATCACCTGCGCAAACGTCTCTGAGTAATCAATCCCCTCAATTTTTTGAAAGCCCCGCACAACCAGGCGACCTTTTCCCTTTTGAATCAACGTGCCGTTAACGTCCGGCATGTCCTTCAAAGTAAATACCCAGCGAGAAGTTAGAATATTGGCATCTTCCGATCGTGGCACTAGTTCCCAGGTTTTGCTTTTGCGTTGGGATTCTAGCTCCTTATCAATCGATTTCCGTCATAACTTTAGTTGTGGTCCACCCATCTCCTCTTTAAAGGAGTTCGGTATGTTGATGTCGCCAAAGGAAGGTGTGAGTAAGCTGGTTCCCACCAGGCCTGTACACCACTTTCGGGGTGGGCGTCGTGAACGAGTGGAGCGGCGAGGTTCCACATCACCGGGACCAGCATCTTGCTCACCACTCACTTCTTCTGGTTGCAAAGTCTCATTAGTTGAGTCGGGCTCAATATCTTGACTTTGAAAATTCTCAACCTCCGCCGGTGACCCTGTTTCAATGCCATGTTCAATATCACCATTAGATGTTTCAGACTCAATTTCGTCAGTATTGGTCGCCTCCTCTGGGTCAACGTCCACGTCATTATCATCGGAAAAATGTTCATCGTAAGAGCAAGCTCCTGGTCTCGACTCATCGAACTGCACATCCCTGAAAATAGCAATGCGATGTAGATTGCCATCCCAAATTTTGTAGGCCTTAGTTCCCGGCGGATACCCAACAAACATTCCCGTTGCTGCGCGGTCGTCAAGTTTACGCACCTCATTACCAGGCACCTTGTACCAGCATTGACATCCAAACACACGTAGGTGAGATACATCTGGCCTTTTCTTCATCCATAGGTGAAATGGAGTAACGAGACCACCCAAAGCTCTTGTCGTGACACGATTGCGAACGTAAACTGCGTTATCCAGAGCTTCAGCCCAAAAAGCTTTTGGAACCTTCATATGGGACAGCATAGACCTGACGAGATCAATCAGGGTACGATTGAGCCGTTCTGCCACACCATTCTGCTCAGGTGTGTATGCAGCGGTCGTTTGATGAACAGTTCCTTGTGACGATAGAAAGGATTGGAACTCTGGAGAAAGATACTCTCCACAACGATCAGATCGAAGCACTTTCACGCGTTGACCAGTGTGTGTGAAGGCATATTGGGCAAACTTCTGATAAAAATGGAACGTTTCATCTTTACTCTTCATCGAATAGACAACACTCCAGTTTGAGTGGTCATCGATAAAAGTGACAAAGTATCTAGCACCACCTACTGACTGTACTTGGACTGGGCCGTAGACGTCCGAATGGACCAAGTCTAGCAAATGTTTCGCCCTACCTCCAGATCCCTGTTTAGGAATTACAGCACGAGTTGCTTTTCCTAAAAAACACGCATCACATGTCACAGATTCACAGTCAGAAGATGAGCTAGCGTCTCTTGATATATCTGAAGAGGAGAGATGAAGTCCACTTACCACGTTCTTACAAGCCATGGACAATATTCCTTGAGTGTGAACGTGGGCCAATCTTTCATGCCATGTCTTCAAAGAGGCTTTGTGCGCCGAATGAACCTTGTTACATGTGTCAAGCGCATACAGCTCTCCTCGACTCGTGGCAGTAGCCACGATGCAGTCACTCCTCTTCACAGTGCACTTGTCATGAACGAAATCAACATCAAATCCATTATCGACCATCTCGCGTACAGAAATTAGGGAAAAAGAAAAGCTTGGAACGTGCAGCACATTGGTGAGCTTACATGACTTTTGAACTCCATTCACTACTAGCGTAATGAGGACAGTCCCGACTCCAGCTACTACTGCACACGTTTTTGTTCCCATTTCTACGCGGCTGTTTGAAACCTCCCTGTAGTCAGAGAACAGTCTCTTGTCAAATGTCATGTGCGCGGAGCATCCAGAGTCGATAAGCCAAGTTTTTGGCGTTATGTTTGTTAGTGATTTTGTGAGACGATCACACGCCCATCGCCTTGACTAGACGTCTCGCACGGAGGTTGAGAAGCTGTATATCTGTACACGTGGACACATGTGGTTCTGAAGGATAATATATGCCATATTTACCAGAAAAACAAAGTTGCCGGGGACGAAAAGCCATTTTCGAGGGGTCGACGATAAATGCAAATTTTGCATAATTGTTGACAAGTGGAACTTGGCCCATAATGCCTAGGCTAAGAATTGCCTGCTTTAATCCTATTGGCTGATAGGTCAAATGCTGCAATTCTATTGGCTGGTGATGTACACGTGTAATGGCTGTAGAGGTGTAAGGGTTGACTTTGAGCTATTTTAGAGGGCAGAATGGTGTTTATGGGGTCATTTTACATAGGGTAGGGCACTGTAAGTGGGTGAGGAGTATACTGTATAAGAGGTATGTCGAGGTAAGGTATGTACACGTGTACGTGGTGGCAGTTGTGTATGTGGTGGCAGCTGTGTATGTGATGTACACGTGATACAGCAAAGAGTAGAAACCTTTGGTGCAGTGGTGTACACATACTGTACTGTTGTCAAGTTTCGTACTGTACCTCGTACTGTGCTTCTTACTGTACCTCGTACTGTACTTCTTACTGCACTTGAGTTCGTAGAGTGGGAGTTGGTTATGAAAATACTATCATGGCTACACCGCTCCGGTCTCTCCAGGTACAGTAGAATGCCTGCTGTATCCGCCGGCTGCATCCAAAATCAGTTTTGTGATTCTATAATACGTATTAGGTTTCTAGTTATGATTATGGTTAGTCCGGCTGCATCCGAAATCAGTTATGTGATTCTACCATACGTATAAGGTTTCTGATTATGATTACGGTTTGCCGGCTGCATCCAAAATCAGTTATGTGATTCTATAATACGTATGAGGTTTCTAATTATGATTACGGTTTGCCGGCTGCATCCAAAATCAGTTTTTTGATTCTATAATACGTATGAGCTTTCTAATATGATTACGGGTTATTCGGCTGCATCCAAAATCAGTTGTGTGATTCCATAATACGTATGAGGTTTTAATTATGATTAAGGTTTGCCCGCTGCATCCAAAATCAGCTATGTGATTCTATAACACGTATGAGGTTTCTGATTATGATTACGGTTTGCCGGCTGCATCCAAAATCAGTTGTGTGATTCCATAATACGTATGACGGGTTGAGTCCGTTATTTTGGCACAAAAGAATTCGATTCGGATGATTTACAAAACAAGGTGCTGTATTGATGTGTGTATTGGGCCAAACTGTCTTACACGAATTTGACAACTTTGGAAGCAGTTCTAAAAATGCCCCAATTGAACGTTATTACTGGGCCAATATGTTTCAATCTGTCCAAATGGTTCAGTTTCTATGTTTTTGTTAATGGACGCAGTGAGTTAGAGAGTAGTTGCAGGTTGTACTTAAGGTCAGAATTTTAGAATACCGAGTAAATTCTGGGTAGCCAAGCCCGCAGCTTCATCCTCTCTCCCACCAGCCTTCCCCATCGCAACTCATCTTCAGGTTATGGGCCCAGTTCAACGCTATCTCTCTCTTTGATTCCCGTAAGTCGCTCTGTGTCGTTGTCCTGTTTCGCTTTGTTTGTCTCAGCCTGTTGAATATGTCTCACGTTCCTGGTAAGTTATTTGAATAATTCCATTTCTTTGCACATCGAAGTGATTCTCTTTGCACTTTTGGTTGGTCTAAAGACTTGTAATTCCATAAAGCTGTTACTGACGATCACTTCCACTATCTGTGCCTGCTTCTGCGGGGTTGTGCTAGACTCGGAATTAGCCCTGGTGCCGCGAGTGCCCAGGGCTCCATCGGTCAGAGGTTTACCGTCAGGGAGGAGGTCAAGTGTGGAGAGGATCGAGGTTATTGAACCGACAACACCACCGCCGCCGACGCTCGCCCTTCCTGCCCCAGGAAGGATATAGGATCCCCCGCAGGTCAGTACCTCCACAGAAGCCGATTAGAAAAATTCAACGACTTCGGCCAAGAAAGCCAAAGCGCTTGCCGATCGAGTCGCGAAGAGGGAGCTGAAGGCGAAGAAGCGAGTTCCGCCGAGGCACAAGAGGTACTGCAAGACCTGCCAGATTAGCTGCAATAGTGCTAAGACATTCTACGATCACGTACATTCTAAGGGTCATAAACTAGAGTAGCCAACAAAAAGGAGACCCCTAGGTGTACTGTTTGTGATAGAGTGTTCGACTCCCACGAAGTTCTGAAACGCCACGAGAACGGGAAAGATCACTTGAAAGTAGTTTTGTCTCAGCAGTAAAAGGGATCCTATACTTTGGTTAAAAGCGAGTGCTCGGCCTTTGCATTTAGCTTAGAGTTTCGTGTGCTGTGTTCTTATAGAGGTGGGCTTGCCATTGCAAGGGACTATCGGTCCCCGGTTTGGGATCTTCGAACAGAACACAAGCACCTCTAATCTATTTGCAATGAGTAGCGGAGAAGATCAAGGAGGAGGGTCAATGAAGATAGAGAAGCTGACGGATACGAATTTTTATGTGTGGAAGCAGAAAATACAGCTACTTTTGGCACTGCGAGATGTAGAACAGTACATAACAGATGATACCGTCCCTGCTGATGAAAATTCTTCAACGTACAGGACATGGAAGCAGGGAGATCGAAAAGCCAGAGCAATCATAGGGCTGTCTCTTTCTGATGACCATTTGGACCATGTAAGAGATGCTGTTACTGCCAAGGGTATGTGGGATGCTATTCTAGAGGTGTTTGAGCGACATACGCTGCTGAACAAGTTGGCTGCTCGTAGAGAGTTTTACACTGTCAGTATGCTAGAAAATGAGAAGGTGCTTCCGTATATCGGACGTGTGAGACACCTGGCGGCTCGTTTGAAGTCCATGGGGGTCGTTATCGATGACAAAGAGATGGCTATGGCAGTGCTTAACGGCCTTCCACCGCGTTTTCACAGCCTCATTGTTGCTCTGGACGCTCTTGGATCTGAAGACAACTCCTTTGGAGTGGAGTATGTCAAAAGTCGTCTACTTCAAGAGGAACAACGAGCTTCAATGAAGTCGTCCAGGCGACAGATGACTTCAAGTGCCGCCCTTATTGGCAATGTTTTTGAAGGAAGGCGCCAGTCTTCCTTGACGTGCACTAATTGTGGTCACACCGGACACACCGCCTCCCGTTGCTGGGGAAAGGATGTTAATGGAAAGCGACCTTCTCCACCCGAACGATTTCAGCGGAGGCAATTACAGAAGCCAACGGCAATGATCGCTCAAGAAAAGGATGGCTCGGAAGTGAATGAGGTGGAGTATATTTGTCTGGTGAACAAAGCGGATAAGTCTAACGTTAAAATAACCTCTAACACATGGCTTATAGATTCCGGGTGCTCCGCCACATGACGTTTGACAAAAGCCTCTTTACAGACTACCGTGAGGTCTCGAACAGCCGCGTTGAGATGGGAACCAAGGCTTGTGCGATTGTGGCTGGAGTCGGGAGCATTCATTTGATGCTATCAGTGAACGGCATTGAAAAATCTTGTAAGCTCAGCAATGTGCTACACGTTCCCAGTTTTGCCTTTTCTCTAATTTCAGTACGCCAGATGGTCGACAATGGACTTGATGTTCAGTTTGTTCGTGACAAGTGTACTGTAAAGAAAAATGACTGTACTGTGGCAACCGCGACAAGTAAAGGAGAACTCTACGTGCTTGATACGTGTGATATGACTCATTCGGCTCACAAAGCCTCCTTGAAGACGTGGCACGAAAGACTTGCTCACGTTCATACTCAAGGAATCTTGTCTATGTCTCGCAAGAACGTGGTAAGTGGACTTCATCTTTCTTCTTCAAATGATACCAAAGATACTGGCTCATCTTCTGACTGTGATTCCGTGAAATGCGATGCTTGTGTGGTAGGAAAAGCAACTCGTGCTGTAATTCCCAAACATCGCTCAGGAGGTAGGGCAAAGCAGCTGCTAGACTTAGTCCATTCGGACGTCTGTGGCCCACTCCAAACACAGTCATTAGGTGGTGCGAGATACTTTGTCACGTTCATCGATGATTACTCCAACTGGAGCGTTGTCTATCCGATGAAAAGTAAAGATGAAACTTTCGAGTTCTATAAGAAGTTTGCCAATTATGCCCTTACGCATACCGGTCAGCGAGTGAAAGTGTTTCGTTCAGATCGTGGAGGGGAGTATCTTTCCTCGCAGTTCCAATCCTTCTTATCCTCACAAGGAACGGTTCATCAAACGACCGCCGCTTACACGCCTGAACAAAATGGCGTCGCAGAACGGTTCAACCGTACATTGATAGATCTGGTTCGGTCTATGCTGTCCCACATGCAGGTTCCAAAGTCATTTTGGGCTGAAGCCTAGACAATGCCGTGTATGTGCGGAATCGTGTAACAACCAGAGCCTTGGGAAGTTCCATTACGCCTCATCACTTGTGGATGAAGGATAAACCAGATGTGTCTCACTTGAGGGTATTTGGCTGCCAATGCTGGTACAAACTGCATGCCCATGAGGTGCAGAAACTTGATGAACGTGCAGTGAAAGGAATGTTTCTTGGATACCCAGCCGGAACGAAGGCCTATAAGGTATGGGATGACGAACTGAATCGCGTAGTTATTTCACGAAATGTGCAGTTTGATGAGTCCAGGCGAGGGCCTTGTTCGGTTGACGACAATATATCGCATCAAAATGACGAAAATTTTGAGCCAGAGGATGTGAGCGTTGCTGACGAAACTGACCCCGATACTTTAATGGCAAATATCGGTGAAAATGGCAACTCTGAGTCATTGGGAGGTCAAAATGAGCCCGTTCTAAATCCAAATATGAACCCAGAGCCCCCGGATGCGAGCTTGGAACCAGAGCATACAAGTGGTGCAGACGGAGATGGACCTAGCAATGTACCACTTCGCAGATCAGGTCGATCACGTCGCCCACCAAGACAATGGTGGAAGGGCCTCTTAGGAACTAATTTACTCAGCACGTCTAATGAGGATGTTCCGGTACCAGACTCGTTCAAGGAAGCGATGAGTGGGACGCAACCAGATTTCTGGCAGAAAGCAGTTGACAAAGAGTTAAAATCCCAACGCAAAAACCAGACTTGGACGCTGGTTCCGCGCTCACAAGCCTCTAACATCCTCTCATCGCGCTGGGTTTTCACCGTTAAAGATATTCCAGATGATCAGGGCCACCTTATTCAGCAAGGAAAGGGTCGCCTAGTCGCAAGAGGTTTCCAGCAGATTGAAGGAGTTGATTACTCAGAGACTTTCGCCCCGGTAATCAAATTCACGACAATTCGATTGCTACTAGCTATTGTTGCCCATTTTGACTTAGAGCTCCACCAAATGGACGTGGTTACCGCGTTTCTAAATGGAGAATTAGAGGAGGATATTTACATGGAACAACCGGAAGGATGCGTCGACCCTTCCAAACCAAACCATGTTTGCAAACTCCTCAAGGCTATTTATGGCCTTAAACAAGCGAGTCGTCAATGGCACAAAAAGATTGACGACTTCTTGATTAATGGGCTTGGGTTTAAGACGACGAGAAGTGACGCGTGCTTGTACACAAACATATCGAATGACAGCATAATGCTCATTGCCCTTTATGTGGATGACTTGCTGCTCGCCGGTAGTGATATAACCGCCGTGGCCTGGATGAAAGCGGAATTAAATAAAAGGTTTGAGATGAAAGACCTGGGAGAGGCGAAAAAGTGCATAGGGCTTGAAATTAGTAGGAAAAGGTCGTCCAAGCTAGTCTGTATATCGCAGAAGGCGTATGCCGAATCCGTACTGAAACGTTTTGGAATGTTCAGTTGTAATTCCGTGACTACACCAATGGAACAGGGATTCCACCCCGAGTCTTCGACAAGCCCGTACTGCGATGTCCCGTATCGACAGATCATCGGCTGTCTGATGTTCCTGATGGTTGGTTCTCGTCCAGATTTAGCCTACGCCGTTGGAAAACTGTCTCAACACTGTGAGAAGCCTCGCGAGGACCACTGGCAGGCCGCGAAAAGGGTTTTGAGGTTCATCAAAGGAACACTCTCAACTGGTGTTGTCCTAAACGGAAATCTCTCAGTGGAGTACCTCGAAGGCTTTAGTGATGCGGACTGGGGTGGCTGCTTGAACTCAAGAAAGTCCACCAGCGGCTATGTATTCAAGCTTTGTGGTGGAGCCGTCAGCTGGTCGTCGAGGAGGCAAACGGTTGTTGCAAAGTCTACCTGCGAAGCAGAGTACATCGCGCTTTGTGATGCCTGCAAAGAAGCCGCCTGGCTAAGATGCCTTCTGCAGATGCATTGGGAAAATCAGAAGATGGTACTGTTACAATCGGTTGTGATAATACAGGAACTATATCCTTTGCAGGCAACGAGGGGTCAACCGGCGTAACAAGCATATCGATATCTCATACCACTTTGTCAGAGATGCTATCCATCGCAATATCGTTTCCCTCTTCCGTGTACCGTCTTCCGAAATGCCAGCAGATATACTAACGAAGCCTCTTGGACGACTTTCGTTCAATAAATGTGTGAGGTTTCTGGGACTTGGCGATCTGCGCGATGCTTAGGGCATGTGATCGAGGGGGGTGTTGGTGATTTTGTGAGACGATCACACGCCCATCGCCTTGACTAGACGTCTCGCACGGAGGTTGGAAGCTGTATATCTGTACACGTGGACACATGTGGTTCTGAAGGATAATATATGCCAAATTTACCCGAAAAACAAAGTTGCCGGGGACGAAAAGCCATTTTCGAGGGGTCGACGATAAATGCAAATTTTGCATAATTGTTGACAAGTGGAACTTGGCCCATAATGCCTAGGCTAAGAATTGCCTGCTTTAATCCTATTGGCTGATAGGTCAAATGCTGCAATTCTATTGGCTGGTGATGTACACGTGTAATGGCTGTAGAGGTGTAAGGGTTGACTTTGAGCTATTTTAGAGGGCAGAATGGTGTTTATGGGGTCATTTTACATAGGGTAGGGCACTGTAAGTGGGTGAGGAGTATACTGTATAAGAGGTATGTCGAGGTAAGGTATGTACACGTGTACGTGGTGGCAGTTATGTATGTGATGTACACGTGGTACAGCAAAGAGTAGAAACCTTTGGTGCAGTGGTGTACACATACTGTACTGTGTCAAGTTTCGTACTGTACCTCGTACTGTGCTTCTTACTGTACCTCGTACTGTACTTCTTACTGCACTTGAGTTCGTAGAGTGGGAGTTGGTTATGAAAATACTATCATGGCTACACCGCTCCGGTCTCTCCAGGTACAGTAGAATGCCTGCTGTATCCGCCGGCTGCATCCAAAATCAGTTTTGATTCTATAATACGTATGAGGTTTCTAGTTATGATTATGGTTAGTCCGGCTGCATCCGAAATCAGTTATGTGATTCTACCATACGTATGAGGTTTCTGATTATGATTACGGTTTGCCGGCTGCATCCAAAATCAGTTATGTGATTCTATAATACGTATGAGGTTTCTAATTATGATTACGGTTTGCCGGCTGCATCCAAAATCAGTTTTGATTCTATAATACGTATGAGCTTTCTAAATATGATTACGGGTTATTCGGCTGCATCCAAAATCAGTTGTGTGATTCCATAATACGTATGAGGTTTTATTATGATTAAGGTTTGCCCGCTGCATCCAAAAATCAGCTATGTGATTCTATAACACGTATGAGGTTTCTGATTATGATTACGGTTTGCCGGCTGCATCCAAAATCAGTTGTGTGATTCCATAATACGTATGACGGGTTGAGTCCGTTATTTTGGCACAAAAGAATTCGATTCGGATGATTTTACAAAACAAGGTGCTGTATTGATGTGTGTATTGGGCCAAACTGTCTTACACGAATTTGACAACTTTGGAAGCAGTTCTAAAAATGCCCCAATTGAACGTTACTACTGCGCCAATATGTTTCAATCTGTCCAAATAGTTCAGTTTCTATGTTTTTGTTAATGGACGCAGTGAGTTAGAGAGTAGTTGCAGGTTGTACTTAAGGTCAGAATTTTAGAGTACCGAGTAAATTCTGGGTAGCCAAGCCCGCAGCTTCATCCTCTCTCCCACCAGCCTTCCCCATCGCAACTCATCTTCAATGTTGATACCAGAGTTATCTACCTTGTTCATCAGACATGTGTACTCGACTTCATTAATTTCCGGATCTTCTTTCTCTTGAGCAATCATCGCAGTAGGCTTCTGTGACTGTCTTCGTAGGAACCGGTCAGGTGGCGGTGGTCGCCTTCCGTTGATGTCCTTTCCCCAGCAGCGGGCAGCGGAGTGTCCATTGTGACCACAGTTGTTGCACGTCAAAGTCGAAACACGCCTTGCCTCAGGGATCTGCCCAATAAGAGCAGAACTTGGCGGATTCTGCCTTCTAGTAAGCCTCATCGATGCACGTTACTCCTCTTGGAGCAGGCGACTTTTTACATATTCTACTCCGAACGTGTTATATTCGGATCCAAGAGCGTCAAGCGCTACAATGAGATTTTGAACCTCTGCGGAAGACCATTGAGAACTGCCATAGCCATTTCCTTGTCATCAATGATGACTCCATTGACTTAAAGCGAACTCCTAGGTGTCGCAAAAGTCCTATGTACGGTAAAACTTTCTCATTGTCTAGCATGGCGACCGAGTAGAAGTCTCTCCGGGCCGCCAGCTTATTTAGTAATTTGTGGCGCTCAAAAACTTCAAGATGGCGTCCCATATTTCTTTGACTGTGACAGCATCTCTCACATGATCCAGGTGACCTTCAGACAGCGACAGGCCGGTGGCCCGGGCCTTTCCATCGCCTTGCTTCCATGCCTTCTAAGTGGAAGATTTTTCATGTTCAGGAACGTTGTCATCAGTAATGTACTGTTCCAAATCGCGAAGGGCCAACAGGAGCTGAATCTTTTGTTTCCTCACGTAGAAATTGGTATCTGTGAGCTTTCCGATTTTCATAGATCCTCCTCTATGATCTTCTCCGCTACTCATTGCAATAATCTAGAGGTGCTAATGTTCTGCTCGAAGATCCCAAGCTGGGGACCGATAGTCCCTTGTAGTGGCAAGCCCACCTCTATAAGAACACAGCACACGAAAACTCTAGACTAAAGCAAAGGCCTTCAAACAAACAAATGGATCTCTTTGAATTTTATGGAGCAAAACTACGTTCAAATGTTCCTTCCCGTTCTCGTGACGCTTGATAACCTCGTGGGAATCGGACACTCTACCACAAGCAGTACACCTAGGGGCCTTTTCCTTCTTTTCTCTCTAGTACTATGAACCCTTAGAATTGATGCGATCGTAGAATGTCTGTGCGCTATTGCAGCTAATATCACAGAGCTTGCAGTACCTCTTGTTCCTCGGCGGAAACTCCTCGTTTAGCCTTTAGTTCCTTCTTGGCAACTCGATCAGCGAGGGCTTTAGCTTTCTTTGCCGAGTGGCGTTTGGACTTCTTTATTGGCTTATCCAGAGGTACTGACTTGCGAGGGATCCTATACCTTTCCCTAGACGAGGGAAGCGCGAGCGTCTTCGGCGGCGGTCCTTCTGGCTCGAGTACTTCGATCGATTCCACAACTGTCCTCCTCACAGACGACAAAGTCCTAACTGTCGCAGCCCTGGGCACTCGGGGCACCAGGGCTAATTCCGAGTCTAGCACAACCCAGCAAAAGCAGGCACAAAAGTGGAAGTGATTGTCAGTAACAGCTTTCGGGATTATGAGCCTTTAGACCAACCAAAAGGTGCAAAGAGAATCACTTCGATGTGCAAAGAAATGGAATTATTCAAATAGCTTAACGGAACAAGTAGACATAATCAAGAGACTGAGATAGACAAAATAACAATGCAGCTACACACGGCGACTTACGGGATTCAGAGATAGAGACGGCGTTGAACTGGTCCCATAACCTACTGGGAACCGGAAAGGGTGAAGAAATTTGCTGGGCGGATAAAGTTGCGGGCTTTGCCACCCAAATTTACTCGGAAACTCTAAAATCCTGACCTTAAGTACAACCTACAACTACTTGCTACCCAACTGCGTCAATTAACAGAATCCCACAAACTGAGCCATTTGAGCGGATTGCAAGATGTTGGCCCAGTGATAGCAGTCATTAGGTGCAATTTTGGAACTACTTTCAAAGTTGACAAATTTGTGTAACAGTTTGGCCCAATACACAAATCAATACAGCACCTTATTCTGCAGACTTATCGGAACCAGTTCCCTTGTGCCAAAGTAACGGACTCAATCCGTTATATGTATAATAGAATCACATAACTGCTTTTGGATGCGGTCGGTCCAATTTCATCATAATTAGGAACC
>NADL03000474.1:600000-817962 GCA_002205965.3 Kappaphycus alvarezii | reverse complement strand
TTCCCGCCATGGAGCTTTCCAATTGTATTTGTATATAGTTAGTTTCATCCCTTAACGCCAGGGATGGCTCACCGGGGTAGTTGTTATAGATATTTCTTGAAGTATTTGTTGTTTAATAGAAAAGGCTTCGACATTGAACTGAGCGCTAAAAACAATTTAAAAATGGGTAGTTATCGTTTAGTCAACTCTGATACTGGCCTCAAAATATATAAAAATGTCTGCGGGGCTAACTTAATTTCGCGCATTGTAGTCTCTATTTCATTTATGATGGGGCCTGGTACATCCCACTGCGCTGCTGACATCTTTGTTCAAACTCGCCCGTAAGTCCATGGTGTTCCTCCTGAAAAACTTACAGCATGTGAAATTACTGTCCGCTCACTGTTAGTCCTTAGGTCTACAGGCTACGCAGCGAAAAAGTATGCTGGCGCATCAGAACAAGCTGGTAGTGCCAAAATTCGGTCACGTGTCCAGATGAGGCGTGACGCGCTCCACCTGCCCAGCGACCCAGATCCATCCCGAAACGTCCAGTAGCATTTTATTCCCCTTGCTTTTGATTCATTTTGTTCTCTGTATACCCATTTGCAACAAGTTGTCGAATGCTGTGCCGAAAATATCTCTTTTCGGTCTGCGCGTCAATTCAATCTTTCAAAGGGTCGACTATTGCAGCTCCTCAGTTACATTACCTGGTCTAGTATTGGTACTGCTCTCCTTTCTCACGTACCATGACACGGCTTGGGTCTCTCTCAATCTGAGTGACCAGTAATGCCTCTTAAGAAATTGTTACACAATCATTCCGCAAAGAAATTAATGAGTATTATACTTTTGCACTACCAGTTTGACAATATTAATGTGTATGTTTAGAGTAAGGGGCTCTAGAATTATCCTCATAGGATTGTAGTAGCTAGATAATATATGAGCAAGAGCTACGCTACGGCATCAAATGCCCATAAGGGCCTTTCGCCGCCTCGTCAATCGAAGCAAGAAGAATCAACAATTTTATTTCAGCGAAAAAGTCCAAACCTTTTCAGGCTCGCCGCCTACGCAACCAGTCGGTTTTTTTCGGTTTTATTTTTCGCGACAAAAGTATTGAAATGTAAAACACAGTATAGTATGGTTAGAATTCAAAATTGCTCACCATACTATCTGATATCTGCGCAGCGAATGAATGAAGCAGCACACAGGGAAAATATTTGCCTTCTTTTCGCATAATTAATGATCCACGTTGTGCATGTTTTTTTTTCTTCCTGGTCAAGCAGAACCTTTAATTTCTTCCCTACTTATTTCTCCTTTTTCCTTTCTATCGCTTTTTCTCCATACTCATCACCCTTTCTACATTTCGCTGAAGCTCTTGAAACCAATGGAACCGAAAACAGGAACGTACCTTTTCACAATTTCCCCACCCGAGAGTGGGTAATAGGCTTATACGAGTTACTTTTAATGTCATATTGCGCCAAAAAATTCCTTCAACGCTTGCCCCTTCAGCCCTCTCGCCCCCTTACACGTTTTAACGCTTTTTAGGGTTCCTAGCCTCATACTACCTCCTTTTGGGTTCCTCTTCTCCGGTTGCATTTACTTTTCCATGCGTTGTGAGCCCTTTTACGTCGCCTCTTTCCAACCAAAATTACATCTTTCAACCCAAACCGCAGCGAATTACTAAGGTGCTGTTAAACAGCTGGCATGTGCATGGTGGAAACTAGCCAAGAAACGCCGTGATGGACTGAAAAGGTGCTTTATGATTGCCATTAGAAGTTTGATGTGACCTGTGTGGCAGAAAGAGACGAAGAAATGTCGCGAACGAAACCATTCGCATCGTTTAGCATCGGGTGTAGTGATGCAAGGAATTAAGTGTCCTCCAAAGCCACACATAAGACTGCCGAGTATGCTTTCTTCTTCTCATCTTGTTATTTCTCTCCTTTTCTGAACCTCTTTATCTTAAGCTCTCCCAACATTTGTTTCGCAATAGTCTTTAGTAATCCTAGGCACAGATATGATGTTGGTGCCCAGGGTAGTGAAAGGGATGATCCCGCAATCTCATGGTCGGGCTACTGATCTTCAAAAGGCTATGAGCGTGGATAACATTTCTCGTGACGCAAAAAGTCGATGAGACGAGTTCATAGCGTGAATTTCTCTCCTTGGTGACCTTGAGTGTACCGTAAAAGGAGTATTAAAAGACTAGCCATTTCTGATTCCTACTGAGCGCAGGCTCATGTTCCACCATTCCATTGAATCAGACCACAAAATGCTGTTCCTGACCTTTGATATTACTTGAGATCCACTAAATTCGCGGAAAAGGAGGCTCGATCGGCAGAATTTCCAGGCATCCCAATATTAAGCCCAATAATACTATTTTGGTTCCTGCGTCACGCAAAAGAAGCTACGGAATCTCTACCTAAAATAATCGTGGACAAATCTTATGTATTATCCGAAGGAGACAGGATGGATCCAGGGTCCCGTCAGAGATAACTATACAGAACTCTAGGCAGAACCTCTGCACAGTCCCTACTGTTATGAAAGAACGGCCTCCTTGTGGCATGTTTTACAGTACTTGACATCTTCTCGGCCCTCCCATTAGCCATCGGAAATTACAAAAGGAATGAATCATGACCAATCATTCGCCTTTGCATGAAATTATTTAACGAGAAATGCCATTAAAGCCTCTTTTGACCGAGACAGTCCTTTTCGGCTGCTGGAAATAAAGAATGATCTTCTTTCCAAGAATTTGAGGACGGTGTCCAACGTAACATCCTTGGCGGCCCATGTAATCGCGCCACCCTGTCATATATTTCCGCTTGATCATTCAATTACTCTGTATTGTATTTGAAAGCTTTGAAGTGTTTGTAAAGTAGATAGAAAACGTTTTGAACAACCCCGTAACGGGGACCCGAACGCTCATGTGATACTCGGGAAATACTTAACAATTCTGTCAATTTTCGCCCTTCTTAACGTAGTATGTCACATTACGATAAATACCCGACCACCAAAATCCATCCTTCACGAACATTCCTGTCGAGCTCACATCCTGATGGCCGACATTGTCACGACATCTGGCCATGATCTCTGTGTGTTTCCCAAGAGGTATTAAAGCTTTTAAACGGTCCTTTTCAAGGCCGAATTAGATGCAACCGCAAAGCATGAACTTCCTAACGCTGCATATAATCGCAATCTCGTTCTTCTGCTTCGAACTTTTTTTACCTAGTAGGCGGCTAGAAATCTAGATGAATCCAGCAGATGCGGCTCTAGATCAGAAAACCTCAGGTCACTACGGCAAAATGTAGCCAATAACCATTCGTTAAATTTGTTTCCTCCTCTAACCAGCCTTGAGGATTCCTGGATAAATATTCGGCCGCACAGTTTATCTACTCCTGAAGTTACTTCAATTCCAAATTTCATTTCGCCATCAATTATATTCAACTCTCCAGTTTCACATTAATATTATTCTTTTAGAAATTTGTCTAGAGGGCTTGATGGTCCCAGTAAGCAACGAATTAATTGTCCGAGAGGAGATATATTCGAAGTTTATTCAATGTGAACACAATCTCAGGAGCCCCGCGCCACATAGTATAGTAGCAACAATTCTGTTCTGTCATCGTGCGGAAGGTAAACTGAGTAGGGTGAATTTTGCTGCCGGTCTTCTTCTTCCAGAGAAAGAATCATAAAGCGACAGAGGAGGCCTCAGTCTCTAACACGAAAGTGGAGTAAAAGTACCAGATTTCGAGCTCTGGAGGCGTTTTAAGCCACTCCTCCATATGATCAGGACCCTTTTGCATCTATGGCATCCACGTCAAGTCATTTTTAGCTGATTTCGCCTCATGGAGCACTGAGGAGCTCTCAGGGAACTCATTAACCATTGATAATAGCCAGAAAACATTTAGAAGCTTCTTAGTTCGATCACATTGATTGGAGCCGGAGTTCTCAAGATATAACTGATCATACCTGTGTCAAAATTGATACAGGCATTATTGAAAACATGCCGCAGTAACTGGAAATCAGATTGAGCAGAGCTACACAAAATCTCAACTAAGTTCAAATTAGCCCCCGAATGTTTAAAATGATTCCTTGAAATGTTATGCATGTTCTTGTAGAGATTTTGAGAAAACAATGAGGTTTTTGACGTATTATGTCGCAAAATGCACCCTGCAAAGGAGTCCTTTCATCATTCTTTGAGAAGTAGCGCTTAAATTCATCAATGAAAACTTTCTAACCACAAATTTGTAAGTCCCATACGTAAGTCCCACACCTAGAGAAAATGTTTACTCCCCTTGAAGGTCTCCGAAAAGCCGACTTTTCAGAGCTTGGTGTAAAAACTTTTTCTTGAATACCTTAAAAGCATCTAGCTTGGAGACTAGTGCTTATTTCTTCGGTAAAGTATGTCAGTATAGATTCATTATCTTGTTAAGCTGACTTTATTCAACAGAAAAGCCTGGATTCCCATTCTTCATAGTCGCTGTTACCACTGTAAACGACCATGAAGAACTAGAGTTCTTGGTAATACCTTTTTACAACAATTCAATAACTTTATTCTTTACGATCGAGTTATGACTGGGAGGCATACATCAAGCCTTTAAATTTACGGGGTTATCGCCCATAAACTAAAAAAAATGGACCACTGGAACGTTAGATGGCTCGAGATCATGAACGTTCCAAGCGGCCGTGGCCATACATTTAATTGCATTCACCACTGCCCTCCGCTTTTCCTCTTGTAGATGCTTTAACTTCGAAGCGAGGAGAGCTGCTCTTGGATCGCTGGAACTATCTCCTGCTCATTAATTAACCCAATATCATTAAAATCGGATTTCAACGAGTTTGAAGCGGCAAAATCTTTACTTATTGACTACAAAAGGAACTTGAAGCCCTCGCTATCAGTGCTAGCCGCTTCAATCATGGGAGCCTCACTGAGTATCAGTAAAAGGACTTCCTGCATCAATCCGTCAGGTTCATTTGCTAGTTACTCTACTCCAGGTTTGCTTGAAGAGATTCTAAAAAGTTGGGTTGCCAATAATGGTTGCGAATAGGGCACTGCATACCACAAAAATGTCCAAAGGTACGAAAGAAGATCCGAAGGATAAAGAAGCATTTTTCGTGCAGAGCAACTGTCTCATCGGCTATTTTGGTCGTCAGCGCCGGAACCTTTCTCGTACAGCTTAATACTTAAGCAACTGTTCCATCAGCGACTGGGGCCGTCAGCTAAAGAGCCAACTTTTCACAGCAATACCATGAAATTATATTCGGGACAGCACCTGTTCCCAAGAGGACGTGAGTTTCAGTACCATAAGGTTTCAAAGCGACTAGCTCTAACATGCGCGTGCTCTCCAGATGATTCGATGTTGCTGGTTTCATTACAAGTTCAGCCTTAGCCACCAATCTCTTTACGTGCTTTCTGTCTACTTCTGCGTCTCCGTGGAAATGCTGACCAAATTTTATGCCCGAGGAGGCCGATAAAAGATCTACAACTACTTTATACTATCTACAGTGATACTCCAGACCTCCTAACGCCTCTTAATCGTTCTACCTTTGCTTTCGTCCGTTCTAGACTCTGAATCGACCAAATTTGGCTTAAAAGCCGCGCTATAATTCATGAAGGCCTCGAGCTACATGAATTTTTCTCTACTCTCTTTCAAAAGGGCCTGTTCCTATGAATCACCATAGCCGCAGCCACCACATCACCCTTTCCAGACTTATGCACAACCACAGGCTCATCGCCTCCTCGTTTCTTCAAGTTCAGTATTTAGTTCGTTGCGGACCTTTCACTTGCAAGACAAACTCGAGGGGCTCCACCAGATTGCTCCTTTGCCCAACATATGGGCCGCGAATTAAACAGGAAAAAGGGAAAACGGGTGGTCTGATGCGGGTTCTGAGAGCATGGAGTCCCTTAGCACTTTTGAATATAAAAAATGCAGATATAGTCGGGTTCTCCATGTTCCGAAGGTATTTCTATCTCAAATTTCTTCTTAACGTAAGAGAGAAAGTTATGGGAACTGATTGGCCAGCTGGACCCGCCTTCTCTTCTAGCTGTTCCTGGCCTCCACTTTGTGCGTCCATTCCCTTCAGTATCTTCTTTGTAACCTTCGGAGCAGCGGAATGCTTTCCATCATCAGCAAAGAAGAACTTTTGAGAGGTAAAAAAATCTATTTTATCTTTCTTTAGACCCTTATCGTCTCTTGGAGCACTACCCATGACAAACTACACCATTTACTTTTCCTGGACTATTTCATTACGAAGAATTCCAAACAAATAGGTTTCTTCCAAGCAAATAATTTTCTTAAAGATCATTTAACTGCGTCCGGGAGCCCGATATCTCCTTTGGTTCCAACTTAGCGTTGATAAAATTCTGAAAGTCTACTTCCGAGTTCGGATTATTCCCAAAATCCTAAAACATCTTGGTCCTCACGCTTGCTTATTCCTTCTCCTCCTTATTAAGCGATCCCTCATGCGAAAAAAATGCGCAGTAAAACTCTAACGATGCGTCTTTAAGGTGATAGAGGATCTGTAGCGCCTTCCGCTCGTATTAATACCGCGAATTACGACATTTCTTGTAGGAAAAGTAAACCAAAGCGTCGGAATAGGGGGGTCGTTAAGGGGCACGTGTAGACTTTTGTTATTGATGATGTATTTTGCGTATCTTTTATACGGCATCATTTTGTTTTTCTGTTGTCATTCTAGGCCAGGTGGAACCTTCGCCTTTTCTTTTCTACGTGCATCTCCTTTTTCTTCGCCATCGCTCCATTTCTTTCCTTATGCCGTATTATACAGTACGGTGAACTTCCGAAACGAATGGAAGCTAGAAGAGACACGCGTCCCTTTACAATGAGTATTAATTCGGCTGCGCCGCACAGCACAATTTATACGAGTATTTAGCACAAACGAGAGCATGACGTAGTTGGAACTCGCAACAGCACGGGGGTTGCATTCAAAATGGGATTACTACAGTAACAGTCACAGAGTTAAGTACTTGCAAAAAATGAGCATATAAGTGTACATATTTCAAATCAAACGACCCGCATCGGATTAAACTATCTAAAATGCGTCTTCAATAGACTACAAATAGCATACATTAGGGCAATGGATAACTAGTCTTGAAGAGACCAGAATCGGCAGAGCTTTTGCGCTATGGACAGAGGGTCTTGAAGAGAATAGAAAAAGAAAGGCGTTTCTGGAACGGACAATATTTCTTACAGATTATCAATATAAGTTCTGCTCTATCTTTACCACAATAATTCAAGTGCCATCGATATTAGTTCCCATGTATCATCTAGTGCAACACTCAATATCATTTGACTTATTTAAAAACATAGAGATGTAGCACTTGAAATTCGTTCTGTTATTTTATTTTCAAGAAATTTGTTGAATAGTGACAGAACAGAACTACTTTTACTCATTCCTCGTATCGTCTACAGAAGTTATTGAAACAGTAACTTTATGGTTAAGCCACGAATAGCAGAAATTTTTTTAATACTTTTCTAGATATCTTTGTCAATTTCCAGCTTCAAGAGAAGTAATCTCAACAATGCGAGGAAATGATGTTAAGAACGCTTGGACTACATCGTATATTGCAACATTTACTAGGGTAGCCCATGCACAAATGATTTTGAATACTTTTTGTGTTATTTTTTCAAATAACATATTTCTTTCGAACATACTTCTGCAGATAAACAAAATTACCTCTACATATATTTTTTCACCCGCATTACAAAGGTGAAATTATACTGCTCTATTGTATATGTCTCCATCCCCTTGCAAAATCAAATAAACCAATAGTAAAAGACTATTCACAGCGGAATAAATTTATGTACCTACCAAAAAGGCGTGAGGTACAGAAAGAAGTTTTATTAATTTGACATATTTTATTTGTTTGGCATTTTGCAGCAATTATTCCAAAACACTTGCAAAACAGTGTTGTTCTGAAAAAAAGATATTTTTCTGAATTTTGCTTTATGGTAAAGAATTTACTGCCTTTAAGTTTGTGGAATCTAAACAATTAGTATCGAATAGAATACAGCCGTAACTACGGTCATTGTTCTGAAATATTCAACAAATTGTGGCCACTTTTTCGCAAAAACGACAGGATGGTGACACTTCCATTTTCATACAAAAAAATTATGTAGGTCCTGTAAAGATAACAGCGCAAAGCGAGGTTGCTAGCCTTCAGCTTTTATCAAGATTTGGCTTATTACAGTCGTTTGTACATGAATCGTGCTATGTTCTTGACATTACAGCTTGGATTCTTATAAAATAGAGTTTCTGAGATTTTTAGTAGTTCGCATTAATAAATAAAACGTTAGAAACTATACCAAATTATCTAAATAAACAAAGAAAATACTAAGAATACTAAAATGTGTCCTTAACTGCATAAATGTTCGATATATCGAACACAGTCCGTTTTCAGGAAATTACTGTATTCACTAAAGGGGATCTTAGTTTCGATACATAGATGGCATGGAGCCCTTTTCTGGACTCACTTACAGCAATTTTGTAGCTTACAGATGAATAAATTCGAACTGGAAAAGTCATATTTGGTAGTTAAAGGATGTACCCATACCCGAAACATTTTGCCAACTCTGCAAAAAGAACAACAGGGTAACGAAATTCTTCAATTCGAAGCTTTCATATTCATCGTCCCCAGTGATTTCCTTCTTTATCATTAAATATGCGTTCAACTACCATAAACAAGGCCTCTCCACTCGCTCGCACTACATTTCACCACCCCCATTGATTGGTTGTTCCTCAAATAAACTCTTTGCTCTCCCCCTTTCGGCACGACTAGTACCATTAGATCAGACCTAATACTCTCCCCCTGATCCCAAGCATTTTTCACTACACGAGAATGCATGGGGTCCGCCCCATGCACAATGCAAAAACACCACGACCCTGAGTTGGCACTTACCCCCGTTCCAAAGTCGAGACCGCAGTTTCAAGAGCAGCCTTGGGAGCCTTCCGAATCGTCTACTAAGATCTTACGTGCAGCACCTACTGGACATGCCTTGCCGCTCCGCCTGCTCATACTGAGGGGGTCTTTGAGATTGACAATGTGCGAATGAGCAGTCTTCCCCACCGCCGCAACTCTGTGGAACAGCTACGTGCAGATAATAACTCTGCAGGCTTGGCATCCTCTGAATGGATGCATCGTGAGTTGGGAAACACCGGAGTTTGTGTCGATGAGTACCATACTGCAGATGATCCGATTTCTTTACTGCTGCGAGCGGATGCCATTTTGCAGGAAAGGGCCTTAATGAAGAAGCGAAAGAGAACGGCTGATGCAAATGAAGGAAATACCCAGGCAGATGGAGCAAATTTATAAAGGAAAATTAGGCCAAGGACTAGAAAATCATCAAGAAACCTTTGACTTTTGGTTACACCCATTCATGGTGCACAAAATTCCTCGACTTTCGTCACGCCGCATTACAAAGACACGAACCAGGTCCGTGGACTCAGGCGGATTGATGAGGGGGGAGGAGCCCGAAATATTGATGGTGACGGTAATTCAAAGATCCTTTTCAAGACTTGGTTTGATTGCTTGATAAAGAACGGAATACATCGACAGTATCGGAAAGACAGTCCTACAGTTGTCATAAGAAGAGCTAAAGAAGTAGTTGGATGTGCAAAGACTTACTCTTTTTCACACGAACAGGGGCAGCCAGGGTACCAAAACTGTATTCATCTCCGTATTCGGATGATCCAAAGATCAGCGCCCCGTACATTCCACTGCTGTCGCCATCGTACGGCATCCTAGCGAAAATATAGGACAAGATAATACCCGCCGTAGCAAAAAATGTTCGGGAGGGGGCCGGGATTCAGCAAGGTGGACGTGGTCGGATTGGATCTCGAACAGGCGATATTACACCAAGGTGTGTTTTAAAAGTGAGAGGGGATCTTCGTAAAAAAATAGGCCTAAATAATACCGGGAGAACTGAGAGAGGAGAAGCAGATGAGCAGCTACGGATGACGTGGAAAGTGTCGCTCCGGGTCTTAGTAATGGAAATAGTGCGGGAGACCTGTCACGTGGATGGAAAAAACATATATCACCAACCATAAAGTTGACAGAATAGAAGAACTTCAACGATCGATTTTTTATGCAAAGGTCTCGCCTGTGTTCCTCTTCAGTTAGGGAGAACGAAATTTGAACTACTTTCAAATAACCTCGATGATGTAAAAGCATCAATTTTCGGGTACCAGGAGATGCCGTGTTTAAGAGATGTATGGAATAGATTGATGAGAAAAAATGTCTCTCCTGTCCAGAAGGAAAGAAAATGCTCTCTGTTGACATGGCAGAAATGTAAATTTTTCTCGCTTCTCATACATTCTTGTGCTCATCTCGTTTGATTTTGAGACTCGCGGCAGACATACTAGACAGGTTCACTGGATTCAATACAGAACCGCATTTTACTTTATATTTATTTATTTACTTTACTTCTAAATTGTCGTATGAATTACTGCCGTCCTCAAACATCGGTAAAGAGGAAGATTCAAGTTGGGTGTCTTCATACCGCGCGACCTAACAATATTAATGGGAGAATTCGAGAGGATTGCGTTCTTCATGTCAAGTAAATTGCTCTTAGATCCAAATAACGGGTTTGCAAGTTAGATTATGACCTTTTACCATTTCTTGTGAGAAAGTATAGGTTAAGGCACTGAGCCCAAGGAAAGCCGATTGCGGTGGCAAGGCCGTTGACGTGTAGTTCTGTACCGTTGTCCATGGTATACTACAAACGATGTCTCTGAGGCGGTAAGGGTGGTTTCAGGTGATTGTTCAGATATTTCGAGGAATTTAAACTAAAAACAGGGGTGAGAGGGCCTTATTTGGCAAAATAGTCACAATTTAAAGGGTAAAAGCAAAGCTCAAAGTTGTTGCAAAAATGGTCGCGCTTGGTGCCGGGTTTCCTGGCGTTGTTGAGGACCTGTACAAATGCCAACCTCTATTTGTAGCTCTTTTTGTTCTGAAAGCTAAAAAAAATGACGCGGGTTAGATCTAGAAAGATAGTGTTTCAGAGGTAAATTAAACCCTCCTCTAAGTTTTAATGAAAGATCTCCCTTCAAAATTTATTATTGACAACAGACCCTTTCTCGTATATGCAGTTTACTATTTGAAGAAAGAAATGAAAGGAAGTGGTTGGTTCAAGATAGATTTACATGCCATCGCCGTATGTAAGTACGAGAACTACAAAGCTCCAAAAGTTATCCGGCGTCTTCACCCAGCTCCACCACCGTAAAGCGATATATTTGCATTCTAGACATCTGCTTCTCAGTCAGGGAATTTTGAGGATGACCCTTATTGGAGAGAGGAAGGTGCAACCCGCATTAATAAGCACTCGATATTTGAGAATGTAAAATTCCCCAGAAGGATACCAGATGGGAGTTTAATTTTCACAATAGCAAATAGGACAGAAAATTGCCTTGTTACGAGGTATTCTTATATGTCAGCGACCCTAGTATACCGTCTCTGCAGAGATAATACCACTTTTCCCGCGCCTTGTAAGGATTTCAAGTGATCAACGATCACATTGCATCCCTGAGGGACTTAGACGACGATATAGTTGACAACAGGTGCGAAAAGAAAAACGTAATTAAGTATATGAAGCGTGAAAGCATGAATTAGAACGTTTTTTTTCGGAATTCGAAAAAAATCCGGCATTTGCAGCTGTTTTCAGATGGGATTTAGTTGGTTGCAATTATTTTCTATGATCTAGTGCCTCTCTGGATGCACTTCGGGAAATTTTACAAAAGAAGATTGAATAAAACTTCATGTCTCTAGAGATCTACAATCATTTCCTTCTGAAAACAAAGTCTTTCCCAGGCATTGGTTTTTTAGCCTTTGAGCTGGTGGGGCTGGCCTCGAAAATTAAGAGGGAAGAGACGGATGCAGCATATAAAAGGGAGGTTGATGGTACGGAGCTCAGCGTGGAGGCGGAGAAGGAAGTTACTACTTCCCAGAAAATGGATTGATGGAACTGGCAGCAAAGCAAAGCGAAACCGCTTGCGATTCTCCAACTCAGCCGAGGTAATCATGTTGCGTACAAAAGTGGACAACCATAAGCCGCATCAAGTTATGTTGCAACAGTACTGTGCAATTACAGTAATAAAAAAGGAAAAATCGCGCGGTCGTCAGACAGTTACTCGATGGGATATTTTTAACCTACTTCTATGTGTAAAGAAGTTGGAAGGGTACCATAGAAATTGCTTAGACCTACATGATATCGTGAAAATTTTACCAGAGTATAGAATTTAAATGCCTTTATGTGCTGACATAGAAGTGGATAACTGTGATACGCAAATAAAAGACCATTTGTGTACTTCGCAAGAGTTAAACAAGGGAGAAAGGATTGACTCTAAGCTCAGTTGAAAACAGAGGCGTGTCTCATCACCAAAAAAAGGCAAAATTATTAAGAAGTAATAACAAAGCGTTGAAAAAACTAAGATAAAGGAGACACAGCAAGTAAGAGTGATAAATGTATGTAAAAAAACGGAGTTAAAAACCCAGCGAGTGAATGGAACGAATAGACTGGAAAAGATGCAGTTTCCGACGTCGAAGATGGAAAGGCTACCGACTACAGAGAACTCTCGTCACCGGGTCAGCGGCTGAGTGAATCCGACGGTGGAGGGCCTGATGACGCCGATGAGGGGGACTTTGCGGACACAGCGGTCAAAAAAGATATTAAAACCAATGCGGGGGAGTAAATAAAGACAATGTTGCAGCGGTTGTAGAGTAAAAAGTGCTTGAGGTTGCACAAACTAAAGGGAAGGGTGCTTAGCCTACAGTGCGGAGCTTCAGACACCGAAACGGGGTGAATTTGCAGACGCCAAGTGGAGAAGGGGCGGTAAGTTCCGACGCCTCGCATGACGCTAACGGTGATGACGTCAAGAAAGGCGAGAATGATTATGCCAGGAAACATATTGTTGTTGATGTTAAATGGGACCTTTTTATTAAATCAAAAGTGGGGAGTTCCCGAGGTCGAATGTGGGGCGGAGTTCCGAGGCCAGATGAGAAGCGAGAATTTCTTGAATTAAACGAGGGGAGTTGGGCGACGGGGCGAAGATGGTGAGGAGAGTCGAAGGAAAGGAGATGGGGAGGGCCACCGTGAGGGGGATTGGGAACCCTTATACGAGGTAGGGAGGATTATCGGAAAGGAGGGGGTTCAAAACCAAACTGTGTGGGGGGCGCCATCGCGAAAGGGGGAAGAGCCCCGATAAAAAATAAGGGGAGAGTGCCCAAGAGAAATGGGGAGTGGCTGAAGAGAAATGGCACCGATAAGAATGGGGAGTAAATTCGAAAAGGAGGGAGGGACGAGTACAAATACGAGAAGGGGTGGGAGTGCAGATGTGAATGGAGTGAGTACGGCCATTGCGAAAGTGAGGTAGATTGATCGCGCGAAGGCTAGAAGTGCAGATATGGAGGTGAGCAAAGGTATTAACTCCAATATTTTAGTAGTTTTTCGCGACGGCAGTGAGTAAGATGGTGCTCGCCGTGAAGAAATTGCGGAGAAGAATACTTATGGGGAAATTTCGTAACAGAAACGAGTCATTTTGGGTAATTTCTGAAGGAAGCAGTTGCATTCTATTATTTTTCTATATTTTCAGTAAATCGAAACAGTGAGTCTATTTGATAAATGGAATATACTGAAATTCTGCATTTCTCTAGAGCTTCTGGCCTCTAAACTTTGAAGCAACTTTTCAAAATAACAAAAGCATTTCATCATGGGTCTTTTCCATTTCACAGGTAACTAGCCAGCCCTCTATCAATCTCTCGAAATGACATCATACCACTCATATGCATACCGCATTTTTAGGGGCTCGAAGCTATTTTCGATATATGAATACCATAGGAGCGGCATTGGGATTACCACCCAAGTTTTTTTGATTTCACAATTAATAGTTTGCAGTGGTGAGGAGCTTTTCTTGCTTTGCTGCTTCCTTTCATATCTTTCCTTCCCACTTATCTCTAGTCGAAGCTTTAGCTTCATTTCAAGGAGATTACATCATCTCCTCTCTCGTAACTGTATTTCTAAGAATCTCCCTCAGTCTATTCAACCGGATGTCTAACCTCACATCTTCAATACCTCGGTTTTAGGGTGGCATTGTCCTAGCTGGTGATAATCTCATCTCTACTTTCAATCATCATCGTAATCCGTTTTGACAGGCAAAAAGGAGTTTATCATTAACCCCTTCCCCCGCTGAAGTTTTCATTAATCCAAGAGACGATGAAATTCACTGCGCTATTACGTGATTTCGGATGCAGCTCTGTTATTTACTAACATAATTTTCCTTTCTTCTGCCATACCCATGATGCCCATGCCCATGTACTTGTATTCCCAGGAGAAAATTTCGGAGCCAATGTTATAACTTGGTATCTCCCCAGAATATGAGTCGTTCATAACCTTGATGAGCAACAGACCAACCGCGAGGATGTTTAAGTAATTCGTTACACTAGGAATCCCAAGGAATGGGTTCCACACGCATATATTCATATCACAGATGATTTCCATGTGCGAGGCTTCACCGGCGATAGGCAATAGACGATGCTTAGCGTACCAAGGGGTCCGTCGGCCGCCGTGGAATTTTACAAATACTTTTTTTCTCTCGGCCTTTCCTAATTTACTTACATTATTTGTCTAGTATGATTACAACTACTTGGACCGTCGGTTCATTTCAGAATTTCGTCAGTTGACGGTACAGTATGCAGCTATCAAGCAGCATGAAGTGCCTTGCGTACAATCGCAGTCATCGGGTAGCCTAAAGGCGGCTGTTGTCAGGTCTGCTACAAATGCGCAGGTTTGGCCCTTCTTACTTCCCTTCCAAAATGCCATGAAGGGTGGCAGGACACAATTACCATTGCACCCTAGAACAATCCACACAAACTATGCACCCAGGAGACCCAACGCAGCTGAATTAGTGCTGAATATTTTTGAGCTCCACAGCGGTAATAAGGCATAAATAATAGTCCTTGATGCTAGTGCAATTACTTTCTGTTGCCTTTTCTGGCAGCTTAAAGCTAGCAAAGAGGCTTACAGACGTCTGTTACTGTAGTTTGCTGTACAACATAGAACTTGACCATTAAGCTTTTGCACTGTACAGTGCTGTAAGCTTGAGCTGATCTTCTTTATATCAGATCAAGCATGTTTAGGGCTAGCTTCCTACCATCGTGTACTTGGCTCCTGGAAACTTCCTTCGATCAAAAAAAGCACCATTTGTCTCTCCTTGAAGTCGATATAAGCCCAGGTCTATCTCCGTCTTCTAGCTGAGTAAAGTTCCTCACCACCTTCTCTTCTCTCATCTCTTCTTCTTGGTCCCTCCCTCCTTCTTTCTCTCCCTCTCCCCCTCTCCTCCTTCCCTCTATCACTTGAAGTATGCTACAGCTGTCCGGGAGAAATCTTTCAAGTATATCGTTTCCCCTGCGAAATCGGACGAAATTCAAAGGCACAACTGCCTTAGAGCGCATACAACATTGAGTAAAGGATAGGCTCCTCTTTTTTCGGCAGCATTGCATCGCAAGTCCGCCGCAATGAAGCCACTATATGAGCTGTTGTCCTCTAGTACGCGACTGGATATATATTTGGATATACCAAAGCGCATTTGAAACTGAGCTCCGAAATACAGGGGACCAAACATAAAAGATCCATCTTGCCTCATTTCATTATCCGGCAGAAAGTACTCCATGATAAGCTTGTTGTGTGCTTCTTTAAAGTTCCGAAATATATTTGGGCTCTTCCCCTTATATGGACCTTTGAATCTCCTCACATCAGCAAGGTAGTTAGCAAATTGGGACACTACAAAAAAGTGCTTCTCATCTTTTTGTAGTATATCTTCCAATACTTGATCTGCGATTTCACCGAGATCATTAAACACCCACCCTTGCATGTTGAAGCATATTTAGGAGACTTAATGGGGGCAAAAGGTTTGGTCCGGACGAGAAATTAACATAGGGATGATGATATGGTCAATTATTTTGCTTTACGGAATTCGGAAAATGAAGAAGTTATTGCGGTAGAGTAAAAGCAATTATCCGGAACGAAGATGGAGGTGTACCAGAGATCGAGAGTGGAAAGGAATGTTGAGAGAAGAGAAAGGGAGGGAATATGGGAAGCAATAAAAGAGTCCCCATTATGGCTCATTGCCAGTCCCTCTCCTGCCAGTTACCTGGCAGTGTTCCAAAAAATTGGGTTGATATTAACCCCGCACCTGGGTAGTGCGGGGGTTACTGTAATTTCCCATTGGGGGTATATTATAAAGTAACTACCCGGAGGCATATTCACAGGACCGCGGTAGGTACGCGCTTGCTACGCGACCACCCTCATCTTGCTCTCTGTTTCCACCTCTTGGCCCCTCGCTAACCGCCAAAGGCTATCCATCGTCTCTTGCTTGCCTTTCTATTCCACATCTCTCACAGTTATAGACCCAGAGGCCAAGAAGAACAAATCGCCTATGTTATCCGAACCTCCTTTACTCTCACCTGAAGGTGGCTTCGATACTGGGAAAAAGAAAGTCGGCCAGTGGTCTGATGCCTTGAAGGAGGCTCACGAAAATGGCCACTACTGTACTTTGCAGAAGCTATTCAAGTTATTTGGCCGAATTTTATATGAACGTGGGCTACCCGAGGCTCAGAAGCCGATCTTACATGAAGCACTATCAAAACTATACATTAACTACCTCCAAATTGATGGCCCTTTCAAGTCTGTTCTTGTTATTCAGCTACCCTAATACTGTATTACTGTACAGTACACCGCTACTGCAATGTTGGCCTGTACGTCCCACGCGATGACACGGGACTACTGTTGGGTGTGCGAACTACTGTTGGGTGTGCGGGTACTAAAATACCCGTCCTCGCCCTAACTGGGCTCGGACACAACAGGTAACAAAGAAGTATTCGCAACGTCGACCAACCCCGTTGCTACGCTGAGGCGCCCGCCCCAGCCCTTATCTAAATAAAAACACAAACTTTTAGTCAACTAGCGATCTAAAATACCGCGTCTATCGCCGCTGCGCAGAACGCTGAGAGCCAAGACCGGGTCTCACGACAGTTCCCGACGTAGTTCAACTGTTTGCTGTAGAACCCCTATAAAAAAATCCACCACGTTGATTGATTCCTATAAGAAGGCCACAAAATGTCGTCGAGAGAAAAATGGAGGCATTGCAGAACTTCGTGTCCCGATTTCGTGGCCCCAAAGCCAAGTATCTTCTCTACTCGAATGCTTCAACATCATATCATATTTATGAGTTCCTCACCATTACCCTTCCCAGCACTGCTGCGCTGGATGAAGGTACTCTGACCAATGCTAAGTTGCAGCTAATTGCCTTGGCAGAATGTAAGGCAAAAGGACAGTCTCATGACGTCTAGAAGATATCTATCCCGAGTGAGAACCTTAATGCATCGATGGAGTCATTGGCTAAAATATGTACCCTCTTCATCCCTGTCCCAGAGGGACCTGATCCATATTTTCGGAGTACTGGGACTGTTTTGGTTCACGAAATGACCGGATGGTTCGAGTCATTTCATTCACTAAATCCATCCAGCCAACCCCCGCAGGCAGTTGCTGACATGTTTAAGTCAGAGCAAAAACCCTGCCGCCTAAATCTAGACGATGCAGTGAAAGTACTTTGAAGCCCCACCAGTGTCTCAAGCACAGAATCTCCCAGCATCTCTATGAAAGACGTTAAATACATGGCCGAAAATAAGGTCAAATCTCTCATGTCCTCTACCCGTCACTGCCAGGTGAAACTTCTTCTAATCCATCCTCTAGCGCAAATCACCCCGGGACAGGGTGAGGGTCTCCTCTTGCTAGGCACTGAAATTTGTCACCAATCCGACCTGCTGGGGCTGGAGCACCTGCTTTCCGATGCTCCTTGAGTCCGCAATCTTTCCGAACATCACCTTTATTTTCAGACTTACTTCAAACCTATTCCTTCCCCAGATGAAGATGCCGTTCGTACATACCTCCTCGTTATCCCATTGAAAAAAAATTTTTGTCCCTTCTTTTCCTCACAATTGTCCTTTTTATCTGTCTTCGAAAAAACTAACCGCATGAAGAACCGCTTTCAATATAGCAAAAATGTCAGGCGTTTCGAAACAAAACTTATTGGCTACACACACTTAACGTACGATGATATGGTTCGCCTATGTGAGCGCGGCGACGTCCTACCACACATTATCTCCCCATCCGAACTTTCGCTGGACGAAGCAATGTACTCCTATCGATGTACTGGGAAGTCAGGCCTATGGGAGAAGGGATACGTCTGGTATTCTACCGCAAATTTCGTTAATGTTGCAAGTCGCCAAGACCACAGCGGGAACCGATTCGGGCTGCGCACGAAGACCTCCGTCGTGCCCCCAAATATGCATTGCTTAGAGAGCTGAATAAGATCGACTTTGTCCTCCCCCGCTCTTATTCCATTACTGTTGAGGATTCTTTTGATCAGTTCGGCAATCCAGATGATTCAATCTCATCACTCATGCCAAGAATTACTCTTTAACCACAGCAGCAGGACACTGGAACGTGTGGTTCGGCGACGATGACGGTCCTACTGTCTCCACCAGATGCGTCCCCTCCGGCACCATCCTCCCGTCACATAAACTTGGACACGCAAGAATTACCCGACTCCGCAGATGTCGCAACCCTCTTTGATAAGCGTACGCGCATTGGACTTCCCATCACTCCACAAATGCGCTGCTATCATCACACAAACAGACGAAAGTTGACAATCCACGTCGAGATGTTGACCTTTCTGCTTTGCAGCGGTGGGACTCCTACTTTTGTACTAAGTTATTTCTCAGCACGACAAACGCTGTAGACCTCAATAGTACACACCAACCGCCACAACCTGACAAGGATGTCGGTGCGTTACCTGTCCGTCCTCCACCTACTGCTCCGTACTCTCTCTAATCTTCTGAACAAAAGATCCTGCGCGACATTGAAATGGCAGTTGGTGAAGGCCCTGTATGTGTGTTTCAGCTCCGGGTCGCGCCGCGGTGGTTAATAGACAAATCTATCCAGGCCTAGAAGGGTAAGTTCCGCAGCGAAGGAGCATACCAAGGAATCAATGATAAGCAGCTACCTCCCCATGCCAATCTTATTTCCTCATATCACTTCTTTCGAGTCAAAGTCACTGCAGAGTAGGGCAACTGTCGCCTAAATTGTTGTCTAATTCCCTTACGCAATCGTGATTGCGAGAAAAATTCAGTTCGCAAGGACTCCATTACGGCATTGTTTCCGGTCATACGACTTTTTCTATCCCTCACGGAGATTCTCTAATTCCCCTCTGCAAACCTCGACGTCAAAAGCGCTTAACCACAGGCTGTTGAATTTACTCGCGAATTGTACTTTCGTGCTCAGACAAGTCGGCATTTCTCTCCTGGTACCGTTTGGAAACTCCTGAGGCCGGCCTATGAAAAGGTCAAGTCCGGACGCCTTTGGCATTTTGTAGTAGAAGAAGTGATGCAGATTAACGGCTTCACCAGGGTCCCTGATCTGTCTCAGCTCTTCGTCATTTACGATGATAGCGCGTGGATCTCTCTTCTCGCAAGCCTCGCTAGACCATCCTCCAATTTCATGTTTCTTATGACGTCAGTTTCAAAATCGGCGCATTTCACTTAGACAATGACGTCATCTTCAATGGCCTTCATATTTACCAGGAATCAAACGACTCCATCCGAGCAAACATGCAAGAGTACCTCGACAAGTTGGAGCCCCTTCCTGTGTCTTGTGACCGTCTCATGAACTCTTCATCATCTTCCACTCCGGTTGTTATCACTTCATATCAAGCGTTGGACGGGAGCTTAACTTTCCTTGGCCACCGCGTCTTTCCTCAGGCCGTATTTGTCACCAGCTTTATTCAGCAACAAGTCTGCCACCTCGAGGTCTCTCATCTTGTCATCGCAAACCAGATGCCAGCGGAACTCAAAACCCTCTCTCCCTATTTATCCTTCATTTCTCCCTTCTCTGTCACCGCCCTATCCTACCTTGCTTTCTCTGACGCTATTAAAAGCATTTTCTCTTCTGACCAGACCGGCTATCTCTCCAGGATCTACCTGCCTGCGGGGGGTGTCGATATACCATATGCTCGATTGGATCACCACCAAACAATCCAGGATATTTTTTTCATTCATCGGTGCTAAAATAATGCTAAAATAGTAGCGCTGCAACGTCTGCTGATCGTGCGGCACAATTCGCCGACTGATTCCAAGCCTAGAAAAACAGCACCGTCTCCGTTTCTCTTTACTGAACGTTGATTCCAACAGGCTGTACTCCACGATTACAATGCTCCACGAGGGATCACATTACCATTTACGACCAACTGTCGCCAGGTAGCATGATTCATTTGAGGGCGACGAGAATGCAGAGATGCAGTTGGAGAGTATGAAGTACAATCCGGCAGATTTTGTTACGAAACGCAACGTGTTCATGTCTCTTAAACGCAGTATGATAAAGTTGACGGGTCTTATCGGATAAAAAGCTCTCGCAAACGCTCTATGGTTGAAAAGAAAAGGCGAAGGAGATAAATCCGTCGAATAGTAAACATATTGTTTTGTCTTAACCCTCTTCGCTTTTTCGATTTTCCTCCCTTTATGCTTCAATTCATAAATGGCTTCAAGGCGTTCGCCCTTTAGTGCCCGCCGAATATCGATGGGAATCTTCCCCTTCTTCCTCTTGCGTTTCTCCTTCCCCTTCGCTTGGACAATTACCCTTCTCACTTCGACGATTGAAACTAGTTGCTCATCTTTGCCAGGTATTGCACGCATGGCAGCCTCGCCCTTCTGGAGGGCCAAGCACTCAACAATATTGGTGACTACCTCTCGGTCTGAGTCAAATACTACGACATGATCAATGGTTTATCCTAGGCATTCCTTCCCGAGCAGCCTAACCAAGTATCCACCAGACTTCTTCTTCGTCAGCCATTCCCCAATGTCTCCTGGCAACAATTGCGCTTCTTGGACCGTATGGTAACATATCATACGTTTCTCTAGCAATAGATGCGCACGTCAAAGGCAACGTGCTGTCAAAGCACCCAACTGCAACATCTTATTTTCTGCCGTTTTCCCGGCCACATCAAACAATGCATTGTCGAGAGACGATTGAACACATTCACATGGTGAAAACTGCCGAAGGAAGGCACTTTTGGCAAACCAAATGGCGCAGTTCCGTCACCTGGCAGTCGGAAGCCGGCCCCGCCGAGCTTCACGTATTTTCCTGGGTTAAAGGTGCAGTAATTGTCGAGCCAGTCTAAGAGAGCTGCCCGATCCCCCTTGCACAGCCGCAAATCTATGCTCGCAGCCTCCAAATCGAGGTGCCTCACGCTCTTCACATCCGATTGTATCGAGCCCCCCTTTTCATCGTCCACATGCACCTACGTGATCGGGAAGCTCTAGAAGTCCATCAGCCAAAACTTACTAGATCCTCCACGAATGTGGTGCGATGCAAAGTACCGGTCCGGGGGGAGACCATCAACGTTCGTTCCGGTGAACATCATTCGCTTCAACTGCCACTCCCTCCTGCCATCTGATATTCATTTGCAACTTTACAGCACTATACAGAGGAGATTTGGAGACTGTTAGTGCTGGTACAGTACGACAGCTGCAAACTTATTTAATTTATTTATGTGCAGTACTATTAACTGTCCAATATGATAGTATTTTTGCCTGTACTATCATTTCAGTCTCCGCACAGTGTGCGGAACTAAGTTAGCCCGCCTTCATATTTTATACATTTGCGGGCAATATGAGAGTTGACTAAACGAGACCTACCCCCTTGTGTAGTTTTTTAATGCTCAGTTCGATGTAGAAGGAATTTTTATTCAACAGAAAGTAATTCAAAAAAATGTAGATATATATATAACTGCGCCAAAATTGCGCCAGGGGTTGAAACTTATAGCTATTCTCATACCGCTTTCCTCGCTAGTAAACCTTCCTTGCCAGGTACCCCCAGAAATTTTCAATTGTGTTTGCGCCGGGGTACTCAGCCAGCCAGGGTAGCGTGCGTACACCTTTTTTCTGCAGCCACAAACGTTTTGCTCTGGACCTATGAATTCTAATATTGTCTTATTGCTACAATCATTTCTAATACTCCCCAAAAACTTCCTCCGCAAATGGCAACAAACCGCTGCGCAAAGAATTAAAATATTTTCCGAATCTTGTTTGCCTCTCCACATTTGAAGTTCAGGCAACCCTTAAAAGTAAATCGCCCCCCAAGCATTAGCGAGCCACCACCGTGTTGACGAGCAGGAAAACGTTTAATGTCTTTTCTTAAATCATGAAAATACCAACTAAAACCATCGGAACCATCGAGATTAAAATTTTTCATCTGAAAAATTGGTTTTATGCAGAACCTACTACCTTTTGATATGAAACCGCTTGCCCAGGCCAACCGGACATTCTTGTGTTCACTATTCATACCAGAAGCTTTGTTCATCTTTCGGTATTTTAAATGGCCACACATCGATAGTATCTGCTGAACCCGGCGGGTCGATATCTGTGGATTCAGACTCTGGCGAAGTTCGCTGGCGCTCATATCCCCCTTGGATGCCTCTCGGAGTAGACGTCTCCAAGCAACTTCAGGCAGATTTTTGGACTTCTCCAAAAACCTTGCGATTGTTCTGTTGTCCCGATTTATGATAGCCCCAAACGTCCTGTGCGACAGTTGCTGACGGTCATAGGCACGAATCTGCCCTTTCTCAGTATCGCTGAGGCTCTTCCTATGGCCCATTTTTGGTGCCGGTCTTGGTTAATGCCCTGGTCGCTTGCCTCCACCCGAGCATTGGTTCTATCCAGTAATTTTTTATGGGCTTTTGGCGCCACTTTTTCCCGCCATGGAGCTTTCCAATTGTATTTGTATATAGTTAGTTTCATCCCTTAACGCCAGGGATGGCTCACCGGGGTAGTTGTTATAGATATTTCTTGAAGTATTTGTTGTTTAATAGAAAAGGCTTCGACATTGAACTGAGCGCTAAAAACAATTTAAAAATGGGTAGTTATCGTTTAGTCAACTCTGATACTGGCCTCAAAATATATAAAAATGTCTGCGGGGCTAACTTAATTTCGCGCATTGTAGTCTCTATTTCATTTATGATGGGGCCTGGTACATCCCACTGCGCTGCTGACATCTTTGTTCAAACTCGCCCGTAAGTCCATGGTGTTCCTCCTGAAAAACTTACAGCATGTGAAATTACTGTCCGCTCACTGTTAGTCCTTAGGTCTACAGGCTACGCAGCGAAAAAGTATGCTGGCGCATCAGAACAAGCTGGTAGTGCCAAAATTCGGTCACGTGTCCAGATGAGGCGTGACGCGCTCCACCTGCCCAGCGACCCAGATCCATCCCGAAACGTCCAGTAGCATTTTATTCCCCTTGCTTTTGATTCATTTTGTTCTCTGTATACCCATTTGCAACAAGTTGTCGAATGCTGTGCCGAAAATATCTCTTTTCGGTCTGCGCGTCAATTCAATCTTTCAAAGGGTCGACTATTGCAGCTCCTCAGTTACATTACCTGGTCTAGTATTGGTACTGCTCTCCTTTCTCACGTACCATGACACGGCTTGGGTCTCTCTCAATCTGAGTGACCAGTAATGCCTCTTAAGAAATTGTTACACAATCATTCCGCAAAGAAATTAATGAGTATTATACTTTTGCACTACCAGTTTGACAATATTAATGTGTATGTTTTAGAGTAAGGGGCTCTAGAATTATCCTCATAGGATTGTAGTAGCTAGATAATATATGAGCAAGAGCTACGCTACGGCATCAAATGCCCATAAGGGCCTTTCGCCGCCTCGTCAATCGAAGCAAGAAGAATCAACAATTTTATTTCAGCGAAAAAGTCCAAACCTTTTCAGGCTCGCCGCCTACGCAACCAGTCGGTTTTTTTCGGTTTTATTTTTCGCGACAAAAGTATTGAAATGTAAAACACAGTATAGTATGGTTAGAATTCAAAATTGCTCACCATACTATCTGATATCTGCGCAGCGAATGAATGAAGCAGCACACAGGGAAAATATTTGCCTTCTTTTCGCATAATTAATGATCCACGTTGTGCATGTTTTTTTTTCTTCCTGGTCAAGCAGAACCTTTAATTTCTTCCCTACTTATTTCTCCTTTTTCCTTTCTATCGCTTTTTCTCCATACTCATCACCCTTTCTACATTTCGCTGAAGCTCTTGAAACCAATGGAACCGAAAACAGGAACGTACCTTTTCACAATTTCCCCACCCGAGAGTGGGTAATAGGCTTATACGAGTTACTTTTAATGTCATATTGCGCCAAAAAATTCCTTCAACGCTTGCCCCTTCAGCCCTCTCGCCCCCTTACACGTTTTAACGCTTTTTAGGGTTCCTAGCCTCATACTACCTCCTTTTGGGTTCCTCTTCTCCGGTTGCATTTACTTTTCCATGCGTTGTGAGCCCTTTTACGTCGCCTCTTTCCAACCAAAATTACATATTTCAACCCAAACCGCAGCGAATTACTAAGGTGCTGTTAAACAGCTGGCATGTGCATGGTGGAAACTAGCCAAGAAACGCCGTGATGGACTGAAAAGGTGCTTTATGATTGCCATTAGAAGTTTGATGTGACCTGTGTGGCAGAAAGAGACGAAGAAATGTCGCGAACGAAACCATTCGCATCGTTTAGCATCGGGTGTAGTGATGCAAGGAATTAAGTGTCCTCCAAAGCCACACATAAGACTGCCGAGTATGCTTTCTTCTTCTCATCTTGTTATTTCTCTCCTTTTCTGAACCTCTTTATCTTAAGCTCTCCCAACATTTGTTTCGCAATAGTCTTTAGTAATCCTAGGCACAGATATGATGTTGGTGCCCAGGGTAGTGAAAGGGATGATCCCGCAATCTCATGGTCGGGCTACTGATCTTCAAAAGGCTATGAGCGTGGATAACATTTCTCGTGACGCAAAAAGTCGATGAGACGAGTTCATAGCGTGAATTTCTCTCCTTGGTGACCTTGAGTGTACCGTAAAAGGAGTATTAAAAGACTAGCCATTTCTGATTCCTACTGAGCGCAGGCTCATGTTCCACCATTCCATTGAATCAGACCACAAAATGCTGTTCCTGACCTTTGATATTACTTGAGATCCACTAAATTCGCGGAAAAGGAGGCTCGATCGGCAGAATTTCCAGGCATCCCAATATTAAGCCCAATAATACTATTTTGGTTCCTGCGTCACGCAAAAGAAGCTACGGAATCTCTACCTAAAATAATCGTGGACAAATCTTATGTATTATCCGAAGGAGACAGGATGGATCCAGGGTCCCGTCAGAGATAACTATACAGAACTCTAGGCAGAACCTCTGCACAGTCCCTACTGTTATGAAAGAACGGCCTCCTTGTGGCATGTTTTACAGTACTTGACATCTTCTCGGCCCTCCCATTAGCCATCGGAAATTACAAAAGGAATGAATCATGACCAATCATTCGCCTTTGCATGAAATTATTTAACGAGAAATGCCATTAAAGCCTCTTTTGACCGAGACAGTCCTTTTCGGCTGCTGGAAATAAAGAATGATCTTCTTTCCAAGAATTTGAGGACGGTGTCCAACGTAACATCCTTGGCGGCCCATGTAATCGCGCCACCCTGTCATATATTTCCGCTTGATCATTCAATTACTCTGTATTGTATTTGAAAGCTTTGAAGTGTTTGTAAAGTAGATAGAAAACGTTTTGAACAACCCCGTAACGGGGACCCGAACGCTCATGTGATACTCGGGAAATACTTAACAATTCTGTCAATTTTCGCCCTTCTTAACGTAGTATGTCACATTACGATAAATACCCGACCACCAAAATCCATCCTTCACGAACATTCCTGTCGAGCTCACATCCTGATGGCCGACATTGTCACGACATCTGGCCATGATCTCTGTGTGTTTCCCAAGAGGTATTAAAGCTTTTAAACGGTCCTTTTCAAGGCCGAATTAGATGCAACCGCAAAGCATGAACTTCCTAACGCTGCATATAATCGCAATCTCGTTCTTCTGCTTCGAACTTTTTTTACCTAGTAGGCGGCTAGAAATCTAGATGAATCCAGCAGATGCGGCTCTAGATCAGAAAACCTCAGGTCACTACGGCAAAATGTAGCCAATAACCATTCGTTAAATTTGTTTCCTCCTCTAACCAGCCTTGAGGATTCCTGGATAAATATTCGGCCGCACAGTTTATCTACTCCTGAAGTTACTTCAATTCCAAATTTCATTTCGCCATCAATTATATTCAACTCTCCAGTTTCACATTAATATTATTCTTTTAGAAATTTGTCTAGAGGGCTTGATGGTCCCAGTAAGCAACGAATTAATTGTCCGAGAGGAGATATATTCGAAGTTTATTCAATGTGAACACAATCTCAGGAGCCCCGCGCCACATAGTATAGTAGCAACAATTCTGTTCTGTCATCGTGCGGAAGGTAAACTGAGTAGGGTGAATTTTGCTGCCGGTCTTCTTCTTCCAGAGAAAGAATCATAAAGCGACAGAGGAGGCCTCAGTCTCTAACACGAAAGTGGAGTAAAAGTACCAGATTTCGAGCTCTGGAGGCGTTTTAAGCCACTCCTCCATATGATCAGGACCCTTTTGCATCTATGGCATCCACGTCAAGTCATTTTTAGCTGATTTCGCCTCATGGAGCACTGAGGAGCTCTCAGGGAACTCATTAACCATTGATAATAGCCAGAAAACATTTAGAAGCTTCTTAGTTCGATCACATTGATTGGAGCCGGAGTTCTCAAGATATAACTGATCATACCTGTGTCAAAATTGATACAGGCATTATTGAAAACATGCCGCAGTAACTGGAAATCAGATTGAGCAGAGCTACACAAAATCTCAACTAAGTTCAAATTAGCCCCGAATGTTTAAAATGATTCCTTGAAATGTTATGCATGTTCTTGTAGAGATTTTGAGAAAACAATGAGGTTTTTGACGTATTATGTCGCAAAATGCACCCTGCAAAGGAGTCCTTTCATCATTCTTTGAGAAGTAGCGCTTAAATTCATCAATGAAAACTTTCTAACCACAAATTTGTAAGTCCCATACGTAAGTCCCACACCTAGAGAAAATGTTTACTCCCCTTGAAGGTCTCCGAAAAGCCGACTTTTCAGAGCTTGGTGTAAAAACTTTTTCTTGAATACCTTAAAAGCATCTAGCTTGGAGACTAGTGCTTATTTCTTCGGTAAAGTATGTCAGTATAGATTCATTATCTTGTTAAGCTGACTTTATTCAACAGAAAAGCCTGGATTCCCATTCTTCATAGTCGCTGTTACCACTGTAAACGACCATGAAGAACTAGAGTTCTTGGTAATACCTTTTTACAACAATTCAATAACTTTATTCTTTACGATCGAGTTATGACTGGGAGGCATACATCAAGCCTTTAAATTTACGGGGTTATCGCCCATAAACTAAAAAAAATGGACCACTGGAACGTTAGATGGCTCGAGATCATGAACGTTCCAAGCGGCCGTGGCCATACATTTAATTGCATTCACCACTGCCCTCCGCTTTTCCTCTTGTAGATGCTTTAACTTCGAAGCGAGGAGAGCTGCTCTTGGATCGCTGGAACTATCTCCTGCTCATTAATTAACCCAATATCATTAAAATCGGATTTCAACGAGTTTGAAGCGGCAAAATCTTTACTTATTGACTACAAAAGGAACTTGAAGCCCTCGCTATCAGTGCTAGCCGCTTCAATCATGGGAGCCTCACTGAGTATCAGTAAAAGGACTTCCTGCATCAATCCGTCAGGTTCATTTGCTAGTTACTCTACTCCAGGTTTGCTTGAAGAGATTCTAAAAAGTTGGGTTGCCAATAATGGTTGCGAATAGGGCACTGCATACCACAAAAATGTCCAAAGGTACGAAAGAAGATCCGAAGGATAAAGAAGCATTTTTCGTGCAGAGCAACTGTCTCATCGGCTATTTTGGTCGTCAGCGCCGGAACCTTTCTCGTACAGCTTAATACTTAAGCAACTGTTCCATCAGCGACTGGGGCCGTCAGCTAAAGAGCCAACTTTTCACAGCAATACCATGAAATTATATTCGGGACAGCACCTGTTCCCAAGAGGACGTGAGTTTCAGTACCATAAGGTTTCAAAGCGACTAGCTCTAACATGCGCGTGCTCTCCAGATGATTCGATGTTGCTGGTTTCATTACAAGTTCAGCCTTAGCCACCAATCTCTTTACGTGCTTTCTGTCTACTTCTGCGTCTCCGTGGAAATGCTGACCAAATTTTATGCCCGAGGAGGCCGATAAAAGATCTACAACTACTTTATACTATCTACAGTGATACTCCAGACCTCCTAACGCCTCTTAATCGTTCTACCTTTGCTTTCGTCCGTTCTAGACTCTGAATCGACCAAATTTGGCTTAAAAGCCGCGCTATAATTCATGAAGGCCTCGAGCTACATGAATTTTTCTCTACTCTCTTTCAAAAGGGCCTGTTCCTATGAATCACCATAGCCGCAGCCACCACATCACCCTTTCCAGACTTATGCACAACCACAGGCTCATCGCCTCCTCGTTTCTTCAAGTTCAGTATTTAGTTCGTTGCGGACCTTTCACTTGCAAGACAAACTCGAGGGGCTCCACCAGATTGCTCCTTTGCCCAACATATGGGCCGCGAATTAAACAGGAAAAAGGGAAAACGGGTGGTCTGATGCGGGTTCTGAGAGCATGGAGTCCCTTAGCACTTTTGAATATAAAAAATGCAGATATAGTCGGGTTCTCCATGTTCCGAAGGTATTTCTATCTCAAATTTCTTCTTAACGTAAGAGAGAAAGTTATGGGAACTGATTGGCCAGCTGGACCCGCCTTCTCTTCTAGCTGTTCCTGGCCTCCACTTTGTGCGTCCATTCCCTTCAGTATCTTCTTTGTAACCTTCGGAGCAGCGGAATGCTTTCCATCATCAGCAAAGAAGAACTTTTGAGAGGTAAAAAAATCTATTTTATCTTTCTTTAGACCCTTATCGTCTCTTGGAGCACTACCCATGACAAACTACACCATTTACTTTTCCTGGACTATTTCATTACGAAGAATTCCAAACAAATAGGTTTCTTCCAAGCAAATAATTTTCTTAAAGATCATTTAACTGCGTCCGGGAGCCCGATATCTCCTTTGGTTCCAACTTAGCGTTGATAAAATTCTGAAAGTCTACTTCCGAGTTCGGATTATTCCCAAAATCCTAAAACATCTTGGTCCTCACGCTTGCTTATTCCTTCTCCTCCTTATTAAGCGATCCCTCATGCGAAAAAAATGCGCAGTAAAACTCTAACGATGCGTCTTTAAGGTGATAGAGGATCTGTAGCGCCTTCCGCTCGTATTAATACCGCGAATTACGACATTTCTTGTAGGAAAAGTAAACCAAAGCGTCGGAATAGGGGGGTCGTTAAGGGGCACGTGTAGACTTTTGTTATTGATGATGTATTTTGCGTATCTTTTATACGGCATCATTTTGTTTTTCTGTTGTCATTCTAGGCCAGGTGGAACCTTCGCCTTTTCTTTTCTACGTGCATCTCCTTTTTCTTCGCCATCGCTCCATTTCTTTCCTTATGCCGTATTATACAGTACGGTGAACTTCCGAAACGAATGGAAGCTAGAAGAGACACGCGTCCCTTTACAATGAGTATTAATTCGGCTGCGCCGCACAGCACAATTTATACGAGTATTTAGCACAAACGAGAGCATGACGTAGTTGGAACTCGCAACAGCACGGGGGTTGCATTCAAAATGGGATTACTACAGTAACAGTCACAGAGTTAAGTACTTGCAAAAAATGAGCATATAAGTGTACATATTTCAAATCAAACGACCCGCATCGGATTAAACTATCTAAAATGCGTCTTCAATAGACTACAAATAGCATACATTAGGGCAATGGATAACTAGTCTTGAAGAGACCAGAATCGGCAGAGCTTTTGCGCTATGGACAGAGGGTCTTGAAGAGAATAGAAAAAGAAAGGCGTTTCTGGAACGGACAATATTTCTTACAGATTATCAATATAAGTTCTGCTCTATCTTTACCACAATAATTCAAGTGCCATCGATATTAGTTCCCATGTATCATCTAGTGCAACACTCAATATCATTTGACTTATTTAAAAACATAGAGATGTAGCACTTGAAATTCGTTCTGTTATTTTATTTTCAAGAAATTTGTTGAATAGTGACAGAACAGAACTACTTTTACTCATTCCTCGTATCGTCTACAGAAGTTATTGAAACAGTAACTTTATGGTTAAGCCACGAATAGCAGAAATTTTTTTAATACTTTTCTAGATATCTTTGTCAATTTCCAGCTTCAAGAGAAGTAATCTCAACAATGCGAGGAAATGATGTTAAGAACGCTTGGACTACATCGTATATTGCAACATTTACTAGGGTAGCCCATGCACAAATGATTTTGAATACTTTTTGTGTTATTTTTTCAAATAACATATTTCTTTCGAACATACTTCTGCAGATAAACAAAATTACCTCTACATATATTTTTTCACCCGCATTACAAAGGTGAAATTATACTGCTCTATTGTATATGTCTCCATCCCCTTGCAAAATCAAATAAACCAATAGTAAAAGACTATTCACAGCGGAATAAATTTATGTACCTACCAAAAAGGCGTGAGGTACAGAAAGAAGTTTTATTAATTTGACATATTTTATTTGTTTGGCATTTTGCAGCAATTATTCCAAAACACTTGCAAAACAGTGTTGTTCTGAAAAAAAGATATTTTTCTGAATTTTGCTTTATGGTAAAGAATTTACTGCCTTTAAGTTTGTGGAATCTAAACAATTAGTATCGAATAGAATACAGCCGTAACTACGGTCATTGTTCTGAAATATTCAACAAATTGTGGCCACTTTTTCGCAAAAACGACAGGATGGTGACACTTCCATTTTCATACAAAAAAATTATGTAGGTCCTGTAAAGATAACAGCGCAAAGCGAGGTTGCTAGCCTTCAGCTTTTATCAAGATTTGGCTTATTACAGTCGTTTGTACATGAATCGTGCTATGTTCTTGACATTACAGCTTGGATTCTTATAAAATAGAGTTTCTGAGATTTTTAGTAGTTCGCATTAATAAATAAAACGTTAGAAACTATACCAAATTATCTAAATAAACAAAGAAAATACTAAGAATACTAAAATGTGTCCTTAACTGCATAAATGTTCGATATATCGAACACAGTCCGTTTTCAGGAAATTACTGTATTCACTAAAGGGGATCTTAGTTTCGATACATAGATGGCATGGAGCCCTTTTCTGGACTCACTTACAGCAATTTTGTAGCTTACAGATGAATAAATTCGAACTGGAAAAGTCATATTTGGTAGTTAAAGGATGTACCCATACCCGAAACATTTTGCCAACTCTGCAAAAAGAACAACAGGGTAACGAAATTCTTCAATTCGAAGCTTTCATATTCATCGTCCCCAGTGATTTCCTTCTTTATCATTAAATATGCGTTCAACTACCATAAACAAGGCCTCTCCACTCGCTCGCACTACATTTCACCACCCCCATTGATTGGTTGTTCCTCAAATAAACTCTTTGCTCTCCCCCTTTCGGCACGACTAGTACCATTAGATCAGACCTAATACTCTCCCCCCTGATCCCAAGCATTTTTCACTACACGAGAATGCATGGGGTCCGCCCCATGCACAATGCAAAAACACCACGACCCTGAGTTGGCACTTACCCCCGTTCCAAAGTCGAGACCGCAGTTTCAAGAGCAGCCTTGGGAGCCTTCCGAATCGTCTACTAAGATCTTACGTGCAGCACCTACTGGACATGCCTTGCCGCTCCGCCTGCTCATACTGAGGGGGTCTTTGAGATTGACAATGTGCGAATGAGCAGTCTTCCCCACCGCCGCAACTCTGTGGAACAGCTACGTGCAGATAATAACTCTGCAGGCTTGGCATCCTCTGAATGGATGCATCGTGAGTTGGGAAACACCGGAGTTTGTGTCGATGAGTACCATACTGCAGATGATCCGATTTCTTTACTGCTGCGAGCGGATGCCATTTTGCAGGAAAGGGCCTTAATGAAGAAGCGAAAGAGAACGGCTGATGCAAATGAAGGAAATACCCAGGCAGATGGAGCAAATTTATAAAGGAAAATTAGGCCAAGGACTAGAAAATCATCAAGAAACCTTTGACTTTTGGTTACACCCATTCATGGTGCACAAAATTCCTCGACTTTCGTCACGCCGCATTACAAAGACACGAACCAGGTCCGTGGACTCAGGCGGATTGATGAGGGGGGAGGAGCCCGAAATATTGATGGTGACGGTAATTCAAAGATCCTTTTCAAGACTTGGTTTGATTGCTTGATAAAGAACGGAATACATCGACAGTATCGGAAAGACAGTCCTACAGTTGTCATAAGAAGAGCTAAAGAAGTAGTTGGATGTGCAAAGACTTACTCTTTTTCACACGAACAGGGGCAGCCAGGGTACCAAAACTGTATTCATCTCCGTATTCGGATGATCCAAAGATCAGCGCCCCGTACATTCCACTGCTGTCGCCATCGTACGGCATCCTAGCGAAAATATAGGACAAGATAATACCCGCCGTAGCAAAAAATGTTCGGGAGGGGGCCGGGATTCAGCAAGGTGGACGTGGTCGGATTGGATCTCGAACAGGCGATATTACACCAAGGTGTGTTTTAAAAGTGAGAGGGGATCTTCGTAAAAAAATAGGCCTAAATAATACCGGGAGAACTGAGAGAGGAGAAGCAGATGAGCAGCTACGGATGACGTGGAAAGTGTCGCTCCGGGTCTTAGTAATGGAAATAGTGCGGGAGACCTGTCACGTGGATGGAAAAAACATATATCACCAACCATAAAGTTGACAGAATAGAAGAACTTCAACGATCGATTTTTTATGCAAAGGTCTCGCCTGTGTTCCTCTTCAGTTAGGGAGAACGAAATTTGAACTACTTTCAAATAACCTCGATGATGTAAAAGCATCAATTTTCGGGTACCAGGAGATGCCGTGTTTAAGAGATGTATGGAATAGATTGATGAGAAAAAATGTCTCTCCTGTCCAGAAGGAAAGAAAATGCTCTCTGTTGACATGGCAGAAATGTAAATTTTTCTCGCTTCTCATACATTCTTGTGCTCATCTCGTTTGATTTTGAGACTCGCGGCAGACATACTAGACAGGTTCACTGGATTCAATACAGAACCGCATTTTACTTTATATTTATTTATTTACTTTACTTCTAAATTGTCGTATGAATTACTGCCGTCCTCAAACATCGGTAAAGAGGAAGATTCAAGTTGGGTGTCTTCATACCGCGCGACCTAACAATATTAATGGGAGAATTCGAGAGGATTGCGTTCTTCATGTCAAGTAAATTGCTCTTAGATCCAAATAACGGGTTTGCAAGTTAGATTATGACCTTTTACCATTTCTTGTGAGAAAGTATAGGTTAAGGCACTGAGCCCAAGGAAAGCCGATTGCGGTGGCAAGGCCGTTGACGTGTAGTTCTGTACCGTTGTCCATGGTATACTACAAACGATGTCTCTGAGGCGGTAAGGGTGGTTTCAGGTGATTGTTCAGATATTTCGAGGAATTTAAACTAAAAACAGGGGTGAGAGGGCCTTATTTGGCAAAATAGTCACAATTTAAAGGGTAAAAGCAAAGCTCAAAGTTGTTGCAAAAATGGTCGCGCTTGGTGCCGGGTTTCCTGGCGTTGTTGAGGACCTGTACAAATGCCAACCTCTATTTGTAGCTCTTTTTGTTCTGAAAGCTAAAAAAAATGACGCGGGTTAGATCTAGAAAGATAGTGTTTCAGAGGTAAATTAAACCCTCCTCTAAGTTTTAATGAAAGATCTCCCTTCAAAATTTATTATTGACAACAGACCCTTTCTCGTATATGCAGTTTACTATTTGAAGAAAGAAATGAAAGGAAGTGGTTGGTTCAAGATAGATTTACATGCCATCGCCGTATGTAAGTACGAGAACTACAAAGCTCCAAAAGTTATCCGGCGTCTTCACCCAGCTCCACCACCGTAAAGCGATATATTTGCATTCTAGACATCTGCTTCTCAGTCAGGGAATTTTGAGGATGACCCTTATTGGAGAGAGGAAGGTGCAACCCGCATTAATAAGCACTCGATATTTGAGAATGTAAAATTCCCCAGAAGGATACCAGATGGGAGTTTAATTTTCACAATAGCAAATAGGACAGAAAATTGCCTTGTTACGAGGTATTCTTATATGTCAGCGACCCTAGTATACCGTCTCTGCAGAGATAATACCACTTTTCCCGCGCCTTGTAAGGATTTCAAGTGATCAACGATCACATTGCATCCCTGAGGGACTTAGACGACGATATAGTTGACAACAGGTGCGAAAAGAAAAACGTAATTAAGTATATGAAGCGTGAAAGCATGAATTAGAACGTTTTTTTTCGGAATTCGAAAAAAATCCGGCATTTGCAGCTGTTTTCAGATGGGATTTAGTTGGTTGCAATTATTTTCTATGATCTAGTGCCTCTCTGGATGCACTTCGGGAAATTTTACAAAAGAAGATTGAATAAAACTTCATGTCTCTAGAGATCTACAATCATTTCCTTCTGAAAACAAAGTCTTTCCCAGGCATTGGTTTTTTAGCCTTTGAGCTGGTGGGGCTGGCCTCGAAAATTAAGAGGGAAGAGACGGATGCAGCATATAAAAGGGAGGTTGATGGTACGGAGCTCAGCGTGGAGGCGGAGAAGGAAGTTACTACTTCCCAGAAAATGGATTGATGGAACTGGCAGCAAAGCAAAGCGAAACCGCTTGCGATTCTCCAACTCAGCCGAGGTAATCATGTTGCGTACAAAAGTGGACAACCATAAGCCGCATCAAGTTATGTTGCAACAGTACTGTGCAATTACAGTAATAAAAAAGGAAAAATCGCGCGGTCGTCAGACAGTTACTCGATGGGATATTTTTAACCTACTTCTATGTGTAAAGAAGTTGGAAGGGTACCATAGAAATTGCTTAGACCTACATGATATCGTGAAAATTTTACCAGAGTATAGAATTTAAATGCCTTTATGTGCTGACATAGAAGTGGATAACTGTGATACGCAAATAAAAGACCATTTGTGTACTTCGCAAGAGTTAAACAAGGGAGAAAGGATTGACTCTAAGCTCAGTTGAAAACAGAGGCGTGTCTCATCACCAAAAAAAGGCAAAATTATTAAGAAGTAATAACAAAGCGTTGAAAAAACTAAGATAAAGGAGACACAGCAAGTAAGAGTGATAAATGTATGTAAAAAAACGGAGTTAAAAACCCAGCGAGTGAATGGAACGAATAGACTGGAAAAGATGCAGTTTCCGACGTCGAAGATGGAAAGGCTACCGACTACAGAGAACTCTCGTCACCGGGTCAGCGGCTGAGTGAATCCGACGGTGGAGGGCCTGATGACGCCGATGAGGGGGACTTTGCGGACACAGCGGTCAAAAAAGATATTAAAACCAATGCGGGGGAGTAAATAAAGACAATGTTGCAGCGGTTGTAGAGTAAAAAGTGCTTGAGGTTGCACAAACTAAAGGGAAGGGTGCTTAGCCTACAGTGCGGAGCTTCAGACACCGAAACGGGGTGAATTTGCAGACGCCAAGTGGAGAAGGGGCGGTAAGTTCCGACGCCTCGCATGACGCTAACGGTGATGACGTCAAGAAAGGCGAGAATGATTATGCCAGGAAACATATTGTTGTTGATGTTAAATGGGACCTTTTTATTAAATCAAAAGTGGGGAGTTCCCGAGGTCGAATGTGGGGCGGAGTTCCGAGGCCAGATGAGAAGCGAGAATTTCTTGAATTAAACGAGGGGAGTTGGGCGACGGGGCGAAGATGGTGAGGAGAGTCGAAGGAAAGGAGATGGGGAGGGCCACCGTGAGGGGGATTGGGAACCCTTATACGAGGTAGGGAGGATTATCGGAAAGGAGGGGGTTCAAAACCAAACTGTGTGGGGGGCGCCATCGCGAAAGGGGGAAGAGCCCCGATAAAAAATAAGGGGAGAGTGCCCAAGAGAAATGGGGAGTGGCTGAAGAGAAATGGCACCGATAAGAATGGGGAGTAAATTCGAAAAGGAGGGAGGGACGAGTACAAATACGAGAAGGGGTGGGAGTGCAGATGTGAATGGAGTGAGTACGGCCATTGCGAAAGTGAGGTAGATTGATCGCGCGAAGGCTAGAAGTGCAGATATGGAGGTGAGCAAAGGTATTAACTCCAATATTTTAGTAGTTTTTCGCGACGGCAGTGAGTAAGATGGTGCTCGCCGTGAAGAAATTGCGGAGAAGAATACTTATGGGGAAATTTCGTAACAGAAACGAGTCATTTTGGGTAATTTCTGAAGGAAGCAGTTGCATTCTATTATTTTTCTATATTTTCAGTAAATCGAAACAGTGAGTCTATTTGATAAATGGAATATACTGAAATTCTGCATTTCTCTAGAGCTTCTGGCCTCTAAACTTTGAAGCAACTTTTCAAAATAACAAAAGCATTTCATCATGGGTCTTTTCCATTTCACAGGTAACTAGCCAGCCCTCTATCAATCTCTCGAAATGACATCATACCACTCATATGCATACCGCATTTTTAGGGGCTCGAAGCTATTTTCGATATATGAATACCATAGGAGCGGCATTGGGATTACCACCCAAGTTTTTTTGATTTCACAATTAATAGTTTGCAGTGGTGAGGAGCTTTTCTTGCTTTGCTGCTTCCTTTCATATCTTTCCTTCCCACTTATCTCTAGTCGAAGCTTTAGCTTCATTTCAAGGAGATTACATCATCTCCTCTCTCGTAACTGTATTTCTAAGAATCTCCCTCAGTCTATTCAACCGGATGTCTAACCTCACATCTTCAATACCTCGGTTTTAGGGTGGCATTGTCCTAGCTGGTGATAATCTCATCTCTACTTTCAATCATCATCGTAATCCGTTTTGACAGGCAAAAAGGAGTTTATCATTAACCCCTTCCCCCGCTGAAGTTTTCATTAATCCAAGAGACGATGAAATTCACTGCGCTATTACGTGATTTCGGATGCAGCTCTGTTATTTACTAACATAATTTTCCTTTCTTCTGCCATACCCATGATGCCCATGCCCATGTACTTGTATTCCCAGGAGAAAATTTCGGAGCCAATGTTATAACTTGGTATCTCCCCAGAATATGAGTCGTTCATAACCTTGATGAGCAACAGACCAACCGCGAGGATGTTTAAGTAATTCGTTACACTAGGAATCCCAAGGAATGGGTTCCACACGCATATATTCATATCACAGATGATTTCCATGTGCGAGGCTTCACCGGCGATAGGCAATAGACGATGCTTAGCGTACCAAGGGGTCCGTCGGCCGCCGTGGAATTTTACAAATACTTTTTTTCTCTCGGCCTTTCCTAATTTACTTACATTATTTGTCTAGTATGATTACAACTACTTGGACCGTCGGTTCATTTCAGAATTTCGTCAGTTGACGGTACAGTATGCAGCTATCAAGCAGCATGAAGTGCCTTGCGTACAATCGCAGTCATCGGGTAGCCTAAAGGCGGCTGTTGTCAGGTCTGCTACAAATGCGCAGGTTTGGCCCTTCTTACTTCCCTTCCAAAATGCCATGAAGGGTGGCAGGACACAATTACCATTGCACCCTAGAACAATCCACACAAACTATGCACCCAGGAGACCCAACGCAGCTGAATTAGTGCTGAATATTTTTGAGCTCCACAGCGGTAATAAGGCATAAATAATAGTCCTTGATGCTAGTGCAATTACTTTCTGTTGCCTTTTCTGGCAGCTTAAAGCTAGCAAAGAGGCTTACAGACGTCTGTTACTGTAGTTTGCTGTACAACATAGAACTTGACCATTAAGCTTTTGCACTGTACAGTGCTGTAAGCTTGAGCTGATCTTCTTTATATCAGATCAAGCATGTTTAGGGCTAGCTTCCTACCATCGTGTACTTGGCTCCTGGAAACTTCCTTCGATCAAAAAAAGCACCATTTGTCTCTCCTTGAAGTCGATATAAGCCCAGGTCTATCTCCGTCTTCTAGCTGAGTAAAGTTCCTCACCACCTTCTCTTCTCTCATCTCTTCTTCTTGGTCCCTCCCTCCTTCTTTCTCTCCCTCCCCCTCTCCTCCTTCCCTCTATCACTTGAAGTATGCTACAGCTGTCCGGGAGAAATCTTTCAAGTATATCGTTTCCCCTGCGAAATCGGACGAAATTCAAAGGCACAACTGCCTTAGAGCGCATACAACATTGAGTAAAGGATAGGCTCCTCTTTTTTCGGCAGCATTGCATCGCAAGTCCGCCGCACTTCAATTCCAAATTTCATTTCGCCATCAATTATATTCAACTCTCCAGTTTCACATTAATATTATTCTTTTAGAAATTTGTCTAGAGGGCTTGATGGTCCCAGTAAGCAACGAATTAATTGTCCGAGAGGAGATATATTCGAAGTTTATTCAATGTGAACACAATCTCAGGAGCCCCGCGCCACATAGTATAGTAGCAACAATTCTGTTCTGTCATCGTGCGGAAGGTAAACTGAGTAGGGTGAATTTTGCTGCCGGTCTTCTTCTTCCAGAGAAAGAATCATAAAGCGACAGAGGAGGCCTCAGTCTCTAACACGAAAGTGGAGTAAAAGTACCAGATTTCGAGCTCTGGAGGCGTTTTAAGCCACTCCTCCATATGATCAGGACCCTTTTGCATCTATGGCATCCACGTCAAGTCATTTTTAGCTGATTTCGCCTCATGGAGCACTGAGGAGCTCTCAGGGAACTCATTAACCATTGATAATAGCCAGAAAACATTTAGAAGCTTCTTAGTTCGATCACATTGATTGGAGCCGGAGTTCTCAAGATATAACTGATCATACCTGTGTCAAAATTGATACAGGCATTATTGAAAACATGCCGCAGTAACTGGAAATCAGATTGAGCAGAGCTACACAAAATCTCAACTAAGTTCAAATTAGCCCCCGAATGTTTAAAATGATTCCTTGAAATGTTATGCATGTTCTTGTAGAGATTTTGAGAAAACAATGAGGTTTTTGACGTATTATGTCGCAAAATGCACCCTGCAAAGGAGTCCTTTCATCATTCTTTGAGAAGTAGCGCTTAAATTCATCAATGAAAACTTTCTAACCACAAATTTGTAAGTCCCATACGTAAGTCCCACACCTAGAGAAAATGTTTACTCCCCTTGAAGGTCTCCGAAAAGCCGACTTTTCAGAGCTTGGTGTAAAAACTTTTTCTTGAATACCTTAAAAGCATCTAGCTTGGAGACTAGTGCTTATTTCTTCGGTAAAGTATGTCAGTATAGATTCATTATCTTGTTAAGCTGACTTTATTCAACAGAAAAGCCTGGATTCCCATTCTTCATAGTCGCTGTTACCACTGTAAACGACCATGAAGAACTAGAGTTCTTGGTAATACCTTTTTACAACAATTCAATAACTTTATTCTTTACGATCGAGTTATGACTGGGAGGCATACATCAAGCCTTTAAATTTACGGGGTTATCGCCCATAAACTAAAAAAAATGGACCACTGGAACGTTAGATGGCTCGAGATCATGAACGTTCCAAGCGGCCGTGGCCATACATTTAATTGCATTCACCACTGCCCTCCGCTTTTCCTCTTGTAGATGCTTTAACTTCGAAGCGAGGAGAGCTGCTCTTGGATCGCTGGAACTATCTCCTGCTCATTAATTAACCCAATATCATTAAAATCGGATTTCAACGAGTTTGAAGCGGCAAAATCTTTACTTATTGACTACAAAAGGAACTTGAAGCCCTCGCTATCAGTGCTAGCCGCTTCAATCATGGGAGCCTCACTGAGTATCAGTAAAAGGACTTCCTGCATCAATCCGTCAGGTTCATTTGCTAGTTACTCTACTCCAGGTTTGCTTGAAGAGATTCTAAAAAGTTGGGTTGCCAATAATGGTTGCGAATAGGGCACTGCATACCACAAAAATGTCCAAAGGTACGAAAGAAGATCCGAAGGATAAAGAAGCATTTTTCGTGCAGAGCAACTGTCTCATCGGCTATTTTGGTCGTCAGCGCCGGAACCTTTCTCGTACAGCTTAATACTTAAGCAACTGTTCCATCAGCGACTGGGGCCGTCAGCTAAAGAGCCAACTTTTCACAGCAATACCATGAAATTATATTCGGGACAGCACCTGTTCCCAAGAGGACGTGAGTTTCAGTACCATAAGGTTTCAAAGCGACTAGCTCTAACATGCGCGTGCTCTCCAGATGATTCGATGTTGCTGGTTTCATTACAAGTTCAGCCTTAGCCACCAATCTCTTTACGTGCTTTCTGTCTACTTCTGCGTCTCCGTGGAAATGCTGACCAAATTTTATGCCCGAGGAGGCCGATAAAAGATCTACAACTACTTTATACTATCTACAGTGATACTCCAGACCTCCTAACGCCTCTTAATCGTTCTACCTTTGCTTTCGTCCGTTCTAGACTCTGAATCGACCAAATTTGGCTTAAAAGCCGCGCTATAATTCATGAAGGCCTCGAGCTACATGAATTTTTCTCTACTCTCTTTCAAAAGGGCCTGTTCCTATGAATCACCATAGCCGCAGCCACCACATCACCCTTTCCAGACTTATGCACAACCACAGGCTCATCGCCTCCTCGTTTCTTCAAGTTCAGTATTTAGTTCGTTGCGGACCTTTCACTTGCAAGACAAACTCGAGGGGCTCCACCAGATTGCTCCTTTGCCCAACATATGGGCCGCGAATTAAACAGGAAAAAGGGAAAACGGGTGGTCTGATGCGGGTTCTGAGAGCATGGAGTCCCTTAGCACTTTTGAATATAAAAAATGCAGATATAGTCGGGTTCTCCATGTTCCGAAGGTATTTCTATCTCAAATTTCTTCTTAACGTAAGAGAGAAAGTTATGGGAACTGATTGGCCAGCTGGACCCGCCTTCTCTTCTAGCTGTTCCTGGCCTCCACTTTGTGCGTCCATTCCCTTCAGTATCTTCTTTGTAACCTTCGGAGCAGCGGAATGCTTTCCATCATCAGCAAAGAAGAACTTTTGAGAGGTAAAAAAATCTATTTTATCTTTCTTTAGACCCTTATCGTCTCTTGGAGCACTACCCATGACAAACTACACCATTTACTTTTCCTGGACTATTTCATTACGAAGAATTCCAAACAAATAGGTTTCTTCCAAGCAAATAATTTTCTTAAAGATCATTTAACTGCGTCCGGGAGCCCGATATCTCCTTTGGTTCCAACTTAGCGTTGATAAAATTCTGAAAGTCTACTTCCGAGTTCGGATTATTCCCAAAATCCTAAAACATCTTGGTCCTCACGCTTGCTTATTCCTTCTCCTCCTTATTAAGCGATCCCTCATGCGAAAAAAATGCGCAGTAAAACTCTAACGATGCGTCTTTAAGGTGATAGAGGATCTGTAGCGCCTTCCGCTCGTATTAATACCGCGAATTACGACATTTCTTGTAGGAAAAGTAAACCAAAGCGTCGGAATAGGGGGTCGTTAAGGGGCACGTGTAGACTTTTGTTATTGATGATGTATTTTGCGTATCTTTTATACGGCATCATTTTGTTTTTCTGTTGTCATTCTAGGCCAGGTGGAACCTTCGCCTTTTCTTTTCTACGTGCATCTCCTTTTTCTTCGCCATCGCTCCATTTCTTTCCTTATGCCGTATTATACAGTACGGTGAACTTCCGAAACGAATGGAAGCTAGAAGAGACACGCGTCCCTTTACAATGAGTATTAATTCGGCTGCGCCGCACAGCACAATTTATACGAGTATTTAGCACAAACGAGAGCATGACGTAGTTGGAACTCGCAACAGCACGGGGGTTGCATTCAAAATGGGATTACTACAGTAACAGTCACAGAGTTAAGTACTTGCAAAAAATGAGCATATAAGTGTACATATTTCAAATCAAACGACCCGCATCGGATTAAACTATCTAAAATGCGTCTTCAATAGACTACAAATAGCATACATTAGGGCAATGGATAACTAGTCTTGAAGAGACCAGAATCGGCAGAGCTTTTGCGCTATGGACAGAGGGTCTTGAAGAGAATAGAAAAAGAAAGGCGTTTCTGGAACGGACAATATTTCTTACAGATTATCAATATAAGTTCTGCTCTATCTTTACCACAATAATTCAAGTGCCATCGATATTAGTTCCCATGTATCATCTAGTGCAACACTCAATATCATTTGACTTATTTAAAAACATAGAGATGTAGCACTTGAAATTCGTTCTGTTATTTTATTTTCAAGAAATTTGTTGAATAGTGACAGAACAGAACTACTTTTACTCATTCCTCGTATCGTCTACAGAAGTTATTGAAACAGTAACTTTATGGTTAAGCCACGAATAGCAGAAATTTTTTTAATACTTTTCTAGATATCTTTGTCAATTTCCAGCTTCAAGAGAAGTAATCTCAACAATGCGAGGAAATGATGTTAAGAACGCTTGGACTACATCGTATATTGCAACATTTACTAGGGTAGCCCATGCACAAATGATTTTGAATACTTTTTGTGTTATTTTTTCAAATAACATATTTCTTTCGAACATACTTCTGCAGATAAACAAAATTACCTCTACATATATTTTTTCACCCGCATTACAAAGGTGAAATTATACTGCTCTATTGTATATGTCTCCATCCCCTTGCAAAATCAAATAAACCAATAGTAAAAGACTATTCACAGCGGAATAAATTTATGTACCTACCAAAAAGGCGTGAGGTACAGAAAGAAGTTTTATTAATTTGACATATTTTATTTGTTTGGCATTTTGCAGCAATTATTCCAAAACACTTGCAAAACAGTGTTGTTCTGAAAAAAGATATTTTTCTGAATTTTGCTTTATGGTAAAGAATTTACTGCCTTTAAGTTTGTGGAATCTAAACAATTAGTATCGAATAGAATACAGCCGTAACTACGGTCATTGTTCTGAAATATTCAACAAATTGTGGCCACTTTTTCGCAAAAACGACAGGATGGTGACACTTCCATTTTCATACAAAAAAATTATGTAGGTCCTGTAAAGATAACAGCGCAAAGCGAGGTTGCTAGCCTTCAGCTTTTATCAAGATTTGGCTTATTACAGTCGTTTGTACATGAATCGTGCTATGTTCTTGACATTACAGCTTGGATTCTTATAAAATAGAGTTTCTGAGATTTTTAGTAGTTCGCATTAATAAATAAAACGTTAGAAACTATACCAAATTATCTAAATAAACAAAGAAAATACTAAGAATACTAAAATGTGTCCTTAACTGCATAAATGTTCGATATATCGAACACAGTCCGTTTTCAGGAAATTACTGTATTCACTAAAGGGGATCTTAGTTTCGATACATAGATGGCATGGAGCCCTTTTCTGGACTCACTTACAGCAATTTTGTAGCTTACAGATGAATAAATTCGAACTGGAAAAGTCATATTTGGTAGTTAAAGGATGTACCCATACCCGAAACATTTTGCCAACTCTGCAAAAAGAACAACAGGGTAACGAAATTCTTCAATTCGAAGCTTTCATATTCATCGTCCCCAGTGATTTCCTTCTTTATCATTAAATATGCGTTCAACTACCATAAACAAGGCCTCTCCACTCGCTCGCACTACATTTCACCACCCCCATTGATTGGTTGTTCCTCAAATAAACTCTTTGCTCTCCCCCTTTCGGCACGACTAGTACCATTAGATCAGACCTAATACTCTCCCCCCTGATCCCAAGCATTTTTCACTACACGAGAATGCATGGGGTCCGCCCCATGCACAATGCAAAAACACCACGACCCTGAGTTGGCACTTACCCCCGTTCCAAAGTCGAGACCGCAGTTTCAAGAGCAGCCTTGGGAGCCTTCCGAATCGTCTACTAAGATCTTACGTGCAGCACCTACTGGACATGCCTTGCCGCTCCGCCTGCTCATACTGAGGGGGTCTTTGAGATTGACAATGTGCGAATGAGCAGTCTTCCCCACCGCCGCAACTCTGTGGAACAGCTACGTGCAGATAATAACTCTGCAGGCTTGGCATCCTCTGAATGGATGCATCGTGAGTTGGGAAACACCGGAGTTTGTGTCGATGAGTACCATACTGCAGATGATCCGATTTCTTTACTGCTGCGAGCGGATGCCATTTTGCAGGAAAGGGCCTTAATGAAGAAGCGAAAGAGAACGGCTGATGCAAATGAAGGAAATACCCAGGCAGATGGAGCAAATTTATAAAGGAAAATTAGGCCAAGGACTAGAAAATCATCAAGAAACCTTTGACTTTTGGTTACACCCATTCATGGTGCACAAAATTCCTCGACTTTCGTCACGCCGCATTACAAAGACACGAACCAGGTCCGTGGACTCAGGCGGATTGATGAGGGGGGGAGGAGCCCGAAATATTGATGGTGACGGTAATTCAAAGATCCTTTTCAAGACTTGGTTTGATTGCTTGATAAAGAACGGAATACATCGACAGTATCGGAAAGACAGTCCTACAGTTGTCATAAGAAGAGCTAAAGAAGTAGTTGGATGTGCAAAGACTTACTCTTTTTCACACGAACAGGGGCAGCCAGGGTACCAAAACTGTATTCATCTCCGTATTCGGATGATCCAAAGATCAGCGCCCCGTACATTCCACTGCTGTCGCCATCGTACGGCATCCTAGCGAAAATATAGGACAAGATAATACCCGCCGTAGCAAAAAATGTTCGGGAGGGGGCCGGGATTCAGCAAGGTGGACGTGGTCGGATTGGATCTCGAACAGGCGATATTACACCAAGGTGTGTTTTAAAAGTGAGAGGGGATCTTCGTAAAAAAATAGGCCTAAATAATACCGGGAGAACTGAGAGAGGAGAAGCAGATGAGCAGCTACGGATGACGTGGAAAGTGTCGCTCCGGGTCTTAGTAATGGAAATAGTGCGGGAGACCTGTCACGTGGATGGAAAAAACATATATCACCAACCATAAAGTTGACAGAATAGAAGAACTTCAACGATCGATTTTTTATGCAAAGGTCTCGCCTGTGTTCCTCTTCAGTTAGGGAGAACGAAATTTGAACTACTTTCAAATAACCTCGATGATGTAAAAGCATCAATTTTCGGGTACCAGGAGATGCCGTGTTTAAGAGATGTATGGAATAGATTGATGAGAAAAAATGTCTCTCCTGTCCAGAAGGAAAGAAAATGCTCTCTGTTGACATGGCAGAAATGTAAATTTTTCTCGCTTCTCATACATTCTTGTGCTCATCTCGTTTGATTTTGAGACTCGCGGCAGACATACTAGACAGGTTCACTGGATTCAATACAGAACCGCATTTTACTTTATATTTATTTATTTACTTTACTTCTAAATTGTCGTATGAATTACTGCCGTCCTCAAACATCGGTAAAGAGGAAGATTCAAGTTGGGTGTCTTCATACCGCGCGACCTAACAATATTAATGGGAGAATTCGAGAGGATTGCGTTCTTCATGTCAAGTAAATTGCTCTTAGATCCAAATAACGGGTTTGCAAGTTAGATTATGACCTTTTACCATTTCTTGTGAGAAAGTATAGGTTAAGGCACTGAGCCCAAGGAAAGCCGATTGCGGTGGCAAGGCCGTTGACGTGTAGTTCTGTACCGTTGTCCATGGTATACTACAAACGATGTCTCTGAGGCGGTAAGGGTGGTTTCAGGTGATTGTTCAGATATTTCGAGGAATTTAAACTAAAAACAGGGGTGAGAGGGCCTTATTTGGCAAAATAGTCACAATTTAAAGGGTAAAAGCAAAGCTCAAAGTTGTTGCAAAAATGGTCGCGCTTGGTGCCGGGTTTCCTGGCGTTGTTGAGGACCTGTACAAATGCCAACCTCTATTTGTAGCTCTTTTTGTTCTGAAAGCTAAAAAAAATGACGCGGGTTAGATCTAGAAAGATAGTGTTTCAGAGGTAAATTAAACCCTCCTCTAAGTTTTAATGAAAGATCTCCCTTCAAAATTTATTATTGACAACAGACCCTTTCTCGTATATGCAGTTTACTATTTGAAGAAAGAAATGAAAGGAAGTGGTTGGTTCAAGATAGATTTACATGCCATCGCCGTATGTAAGTACGAGAACTACAAAGCTCCAAAAGTTATCCGGCGTCTTCACCCAGCTCCACCACCGTAAAGCGATATATTTGCATTCTAGACATCTGCTTCTCAGTCAGGGAATTTTGAGGATGACCCTTATTGGAGAGAGGAAGGTGCAACCCGCATTAATAAGCACTCGATATTTGAGAATGTAAAATTCCCCAGAAGGATACCAGATGGGAGTTTAATTTTCACAATAGCAAATAGGACAGAAAATTGCCTTGTTACGAGGTATTCTTATATGTCAGCGACCCTAGTATACCGTCTCTGCAGAGATAATACCACTTTTCCCGCGCCTTGTAAGGATTTCAAGTGATCAACGATCACATTGCATCCCTGAGGGACTTAGACGACGATATAGTTGACAACAGGTGCGAAAAGAAAAACGTAATTAAGTATATGAAGCGTGAAAGCATGAATTAGAACGTTTTTTTTCGGAATTCGAAAAAAATCCGGCATTTGCAGCTGTTTTCAGATGGGATTTAGTTGGTTGCAATTATTTTCTATGATCTAGTGCCTCTCTGGATGCACTTCGGGAAATTTTACAAAAGAAGATTGAATAAAACTTCATGTCTCTAGAGATCTACAATCATTTCCTTCTGAAAACAAAGTCTTTCCCAGGCATTGGTTTTTTAGCCTTTGAGCTGGTGGGGCTGGCCTCGAAAATTAAGAGGGAAGAGACGGATGCAGCATATAAAAGGGAGGTTGATGGTACGGAGCTCAGCGTGGAGGCGGAGAAGGAAGTTACTACTTCCCAGAAAATGGATTGATGGAACTGGCAGCAAAGCAAAGCGAAACCGCTTGCGATTCTCCAACTCAGCCGAGGTAATCATGTTGCGTACAAAAGTGGACAACCATAAGCCGCATCAAGTTATGTTGCAACAGTACTGTGCAATTACAGTAATAAAAAAGGAAAAATCGCGCGGTCGTCAGACAGTTACTCGATGGGATATTTTTAACCTACTTCTATGTGTAAAGAAGTTGGAAGGGTACCATAGAAATTGCTTAGACCTACATGATATCGTGAAAATTTTACCAGAGTATAGAATTTAAATGCCTTTATGTGCTGACATAGAAGTGGATAACTGTGATACGCAAATAAAAGACCATTTGTGTACTTCGCAAGAGTTAAACAAGGGAGAAAGGATTGACTCTAAGCTCAGTTGAAAACAGAGGCGTGTCTCATCACCAAAAAAAGGCAAAATTATTAAGAAGTAATAACAAAGCGTTGAAAAAACTAAGATAAAGGAGACACAGCAAGTAAGAGTGATAAATGTATGTAAAAAAACGGAGTTAAAAACCCAGCGAGTGAATGGAACGAATAGACTGGAAAAGATGCAGTTTCCGACGTCGAAGATGGAAAGGCTACCGACTACAGAGAACTCTCGTCACCGGGTCAGCGGCTGAGTGAATCCGACGGTGGAGGGCCTGATGACGCCGATGAGGGGGACTTTGCGGACACAGCGGTCAAAAAGATATTAAAACCAATGCGGGGGAGTAAATAAAGACAATGTTGCAGCGGTTGTAGAGTAAAAAGTGCTTGAGGTTGCACAAACTAAAGGGAAGGGTGCTCAGCCTACAGTGCGGAGCTTCAGACACCGAAACGGGGTGAATTTGCAGACGCCAAGTGGAGAAGGGGCGGTAAGTTCCGACGCCTCGCATGACGCTAACGGTGATGACGTCAAGAAAGGCGAGAATGATTATGCCAGGAAACATATTGTTGTTGATGTTAAATGGGACCTTTTTATTAAATCAAAAGTGGGGAGTTCCCGAGGTCGAAAGTGGGGCGGAGTTCCGAGGCCAGATGAGAAGCGAGAATTTCTTGAATTAAACGAGGGGAGTTGGGCGACGGGGCGAAGATGGTGAGGAGAGTCGAAGGAAAGGAGATGGGGAGGGCCACCGTGAGGGGGATTGGGAACCCTTATACGAGGTAGGGAGGATTATCGGAAAGGAGGGGGTTCAAAACCAAACTGTGTGGGGGCGCCATCGCGAAAGGGGGAAGAGCCCCGATAAAAAATAAGGGGAGAGTGCCCAAGAGAAATGGGGAGTGGCTGAAGAGAAATGGCACCGATAAGAATGGGGAGTAAATTCGAAAAGGAGGGAGGGACGAGTACAAATACGAGAAGGGGTGGGAGTGCAGATGTGAATGGAGTGAGTACGGCCATTGCGAAAGTGAGGTAGATTGATCGCGCGAAGGCTAGAAGTGCAGATATGGAGGTGAGCAAAGGTATTAACTCCAATATTTTAGTAGTTTTTCGCGACGGCAGTGAGTAAGATGGTGCTCGCCGTGAAGAAATTGCGGAGAAGAATACTTATGGGGAAATTTCGTAACAGAAACGAGTCATTTTGGGTAATTTCTGAAGGAAGCAGTTGCATTCTATTATTTTTCTATATTTTCAGTAAATCGAAACAGTGAGTCTATTTGATAAATGGAATATACTGAAATTCTGCATTTCTCTAGAGCTTCTGGCCTCTAAACTTTGAAGCAACTTTTCAAAATAACAAAAGCATTTCATCATGGGTCTTTTCCATTTCACAGGTAACTAGCCAGCCCTCTATCAATCTCTCGAAATGACATCATACCACTCATATGCATACCGCATTTTTAGGGGCTCGAAGCTATTTTCGATATATGAATACCATAGGAGCGGCATTGGGATTACCACCCAAGTTTTTTTGATTTCACAATTAATAGTTTGCAGTGGTGAGGAGCTTTTCTTGCTTTGCTGCTTCCTTTCATATCTTTCCTTCCCACTTATCTCTAGTCGAAGCTTTAGCTTCATTTCAAGGAGATTACATCATCTCCTCTCTCGTAACTGTATTTCTAAGAATCTCCCTCAGTCTATTCAACCGGATGTCTAACCTCACATCTTCAATACCTCGGTTTTAGGGTGGCATTGTCCTAGCTGGTGATAATCTCATCTCTACTTTCAATCATCATCGTAATCCGTTTTGACAGGCAAAAAGGAGTTTATCATTAACCCCTTCCCCCGCTGAAGTTTTCATTAATCCAAGAGACGATGAAATTCACTGCGCTATTACGTGATTTCGGATGCAGCTCTGTTATTTACTAACATAATTTTCCTTTCTTCTGCCATACCCATGATGCCCATGCCCATGTACTTGTATTCCCAGGAGAAAATTTCGGAGCCAATGTTATAACTTGGTATCTCCCCAGAATATGAGTCGTTCATAACCTTGATGAGCAACAGACCAACCGCGAGGATGTTTAAGTAATTCGTTACACTAGGAATCCCAAGGAATGGGTTCCACACGCATATATTCATATCACAGATGATTTCCATGTGCGAGGCTTCACCGGCGATAGGCAATAGACGATGCTTAGCGTACCAAGGGGTCCGTCGGCCGCCGTGGAATTTTACAAATGCTTTTTTTCTTTCGGCCTTTCCTAATTTACTTACATTATTTGTCTAGTATGATTACAACTACTTGGACCGTCGGTTCATTTCAGAATTTCGTCAGTTGACGGTACAGTATGCAGCTATCAAGCAGCATGAAGTGCCTTGCGTACAATCGCAGTCATCGGGTAGCCTAAAGGCGGCTGTTGTCAGGTCTGCTACAAATGCGCAGGTTTGGCCCTTCTTACTTCCCTTCCAAAATGCCATGAAGGGTGGCAGGACACAATTACCATTGCACCCTAGAACAATCCACACAAACTATGCACCCAGGAGACCCAACGCAGCTGAATTAGTGCTGAATATTTTTGAGCTCCACAGCGGTAATAAGGCATAAATAATAGTCCTTGATGCTAGTGCAATTACTTTCTGTTGCCTTTTCTGGCAGCTTAAAGCTAGCAAAGAGGCTTACAGACGTCTGTTACTGTAGTTTGCTGTACAACATAGAACTTGACCATTAAGCTTTTGCACTGTACAGTGCTGTAAGCTTGAGCTGATCTTCTTTATATCAGATCAAGCATGTTTAGGGCTAGCTTCCTACCATCGTGTACTTGGCTCCTGGAAACTTCCTTCGATCAAAAAAAGCACCATTTGTCTCTCCTTGAAGTCGATATAAGCCCGGTCTATCTCCGTCTTCTAGCTGAGTAAAGTTCCTCACCACCTTCTCTTCTCTCATCTCTTCTTCTTGGTCCCTCCCTCCTTCTTTCTCTCCCTCTCCCCCTCTCCTCCTTCCCTCTATCACTTGAAGTATGCTACAGCTGTCCGGGAGAAATCTTTCAAGTATATCGTTTCCCCTGCGAAATCGGACGAAATTCAAAGGCACAACTGCCTTAGAGCGCATACAACATTGAGTAAAGGATAGGCTCCTCTTTTTCGGCAGCATTGCATCGCAAGTCCGCCGCAATGAAGCCACTATATGAGCTGTTGTCCTCTAGTACGCGACTGGATATATATTTGGATATACCAAAGCGCATTTGAAACTGAGCTCCGAAATACAGGGGACCAAACATAAAAGATCCATCTTGCCTCATTTCATTATCCGGCAGAAAGTACTCCATGATAAGCTTGTTTTGTGCTTCTTTAAAGTTCCGAAATATATTTGGGCTCTTCCCCTTATATGGACCTTTGAATCTCCTCACATCAGCAAGGTAGTTAGCAAATTGGGACACTACAAAAAAGTGCTTCTCATCTTTTTGTAGTATATCTTCCAATACTTGATCTGCGATTTCACCGAGATCATTAAACACCCACCCTTGCATGTTGAAGCATATTTAGGAGACTTAATGGGGGCAAAAGGTTTGGTCCGGACGAGAAATTAACATAGGGATGATGATATGGTCAATTATTTTGCTTTACGGAATTCGGAAAATGAAGAAGTTATTGCGGTAGAGTAAAAGCAATTATCCGGAACGAAGATGGAGGTGTACCAGAGATCGAGAGTGGAAAGTAATGTTGAGAGAAGAGAAAGGGAGGGAATATGGGAAGCAATAAAAGAGTCCTCATTATGGCTCATTGCCAGTCCCTCTCCTGCCAGTTACCTGGCAGTGTTCCAAAAAATTGGGTTGATATTAACCCCGCACCTGGGTAGTGCGGGGGTTACTGTGATTTCCCATTGGGGGTATATTATAAAGTAACTACCCGGAGGCATATTCACAGGACCGCGGTAGGTACGCGCTTGCTACGCGACCACCCTCATCTTGCTCTCTGTTTCCACCTCTTGGCCCCTCGCTAACCGCCAAAGGCTATCCATCGTCTCTTGCTTGCCTTTCTATTCCACATCTCTCACAGTTATAGACCCAGAGGCCAAGAAGAACAAATCGCCTATGTTATCCGAACCTCCTTTACTCTCACCTGAAGGTGGCTTCGATACTGGGAAAAAGAAAGTCGGCCAGTGGTCTGATGCCTTGAAGGAGGCTCACGAAAATGGCCACTACTGTACTTTGCAGAAGATATTCAAGTTATTTGGCCGAATTTTATATGAACGTGGGCTACCCGAGGCTCAGAAGCCGATCTTACATGAAGAACAGTCAAAACTTTGCATTAATTACCTCCAAATTGATGGCCCTTTCAAGGCTATTCTCGACCTAGTTCAACTATTTGCTGTATATTTCCCTATTAAAATAGCCACCACGTTGCTTACTTCCTATAAGAAGGCCAAACGTGTCTTCGGGAGAAAAAAGAGGCATTGCAGAACTTCGTATCCCGTTTTCTTGGCCTCAAAGCCAAGCATCTTCTCTACTCGAATGCTTCAACATCATATCATATTTCTGAGTTCCTCACCATTACCCTTCCCAGCACTGCTGCGCTGGATGAAGGTACTCTGACCAATGCTAACTTGCAGCTAATTTCCTTGGAAGAATGTAGGGCAAAAAGACAGTCTCATGACGTCGAGATAATATCTATCCCGAGAGAGAACCTTTATGCATCGATGGAGTCATTGGCTAAAATATGTACCCTCTTCATCCCTGTCCCAGAGGGACCTGATCCATATTTTCGGAGTACTGGGACTGTTTTGGTTCACGAAATGACCGGATAGTTCGAGTAATTTCATTCACCAAATCCATCCAGCCAACCCCCACAGGCGGTTGCTGACATGTTTAAGTCAGAGCAGAAACCTTGCCGCCTAAATCTAGATGATGCAGTGAAAGTACTTTGAAGCCCCACCAGTGCCTCAAGCACAGAATCTCCCAGCATCTCTATGACAGACGTTAAATACATGGCTGAAAATAAGGTCAAATCTCTCATGTCCTCTACCCGTCACTGCCAGGTGAACCTTCCTCTAATCCATCCTCTAGCGCAAATCACCCCGGGACAGGGTGAGGGTCTCCTTTTGCTAGGCAATGAAATTTGTCACCAATCCGACCTGCTGGGGCTGGAGCACCTGCTTTCCGATGCTCCTCGAGTCCGCAATCTTTCCGAACATCACCTTTATTTTCAGACTTACTTCAAACCTATTCCTTCCCCAGATGAAGATGCCGTTCGTGCATACCTCCTCGTTGTCCCATCGAAAAAAATTTCCGTCCCTTCTTTTTCCCACACATTTCCTTTTTATCTGTCTTCGAAAAAACTAACCGCATGAAGAACCGCTTTCAATATAGCAAAAATGTCAGGCGTTTCGAAACAAAACTTATTGGCTACACACACTTAACGTACGATGATATGGTTCGCCTATGTGAGCGCGGCGACGTCCTACCACACATTATCTCCCCATCCGAACTTTCGCTGGACGAAGCAATGTACTCCTATCGATGTACTGGGAAGTCAGGCCTATGGGAGAAGGGATACGTCTGGTATTCTACCGCAAATTTCGTTAATGTTGCAAGTCGCCAAGACCACAGCGGGAACCGATTCGGGCTGCGCACGAAGACCTCCGTCGTGCCCCCAAATATGCATTGCTTAGAGAGCTGAATAAGATCGACTTTGTCCTCCCCCGCTCTTATTCCATTACTGTTGAGGATTCTTTTGATCAGTTCGGCAATCCAGATGATTCAATCTCATCACTCATGCCAAGAATTACTCTTTAACCACAGCAGCAGGACACTGGAACGTGTGGTTCGGCGACGATGACGGTCCTACTGTCTCCACCAGATGCGTCCCCTCCGGCACCATCCTCCCGTCACATAAACTTGGACACGCAAGAATTACCCGACTCCGCAGATGTCGCAACCCTCTTTGATAAGCGTACGCGCATTGGACTTCCCATCACTCCACAAATGCGCTGCTATCATCACACAAACAGACGAAAGTTGACAATCCACGTCGAGATGTTGACCTTTCTGCTTTGCAGCGGTGGGACTCCTACTTTTGTACTAAGTTATTTCTCAGCACGACAAACGCTGTAGACCTCAATAGTACACACCAACAGCCACAACCTGACAAGGATGTCGGTGCGTTACCTGTCCGTCCTCCACGTACTGCTCCGTACTCTCTCTAATCTTCTGAACAAAAGATCCTGCGCGACATTGAAATGGCAGTTGGTGAAGGCCCTGTATGTGTGTTTCAGCTCCGGGTCGCGCCGCGGTGGTTAATGGACAAATCTATCCAGGCCGAGAAGGGTAAGTACCGCAGCGAAGGAGCATACCAAGGAATCAATGATAAGCAGCTACCTCCCCATGCCAATCTTATTTCCTCCTATCACTTCTTTCGAGTCAAAGTCACTGCTGAGTAGGGCAAGTGTCGCCTAAATTGTTGTCTAACTCCCTTAGGTAATCGTGATTGCGAGAAAAATTCAGTTCGCAAGGACCCCATTACGGCATTGTTTCCGGTCATACGCCTTTTCCTATCCCTTGCGGCGATTCTCTAATTCCCCTCTGCAAACCTCGACGTCAAAAGCGTTTAACCACAGGCTGTTGAATTTACTCGCGAATTGTACGTTCGTGCTCAGACAAGTCGGTCTTTCTCTCTCTGTACCGTTTGGAAACTCCTGAGGCCGGCCTATGAAAAGGTCAAGTCTGGACGCCTTTGGCATTTTTTAGTAGAAGAAGTGATGCAGAATTACGGCTTTACCAGGGTCCCTGATCTGTCTCAGCTCTTCGTCTTTTACGATGATAGCGCGCGGATCTCTCTTCTAGTGGCAGCAAACGCGGTCGGCCACTTACTTCTAGCAAGCCCCGCTAGACCATCCTCCAATTTCATGTTTCTATTGACGTCAGTTTCAAAATCGGCGCATTTCACTTAGACAATGACGTCATCTTCAATGGCCTTCATATTTCCCAGGACCCAAACGACTCTATCCGAGCAAACATGCAAGAGTACCTCGACAAGTTGGAGCCCCTTCCTGTGTCTTGTGACCGTCTCAAGAATTCTTCATCATCTTCCACTCCGGTTGTTATCACTTCATATCAAGAGTTGGCCGGGACCTTGACTTTCCTTGGCCACCGCGTCTTTTCTCAGGCCGTATTTGTCACAAGCTTTATTCAGCAACAAGTCTGCCACCTCGAGGTCTCACATCTTGTCCTCGCCAACCAGATGCCAGCGGAACTCAAAACCCTCTCTCCCTATTTATCCTTCATTTCTCCCTTCTCTGTCACCGCCCTATCCTACCTTGCTTTCTCTGACGCTATTTAAAGCATTTTCTCTTCTGACCAGACCGGCCATCTCTCCAAGATCTACCTGCCTGCGGGGGGTTTCGATATACCATATGCTTGATTAGACCAGCACCAAACAATCCAGGATATTTTTTTCATCCATCGGTACTAAAATAATGCTAAAATAGTAGCGCTGCAACGTCTGCTGATCGTGCGGAACAATTCGCCGACTGATTCCAAGCCTAGAAAAACAGCACCGTCTCCGTTCCTCTTTACTGAACGTTGATTCCCACAGGCTGTACTCCACGATTACAATGCTCCACGAGAGATCACATTACCATTTACGACCAACTGTCGCCAGGTAGCATGATTCATTTGAGGGCGACGAGAATGCAGAGATGCAGTTGGAGAGTATGAAGTACAATCCGGCAGATTTTGTTACGAAACGCAACGTGTTCATGTCTCTTAAACGCAGTATGATAAAGTTGACGGGTCTTATCGGATAAGAAGCTCTCGCAAACGCTCTATGATTTGAAAAGAAAAATCGAAGGAGATAAATCCGTCGAATAGTAAACATGTTGTTTTGTCTTAACCCTCTTCGCTTTTTTCCGATCTTCCTCCCTTTATACTTCAATTCATAAATGGCTTCAAGGCGTTCGCCCTTTAGTGCCCGCCGAATATCGATGGGAATCTTCCCCTTCTTCCTCTTGCGTTTCTCCTTCCCCTTCGCTTGGACAATTACCCTTCTCACTTCGACGATTGAAACTAGTTGCTCATCTTTGCCAGGTATTGCACGCATGGCAGCCTCGCCCTTCTCCATCCCCTTGCACAGCCGCAAAGCTATGCTCGCAGCCTCCAAATCGAGGTGCTTCACGCTCTCCACATCCGATTGTATCGGGTTCCCCACTTCATCGTCCATATGCACCTCCGTGACAGGGAAGCTCTAGAAGTTTATCAGCCAAAACGTACTAGATCCTTCCCGACTGTGGTGCGATGCGTAGTAGCGGACAGGGAGGAGACCATCTACGTTCTTCCTGGTGAACATCATCCGCTTCAACTGCCATTCTCTCCTTCCATCAATATCCTTTTCTCCAACATCCAATAGCATTATTCTCTCAAGTTTCTCCACGCTGACAGCCACTCCTTCCGGTTCCTTTATCCACTTGAGCATCTCCTCGACCCGCAAAGTCTCCCCACCAACACATGCATCCCAAAGGAAAGATTACTCATCGACATTGCCCCATCTTTCGCCAATCTTCACCCACACACCACCGCCGTCGAACTTGATGTCCCTTACGACCCCAAGCCCGACCATCGCAAGTTGTGTTCAAACCGCAATATTTTTCAACCCCTGCCGTACCCTGCAGTAAGCACTCTCTAGGCTCCATCGGGGGTCTACTCCTCAGTTACACAGTACGCGATCGGTTACAGGTCAGGGGTCGGTGAGGTGCTTGAGTGGGTGTCAGGTCGGAAGGGTGGGTGTGTTTGGGTAAAGAGTAATTTGAGCGCGGGTAAGTATGATGGAATTGAAAGGGTTTGGGATGATGTGTGTTCATTGCAGTTCGCAATGGGTGCTCATTTCGGCTATTTTTCTCTCCAGAAAAAGGGGCGGGAATGGAAACGCTTGAAACAAGGTAATAATGGGGGGTCAGGATTCCCGTACATTCCAAAACCTACTTTTTTTTGTCTCTGAGACTGGTTTTGCTTCACGTTCAACTTGCTCCCTCTGTATGTGGGGAGCGAGTTGCTTTTCACCCCGATTGGGTTGCATTTGTGTCCCAAGTTAGCATGACGGGGTGAAAAATTTCTGGAATTTCAGGCCAACTGGGGGAGTGTAGGTCACTACCAGTCCCTTTCCAGTCAGTTACCTGGCAGCATTACCTAAATTGGGTTGAAATTTACCCTGCACCCACTGGGGTGTATTATAAAGTAACTACCCGTAGGCCGAGTCTCAAGAATCCGGGGGTTAGGCGCTTGCTACCAGACCACCCTCGCCTTGCCCTCTCATTTCTACATCTTGGCCCCTCGCTACTCGTCAAAATCTATCCATCGTCTATTCCGTGCCCTTTCACTCCCGGCCTCCCACATTCAGTTTTGTAAGATGTTTTCTACTTTTCTTTGTCGTAATCGGTAGGTTTTCCATTATTTCTTCGGCGAGAGCCATCGGTTTGCACATTTTTAGTTGGTCGGAAGCGTTCAAAAATTAATTTCAGACAATCTGCAATGGGTCAATGTTTTGCTACCTAAGGGTGTTGATTTTTGGTGCGATATCTGTCGCAAAATGAGAATTTGAGCCACAGAGGCGTTGAGTCCAGCAATCTGGCCGTTGGTGGAGACATTCTAAACGTTCTTAGAAGACCTGACTGATTTTGCGACGCTATTTTCGTATCTACAGTACACCAATTACCGGATTTAGATTGGTCAATTCTAAACTCGCACCCGTTGATTTGCAACTATGCGCAGTTATTTAAATGGGCCAACAGAAATATGCACCTAATGCAATTAAGTGTACCGCAGAAAGGACTGGCCCAGATTAATAATGCAACAGAAAAAATGCATGAGTTTAAAAAAGTCTATTAGTCAATAGGTGCCTGCTCCTCTCTTACCTCCTTTCCTTCAAAACACTCTCGATTCCTAGCAATAAGACGCTCCATATCGCAACTAAATTGCCTTTCCTCCCATCTACCATTCAAATTTGAGGACAACCCGGTACGGATCATGACTTTCATCGCTAATCGTATCCCATCCCTATCTCGCTGATTACTGACGTCTCGAACAGAAGCTGCTCCCAATCTCAAGAAAAACTGCTCCCCAGGATTCTGCAGCTTACCACTTCCCGCATCCCACAGTTTCAATCTGATAAATTCATATTTGTAATCCTGCTACCTTTGGCGCAAGGAATCCTTGATTTTCTGGATAATAAATGAGTCAGCAGGTTGTACTAGATGGATTAAAATCGGGAGGCGAATTTCAACAATCGAGGAGTGAAAAGCACACCCTACTTCAGCTTTTTCAATTAATTTCCTCGAGTGAAGCTGCTATATTGATGTCAAAAACTTGACCCTAACCTTTCGAAGTCTTTGAAACTCACTTAATAATTCTGCGTAAAGAGCCGTATCCCACTGACTCCTCTTCCTTTCTGTCCTTGACAGTGCTTTGAATCGAGTTCTTTTCACCCCATCCGTCAAGTCGCTGGATATTTCATTTCCTCGCGGCATATCAGATTTGAGCTTTAGTGTTTGAATACGATTTTGACACCATATGATCGCTTTTTGGTGGTTTCTTTCTATGTTCCAGGAAATAACTGTGGGAATTGCCGAATGTTTCTATAAATAATGTTTTCTCTCCACATTTTTCTGCAACTTCTACCATCCATTATGTAACATTAAACCGAATATCGATAGTGCAGGCGTGAACATTTCGGCGTTTAGTTCTCGGTTCCGAATTGACTGAGACTGCGCTATTCTCTTCATAATCCGGATTTTGAGGAGATGGTTGCTGTTCCTTGTAGGCGTTGTTTGCAGCGGAAGACGCGCGCTGCCTGAGTGCAGCGCCAATACCTCGCCCAATGGGGCCATCAGTGCCCATTCTGTTGAATAGAGCGCTTTGTAGTGGTATTTGTGCGATTGTTTGGAGGGCGGGTGTGTATTCTGATGTGCAGATGAGCAGGTGCAAGGGATGGACATGGTGATCTTGTAAAAAATCGAGAATTTCGAGGTACGCTTATGGTCTTTACATAAGAATTTTCTGTGGGGTGTCGGGTACGGCAGTTTCTAAAACGGTTCCTTTGTTGTGCCTCCGCGCACTCTTCCGTTGGTCCTCAGCGGCCTGGTATTTATTGACCCTCAGCGGTCACACTCAGTCCAGCAAGTGTACTGTACAGTAACACGGCGGCGGCAACCCTCATGGACAGCTGTCCAATATCCCGCGGATACTAGGGGTACCAAGAATTACAGTAGCCTACAGTACACCCTACACTATACAGTAGCCACACTATTTGATGGTCCCTTCCGTAGGACCCGGCGTGCCCCTCCTGGGCCATTACTTACAGTGCTAGCGCCGCACACAAGCGGTCTTCAACAGTTTCATCCGCTGGTGGTACTGTAAAGGTCAAAAAATACAATTAATGCGAGTTATGATAGACATGATTCCTCTTGTGGTGTTCAATAATTAGAATGGCCCATTTTGATGTGCCCCCATCTTAATATTGTCACCCAGTCTAAATCCGGTATTTGGCGTAGTGTAGTATTTTTACACCTGTATAAGCTAAGATCGTCAACAACGAAAGACGGGACGAAATACCGATATAAGAACTAACACGTCAACTTGTACACATGTACACATGTACACGTCATGAGGAATAAAAGCTAGCCATCGCACACCGTGCATGTTGGAACCGATGGACAAAATGCGCTGTGTGCTTGCTCGCACACCAGGCAATTTTGTCCATTCTAGTATTTAATGTAAGTGTGGTCTCTACATTACAGGAGTGAGGAAGATAACGCCAGCAGATATTTGTTACCCGCAATCTCTACAGTCACCGGGTGCTCGCGATGATCTTCTGAACGAGTCATTTAGCGGTGAATTCTGGTGCCGTCAAGTAGCTGATCGAGAGGCCGCGGGTGGCGTTCGAGAGGCGTTGCACCGGAAACGTGGATTCGTTGGAATGCTTAGGCAGGAAATTTTTCGTTTAGGTTGCAGATAAGTGATAACTGAACTCGTGTTGCGTAATGACCCATAACCTTTTGGAACTGATGAACAAAATGCGCCGTGTGGTTGCTCGCACACTAGGCAATTTTGTCCATTCTAGTGTCCAAAGGACAAGAAAATGTACTCGTATGAGTACAAATGACTTTTTGAAAATACCTAGGTTTTTCTAATTAAAATTATACCTTGGTGTGCTGAATCCCTGAAGACTAACATCCCCTAACTATAAAAGAAGTAGTTTCATCCCCATTCACAGCAAACGCTGTGGCCTAATGGGCCTCAAGTATACAATGGAAAAAGAAATCGTGAGTCCGACTCGCTGTGCTCCACAGGAGGGCAAAAACTTCCTTCAGGAAGGCCGACATTTCTGCGACAGCTGCTAACTCAGTTTGCTTAGCGCGCCCACTTGAACATGAGCAGAGGGGTTAATTCACTGATCACTCATAAAGGGGAATAACGCCATACGTAGGTATGCTAATTCCGCAAGTCGAACGACCTGAATCAGAAGTTTAGGCGGCTATAATCAAGGACTCAATTTTTTTGTTTTTGCTCAGTCAGCCTACAAAAAATGTAAGCATAGACAAGTAAGCATCACTATAGAATAGTATAAAGCATCATTCAATTATGACAGAAGTGGACATCGCGTAAGTGGTTTTGAAAGAAGTTACGTCCTGTCCCGAATGGCATATCCAAACCTCCTTGTTCAGTTTCAGGCACTCAGACCAGAGAAATTTGGACTTCTTGTCAGATGTGCAAATTTTGCATCTGCTTTGAAACGCCGCTTTCGTTGGGGCCCAATTGGCTCCTTTGCGCCTTTTCACTGTGGGCACCAAGTGAATTCCAGTACTGCAGGCCAATGACGAAATAGAATGCTCCGGAACGTCAACATCGGATCTGCGGAGGCCAATAGCATCAACTGAATTGTCAATGAGTTGCTCTGCAAGTTTTGCGTAAAAATCCTTTTGCGACATGCAATTTCTCGCACCTATCCAACCCTTGTATAGCAGCCATGAATCAACGATGAAAATTGCAAGCAAAGATTTATTAACCATTAACGACCAATCTTTGATTTCGAATTTCTTCTCCAATCCGGGATCATCTTTTCTGCATCTGTTATGCCTGTCAATCCGGGAGCAAGTTTCACAGTATGTGCTGATAACTGATGGGACTGGATTTTCCATTTCGCCAAGCACCATTTCATTGCCAGCAGATCTCCAACGAGATCTTCTGATGGGCTCTGAAGGAATTTTTGTACCGGAAGTACTGACGAAATATTTTCTGTCTCTATCCATTGAAATAACGGCCATCATAGAAGGATGGCTTTCCGTCCTCGAACTTACCATAGATATATGATCCCCACGCCTAAAAATTTCCTGCCCTGAAAAAAATGACATAGAAAACTGCCTTGTCGCATTCTTGACGACACCTGTAAATCTCAGTCCATATTCGAATAGTGCATTTGCTGTAGTCACAGCAGAAAATGCAGAGTCCGCAAAAACAAGTCGATTGCAATGAAACCAAGGCTCTGTAAGGCGAAGAGTAATAGCAGTTCCATGAGTGAAATTAGACTCCTAACGCCGATTACTGCTGTCAGATACTGACAAAACAATTTCCAAATTCAATAAAATTCTACTAACACCACAGCAAGCAGTCTTGATTTCACATCCGTTTTCAGGCTGTACTGCAATTGACACTCAAACTGTACTGCCATCGGCAGAGCTGATTTTGGTGATATTTTTTTGATCTGATTCACTGCTAACTAGCAGGCACTGTACTGTACCGTAAGGTGAATTTTCATTTGTCGCCCACTATTATTCCTGGTACTGTATACTCACCCGATGGGGCTTGAGGGCTTGCAATCTGGACCACTCGGCCCCCAAATTGGACCTGATATTTTCGCAGGTGAAAGGCACCTATTGGGCCAAATGTCGAGTTTACTTATCTCTAACTTGGATCTCCCTAACTTGGCTGACCCTAACTTCACTCACCCCGCCGTAGTAGATAACCGTAATCTAGTTAACTAGTATTTATACCTACCTGGCCACTAGGGCCCGGATTAAACAGCCACCCCGGCGTTGGCTCTGAACTTGACTCCCAACTTCCGCCTTTGCAGAAACCTTGCCAACGGCAACTTTGGCTATAGCCAGGTTTATCTGCCCGTGTCCCCCTTTCTATTCCCCCCCCTCTCTATCCGATATTATAATACCACTTTTGTTGTTTGTTTGTGATATTTACTCACACCCGGCGCCCCGGACCCCGGCGTCTATATACAAATAGGAACTTCAAGGTTTTCGTTGGTGACAACATCCTTATCTCCAAAGGAGATATTCAGCACTGCTGACCCACTACTACCTCTTCTTTGTCCAATGTTACACCCCTGGTGTCTACGGTTCTTTGGAATCGATCCATACCAAGTTTCTAGCATTCCGCGGACCACGGCCCGGCCTTACAACCCGGAGGACAAGTATACCGTCCAGCCGTCCAAGGAATCCCCCCCGCTCTTCTAACCCCATTTCTGCTCGCCGTCGGCGAGTTGCGCCACTGCATCGCAGGATGCTTAAAGAGGAAGAAGGGCAGCGAACACCCTGTGGGTCTTCGTGTATGTGTCTTTGGTTTCTCATTGTCTGAACGTGTTCCGTTCCTAGCCCAGAAGAACTGCGCACTGCGCATTGCATTACAAAGGCTGATGGTCCATAGCGACCCACTTGACCTCCTATGCCGTTTTATGGCCTCTGCTAATCAATAACCAAAGACCATCTTCTGTCAGTGCTTTCAGTTTCCGTGTAGCGGCTGAACGTAATACATGAGACCAGTGATTCGAGACGCTTCCACGAAATTATTTTTCCAAACATTTCCAGTGGAATGTATTTGGATGTAGACTGTGTACTACAAAGTTAACTTCTGCTTGTGACCTCGAATCTACATAGCAATATGAGAATTCCAAAAAACTTCAGAATTTCACCCGCTGTTGCCTGCCTGTGCCCGCCATTAGCATGTTTCCGGTTTGTAAGTTCGGAAATTGTGGAAAGATGTTCGAGGGGAAACGTTCAAAGGAAAAAAATCGTACGAGTTCTTCTCATACTCGATATGAACTTGAATGTACGTGTCACCTGCTGGGCCAACTACCTTCCATGGCCGATGTGCCGTTGATCCATTCAACGGTAATAATACCCCTGATTGGTCCAAATTTTTCCATGCACTTTTTCGCATACCCCTCCTACTCCGACCATCCCATTGGCTTCTTCTCAAGGTTCTTCTTCCGAAGTTTGACGATTCGGTAGCTCGATCACGGCAAGAGATGCCTCTATTTCATTGGATGATGCTGGGCCACCTTCAGATGCTTCTCCTGGCTTGATGTTAACAAGTTTCAAGCTGACACGCTTTGTCCGGTCCTGAATGGACAAGTCTGCGGTGACTGCAGTCTGACGTCTTCCGGTTGATGTTTCAATTTCGATGCTGACCACAGTTCCGTTGACGAGCTTACTTTTCCAAAGGGAAGCGAATAGTCGCCTATACTCAGCTGCTGACGTAACAAGGTTTGCTAGAGTGTTGACAAGGTTTCCGGGCTGTTGACGGGGTTCATTTGGATTTGTGATTTTTGGTTAAATTTTGCGATGTTGACAAACTTCTGTGATCGGTTGAACAGTTGGGGTGTAAATTCCGAAGTTTTGCACGGTTGACTACCTAAGGGTGCTACTCTAGATATAGTGAAAAGCTAATGGTGTCATTCTGTAATTTTTTATATAAAACTTTGCCGTTAGAACTACAGACTCGTATGAGTACATTTTGACTCATATGAGTACAATTGTCCTCTGGACACTAGCATTTAATGTAAACACAGTCTCTACAGTGCACCATCTCATCATGCCACCCCATTACCCCAACTCCCAACACTTCCTCACCGGGACTTCAGTGAGGAGGAGGTTCTTGGAGCCGTCAGGGGTTTCAAACCGGGATCTTCTGGGGAGGGTCCGGTCTTAGACCGAACCATATCGCGGAACTGCTCAGGTCTCCGTCTTCATCGGGCCCGTCAGGTTTCCTACCAGCGCTCACGCGTATCGTTAACATTCTGGCCTCCGGACGTGCCCCAGCCGCTCTCTCCCCTTGGATATCTGGTGCGCCCCTCACCCCGTTGGCCAAGAAGGACGGGACTCCCCGACCCATCGCCGTTGGTGAAACGCTTCGTAGATTGGTCGGCAGCTGCTTGATGAAACGAGCTACGAGAAAGGCTGCCAACTATCTCCAACCACTGCAACTGGGCATCGCAACAAGGGCCGGCACCGACACCATCGTCCACAGTGTCCGTAGGGTGGTCGACAAGTTTGGGACTAGCTCTGAGTACGCTATGCTCACAGTAGACCTCAAAAACGCTTTTAACCTGTGCAGCAGAACCGCTTTTCTGGACGCCGTCAAACGCCTATTCCCCGAATTGCTGCCATGGGTCTCGTACTGTTACGCAAACGAGCCAGCGTACTTGTGGTCCGGCCCCAAAATCATTCGCAGTATGAGAGGAACACAGCAAGGGGACAACCTCGGTGGACTTCTTTTTGACCTTGTCCTGCACCCCGTCGTACTTAAGATCCAGGAGCTACTACGATCGGGTAACCAGGAAGACGACACCGTGGGTAACTTGCTGCTCCATCTATGGTACCATGATGATGGGTACATCATCGCGCGCCACGACCAAATCGCCCGCGCAGTCGAAATACTCTCATCCATCGACGCCACCAGCAGGGGACTACACCTATCCCTGCCCAAATGCAGGGTCTGGTGGCCTACAGCGCCGCCGGCGTCCGTTCAATGTTTATACCCGAAGGAGCTGAGGCAAGAATATAGCGAGGGTACACGTGTCCTAAACGCCCCCGTCGGTTCCTCGGACTGGACGAACAAATTCTTCACCACCCACGTCCAGTCCCTCGAACCGTTCCTCGAAGCTGTCATAGACATTAACAATACGCAAGTGGCTTTTCAGCTTTTGCGCAATTGCTTCGGGGTATGCAAGATAGGATACCTCCTTCGTGTGGTGCCACCCTCTTGCACGGCGGAGGGCGCCGCTATGTTTGACGCCATGATAGAGCGATGTCTCCGGACACTCGCCGGAGGAGTACTGGACTCGGATATATTCCGAGAACTCCAACTGCCGGTGAAACCCCAGGACCCTAAGAAACCCACCCTCGGTTTAGGGTTCACATCGGCGAAAAGCATCGCTGGGGCCGCTTTCCTTGCCTCCAGCGCAGCGGCCAACAGGCTTGCCACCGGTATCTTGCCGGCACCCATCACGGATCTTTCGACATACAATGATGCCGTCCGCGCCCACCGAATATGGTCGATCTCCTGCCTGCCCTCACGACTCCTACCCTTTAGTGTATTCTGCTCAAGCAAAACCCCTCCGCAAAAGACACTAACAGAAGCAGTCCATGCGGCAGTTCAAGAAGAGATCCCTCTCGGCGACCAACGAAGGCAAGCTTTCCGGGCTTCTATGGGCCTTCCCGGCGCAAAGGAATGGGTCTATTGTGCTCCGTGCCCCGGCCTCAAGACCAATATTGACGCCCGTGAGTTCTCAGTGTGGCTCCAGTACTACCTCCAAGTCCCGCTCTTCGCACCAGACACGCCGTGCCCACGCCCAAACTGCCCTGAGGTCCTCGACTGCCACGGGGATCACCTCATGCACTGCCTGCATGGTGGGCACCGCACCCGACGACACGACCGTCAAGTCGTCCTCCTCGCCCAAGACCTCCAGAAGGCGGCCCGTCATCCGGCTATCGAGCGGCGACAGGGGCTCCACCGCACAAGGCCGGATATCGAGGCAATGGGTAGCAACGGAGGAACGGACTTTTTTGACGTCACGTTCGTCAATCCCTTGCGCCCTCCAATAGGAGAGTGCGTACTTTCAACCCACTCACCTCCCTCAACGCAGCCATCTCCGCCAAACGTAGAAGGTATGAACCACTGCTCGCGACTGCTACTAGAGGGAGGCTTGTGCCTATCCCAATATCCACCCTCGGAGGCTGGCACCCAGACGCGTACGCGGTGCTAACCGATGTCGCGCGGAACGTGGCCGTTCGAGCGATGGAGACCTATGGGATGGTTAGAGCGGTGCTTACCCAAAGGCACGCTGCTGCGGCCGTCATGTCCAACGCGGCATGCCTGCTCGCCGGCATTGAGCCGGCTCTGTAAGGAAGGTCATGTACTGTACTGTAGTGTTACCCATCAGCGACGACTTATTCCACATAACGCATTAGCCGCGTGGATATAACCGACCACATCTTCCATGCATTAAAATAACCCAAAAATTCCCCCTTCCTCACCCTCTGTGTGGGCGCCGCGCCCTCTCCGTCTCCCGCGCGGCTGCTCTCTCCGCCCGCATGGACCGCGAAAACGTCGTCCCCCTGGATGCGCGCCCTGTATGCAGTCGTCGCCTCCCGCCTGCCACCCCGCCCATCCACCCCCTCCACGCTGCGTCCGTTACCTTCGGTGCAGCTCCCAACTCTCGACCCCGCCATTGGACAGCATGTGTTGAATCTCCCGAAGGCGCGCCATATGATTGGAATCGGTCCACCCCATGGAATCGGACCACGCGCCGCATGATACATCGGCGTCATTCCCTTGCCCACTCCCCTGGAAATCTTCTCTACACCCTACGCGAGACGGATATCTTCCAAGATATCCCCGCTCCCTGCCTTACCCAATTTATCCTGCTCTTTATCAAGTTGGTGAAAGCTGCGGCGAATGCCCATGGTGAAGACGCTACTCAACGAGCATTCCTTCACCTCCACATGTTGCCCACGGCTGTCCTCCGTCGCTGTCTTCAGGGAGAGCGCGGATGGCGGACCCCAAGCGCCAACGGATTGCCCTCCGAGAACGCCTCCGTCGTGCGCACACGGGCTCACAGTGGGGAGCACTCTGGGCTGAAGCTCTCGCAGCTCATCAAGCTCGGCTTGAATGGTGGGAAGGAAACACGCTGTGTGCCCCAACAGTCCCCGTTGACACCGGGCGTGCCCGTCGTGCAGAGGCCCTTTGCGCTGATGCGCGATACGGTAAGGCCATGCGCGCCCTCCACAATGGCCCGCTCGCCGACGTCAACGACCCGGCGACGATTCAGCGGCTCCGGGATCTGCAACCGTCCCCGCCGCGCCCTGTCTCGCCACTCCCGGAAGGACGACTCCCGCCGCCCCCGTGCATCACCGAGGCTGCTGTGGAACACGCGGTCCGCGGCGTCCCGCGGGACACCACCGCCGGACCCGAACGAACGCCGTCCCGCTGGTTCCACCTCCTGGTTAAGACTCGCGTCAGTCCTGAAGCCGGCGTGACCGGTCTTCGTGTCCTGACACAGCTCGTTTCCCGGCTCGCACGGGGGGGAACTCCCGGACGCGGTGCTCCCCCTCGTGGCAGCGGCGACGCTCCAACCGCTTCAGCTGACTCCCGACAAGGTCCGCCTCATCGCCATCGGGTCTGTGCTCCGCAGGATAGTGACGAAGGCACTGCTCCGGCTGCAATAGCCGATTCACACCCGGTTATGTCGCCGCATCAAACGGCCAACGGTGTTAAAGCCGGGTTGGACTCTATTGTCCACGACAACCGCACGACACTACGCCGCTTCTCCGCCACCCCGAATGTCGCCACGGTCCTCATAGACGCCAACAACGCCTTTAACCGTGTTGATCGGCAGTCTGTGCTGGACCACCTACCAATGCTCGCCCCCTCGCTAGCGCGCTTCGCAAACATGATCTACGGGCGAATGCAACCGCCATTGGTTGTCCCGAACCGGGATCGCACCGTCATACCAAGTGCCCAGGGCACGCAACAGGGTGACCCGGCCAGCATGGTGACCCAGCCAGCATGTTGTTGTTCCCGCTAACGATTCAACCCCTCATCCGTCGGTTGCTGAGATCCCCAACATTGCTCTCTGTCAATGGTACGCCGATGACGGCACGATCGTCGGGAACCTTGGCGGCATCTGTCAGGCGCTCAGGCTCCTCGCCCGAGACGGTCCCACGGTTGGCTTTCATGTCAACCCACGTAAGACACGGATATATTGGCCTCATGTCATGCCTCCGGATCGAGCAGCCCTCTTAGCGGAATTCCCTCTCGCAGAATGCTCGCGGGACGGCTTTCCGCTTCTATGGGCCCCCGTTGGCAACAAAACGTTCGCGGAGAGTTTTCTCCGGTCCAAGATCGCTCAGTGCCGCTGCACCCTGGACCGCCTCCTGCTGGTCCGCGACGCCCGCGCCCGGTTCCACATGCACCGCATCTGTGCCTCTGCATGCCTCCTATCGCATGCATTCAAGCTCTCAGATCCGCGCTTAGCTGAGTCCGCTGCAGAAGAATTTGATGATCTACAACGGTCATAATATGAAAAGTTACATCGCATTGCACTCACGGACCGAGCCTGGGACCAAGTCTGCCTCCCCATACACCTCGGAGGTCAGGGCTTCGAAAGTATCGCCTCGTGCCTCCACGGCGCTGCCGCCGCTAGCATCATTGATGCTGCGCCCGCGTGGCAGCGGACTTCCGAATACGCCACGCTGCGTGCTTGTGCACTGGCTTCTGGCCGCTTCCGCGGCGACCGGTCCTTCGCTCCGCCGTTTCACCCTGTCCATCCCCGGGATAGTCGACCTTTCGACCCTTGACCCTCCAACTCTAGCTGCTTCACCCACCAACACTCTAACCCTTCTCAAACGGGTGCAGCAAGAGGCGCGGGCAAGAGTACATTGGCACGACGAATCCTGGGCGAATGCCCCCAACCCGACCGCCCATAGCGACGCTGACATTCGACATCGCATCCGTGGCTTAGCGTTCCGCCGCAGCCCCGCTGCGGCGTTTCTCTTCGCTCACCCCATGGCAGCTACGAAGGTGCACACCACACACTGGCAGACCATGCTCCGCCGTCACCTCGGACTGCCAGTGTATGATGACTCCATGCCCCTCAACTGCCACCACTGTGACCACCCCTTGGACACCCTCGGGGATCACGCCGCCGACCTCTGCTGCCCTGGTTTCGGCCGTCGTCACCGCCATGACTCGCTCTGTTATGCGTTTGCGACACACGTTACTCGCGCCGCGGGTCTGGATACTCGGCACGAGGTTCCGCTCCTCGTCCCGGGCACTGAGCTCCGGCCCGCCGATATCCTTGTACAACCCCCCCCAACCCCGGAAGGCACAACGTTGCGCCCCATTGCGTGTGACATCACTGTCGTCTCACCGTTCAAGGCCGCAGTTCGCACCAAGGCGACCCAGGTTGCCGGTGGCGCTGCTGAACTGGCGGCCCGCGACAAGGTTACAACTCTGGAACGCAACCTCGCCCGACGCCTCCCCGCTCCCTCAACTGGCCCATCTTCTGCGCCTTACACGCCGAACTTGCGACCTCTGGCGTTTGATTCCTTGGGTGCCCCTTCCTCTGGTACAATTGCGTGTATCGGGGAGTTAGTTCCGCGGATCGCGTCCAAGTGTCACTCGACACTTAGCGTTATCCGCCGCCGTATCTACCAGCGACTGAGTTGCACCATCTTGTCATCCATTGCTCAAGCTGGCCTGTCCCGAGCCCCGGTGCGCATGGACGACGAGGTACATCCGGTTAGATCTTAGCCGTATAGTTAAGACGTGCGCAGTCCCCAATGGATTTTGAATGCATTAAACTTCTTTCTCTTTATGTAATGTTTGCTTGATTGCACTGCTACAACCAAATGAAGTTACATAGCCCAGTATCATATCTGGTGGTGGAGGCGGATTTTGTAACTCTTGAATTGGGGAATGCTTTGGTATCGGTGGGGAATGGAGGCGGAAGAATGCCAAGACTTTACAGTAATGACAAGAAAAAGGTTGTCAAATTGTAAACAATATCAAATGACTTGTTGGCACCTCTTACAATCTACAGTACGTGGCACAGTACAGTACTGTACGGTGCAAGGCTCGTCGGCAATGGTTGACTCCCCCTGTGCAGTACAGGGGGAGGTCCCAGAATAGTGCCATAATGAGTAGTATCCCATTCTATATTGTGCCACCGTATGTGGGGTGGCACAATTTTTGAGGTTTTGCCGCTTCTACGGTAATTCATGAGTAAAAGACAAAATTAGCGTATCACGTATGTTAACCTCAGTAACACCACCCCCGATATAGTGCCAAATTTTGGGGAAATGGGCGGTGTGGCACTATGTAGACCTGCACACTACACTACCGTACAAAATGTTCCCCTCCAGTTCTGTGAAAGAAGTTTAATGCGTTCAGTATTTACTGGACACTGTACAGTACAGCTGTAAAAATAGCTGTTTTCTGAATCCTCTCGCAAATTTTTTTCAAATTACAATACAATGGAAAGTTGACCAGTCGAGCTTGTTTTTGGGGCTCATGGACACCAGTTCGGAATTTAGAATCATTACCACCTCAATTTTTTTTGATGTTGTCAATGACCCTGGCACCACCGCACTCTGTCCAGCGCAGCTCCCCCCGTCCGCTACGACTGCCTACGAGACACTTCTGTGGACTGCCTTTTCCTTTCTGTAGGGATCAAGTTAAACGTGCGGAGGCCGTACGGGTCGACTACTTTACTCTTCGTGATCATTAGTTGGCAGAATCGACTGCTGGCATCGTTGCATCCAATTCTAACGCAGACTGCCAGTTGCGTTCAATTCTAACGCAGACTGCCAATTGCGTTCCACGTCCAAACGGCTGTTTTCAATATCCTTCCACCCGAAGAACCGCGCGACAATGCCTTCCGCGTTTCTCTTCCCCTCGGCCTTTTGCCCTCCCGCGCACAGCTCGCCGCAAATTTCCCCCATCAAGCCATCTCATGTGTTCCCTTCCGTCCGCTCCGTTCCCCGTATGAGTCAGTCTGGTTCCCCTCCCAACCCAAACGACAGCCCAAAACCTGGCGAACCGCCGAGCGGCAACACCATTTCCAAAATGCTTGAGGTATCCTTTCGCAAGGTTTGGATTCTTCTCATCACTGCCGGTGTGGGTGAGGCGTACGAGGCCGCCATCCAGCAGTTTGTAATCGCTTGTGTCGCTGCATATAAAGCAGGCTACTCGCTTACCGCATTGAAACTCGAACTCGCTGCGAATGAGGTGTCGGGCGAGTACATGGGCAGGGACGTTAAATTGACAGACCAGGAGAAGGAAACGCGTCTTATATGGATTTCGCTCGTCTACATGACCCTCGCGAGGTACCGCTTTACCTCCGAACGCACGCCGCCTCCAGTTGACTCGGACCTAAGAGGCACTTCCCTAGATCCTATGCTTCGCGGCTTGGGTGCCTTGGTGGAAAGTGTTTGTGAGGCGGCGGAGAGAGGCTACAACCTACAGACTTTCAAGATGGAACTCAGCATGAAGGGACAACCAGACAAACCGATAACTGCGCAGCAGGCTAGCATTCGCTCACAGTGGTCACGTATCGTGTTTGCTACCGTCGGCATTCTCCCCGATAGTCTGAAAAGAGGGCGGTAATCACGAATCCCGTCCTCCCGACCTCCTGTCTTACTTCATCCCTATCGAAACTCGCTACACCCAATCGAGGGTCAACACCATTGCTCCTAGTTGTACTCTGTCCTAACCAGCCACTCGAGCCCTTTCTGCAAAATAAAATCAATGAGAAACCCGAGCACATTGACCCCGCCCTTCCTTACAAATAATCCCGGGCACCGGTTGGCAACTCCTCGTAACGACCACTGTCATCTAAGGTTCTTGGCGGCGTCGGGCAAACCCCGCAAATCATCCGGCGTTACGTGGGCACTCTTCAAAGTGGCATCCCACATACGCTGCACATCAACCTCAGGGAACAATCTATCCGGGAGCGACATCTGCTTGCATGTTCTCTCAAACATTGCACCAGAGACACCGCGCAACTCGCTAGCCGCGGCGACATAGACACTAGTCCTTGCAGCCTCCGCCGGAGTCAACAAGAAGAATCGGCCGACACGCTGATGCAGCCACATCCACACGGGTCCCAAATATCGAGCGACGTCAGAGGTGGATTCACCTGGATTTGCGGCATTGATGGTAACACGGGTGTGTGATGGGAGGTGACGAATCAAATGGCGCATAAATAGCAACATGGAGAGCTTGCTGTTTGCATAGGCGGTCATCCAGTTGTAGGGACGGTGTTGAAAATGCAGATCGTCGAGACGAAGGTCGGAGATGACGCAGGTGAGACTGGAGACGATGACGACACGACCGGCGGCGGTGGCGAGCGAGGGCAGGAGTAGGAGGGTGAGTAATGCATGGGCGACATGGTTGACGAGGAAATGGGATTCCGGGGTGGTATGGGGACTGCCATGACACCGGCGTTTAGAATGAGGATGTTCAAGCCGTTTGCATTGTTGTTATGGCGATCCCAGTAATGGAACTGAGTGGCGCAACGACGGACCGAGTTGAGATCGGCGAGATCGCAGTGAAGAAGATGGATGCTGGAGGCGGGGTATTGTTGACGGAGGGAATGGGCGGCGGTTTCGGCTTTGGGTAGGTTGCGACAGGCGAGGATTATGGAGGCGCCGAGGGAGAGAAGTTGGCGGGCGGTCTCGAAGCCGATGCCTGTATTGGAGCCGGTGATTAGGGCGGTTTGGGAAGAGAGGTGGGTTGGGGAGAGGGAGAGTGGGGGGAAGGGGAGAGATAGTGGCGGGTGATTGTGTCTAGAGAGAGGAGGAGACGCTGGGAGAGTGTGTCGACGGTGAGACGAAGAAGACCGAAAAGGTAGTGCGGTGTGGATTGTGGCATTGTTTGAGAGAGAGGGGTGGGTGGGCAGAGAGACGAACCGAGCATGACGTGGATGACGATCGGATGTTTTTTGCTTTCGGCCAGAGATGTTGGGGCGAGTGGGTTTTTCGGTAAATTTTATTGGTGTTTGAATGGTTTGGTGGTTGCGAAAAGAAAAGTAAAACTGAAAACGAGTTTCTACTACGTGTGCTGGCTTTCCGTTGAATCGAAGAAGAGGTTGGCGAGTTTTGGATTGCGTCGTTCACATGAACACTTGAGGCACTGGTTTCAGTCACGTAGCAATTGATATCTACAGGGAGCGATGGGAAGGTGGGATGTTCACTGTGCCGATATTGCAGTAAAAGGTTGAGTGTACGAAATGGGTATTGCCGTGTAAAAAATAACATGACAACTGAGATGGAATTGAAAAGGAAAGATCAGTGCGAGCACAACACAATTGCCTTGATTGCGGAAATTGATCCCAAGCTGACGGTTCGGCGCAGCACTGAAAAACAAAGCGCTCGCCAACATGGCAGAACCGTGGATATCCAGGGCAACTAGCAATAGCCGCATTAAACCGCACAATGTACAGTACAGTACACTGAATTTTTATGACATGCTGTACGCTAGTTGAATGTACAGTACTTTACTGTACGTACCCGTCAATAGAGAGCTTACGCACAAAGAATTCAGAAATAAAACTGCCAAATTTCAGCAATAGAATTACAGTCTGTAATTCAATTGCAGAATTCTGGAATGAAGTCGTGAGGTAAATTGCTGAAATGTGACCAGTTAGTGAAGACCCGTGAGAAATGGTTGTGAGAAATAAAGATCGTACAGTAGGAGTTTTCGAGCCAGTTCATGCTTAAACACGTTTTCAAATTTCAGAAAATAATTTCAGAAATACTTTTCAGAAATTTATCATACTACCTATTTCTGAAGACCTTTAAGAATTCTGTTTTTGCGTAAACTCACTAATATGTCGGAACAAACGCTAATGTTAACAGTAAGGGGTTGTTAATATTCGCAAATAATATTGCACGCAGCCGTTTTTTTACCTAATAAGTTACTAGTTGAATTATTGGAGCAAAGGGCAGCCTTATGTCTGAATCAAGATCTGAATTCATACCCTGGATCGCCTTTTGAAATTGCGTTGCAACCAATGGGAGCTGTGTTCGCCATATAGCTTAAATGAGTCACCACCGTACCTCTTGTGGGTAGACGAAAACCTCCCATTTCAACTCCTTACAGTGCGTTTGGGGTAAGATTTGTCTTCCAACCTTTTTTGCCACAGGTAGGGACAAAAAAAAAATGTCGTGGCCCCCAAACCATTCCTCTGCATTCACAGAAATAAATATAAATTTCGATATATATCTATTATTTTTTGATAAATACTTGTCTCAAGTTGGCTGCTGCAAAAAACTCGGGGCAAAGTTTCGCGCGTGTGTCGCCCTGTTGGTTTTTTTTTCCTTTTCGTTGGTGGAGCGCAAAATACACGCCGCATTCCTCCATAGTCTAGATATTCTCAATCACCAGCAAAGCATCCGTTTGAAACCTCTCTGCTCATACTGTGCTCCAAAAACTTGTTTACAAGCGCAGCCATTCGCCTCGCCATACTTCCTCCTACATTTTCTCTTTCCAAACAGTAACGCACACTACTTAATCCTCAGCCCTCTGTCGCGCTACCCCTTCCACCTCCGCTCCCATCCACCCCGCACAACCCCCACAACACAACCCGCCGTTCTTATCCTCACCCACCTTGCAATCCCCTGTGGGACATTCAACAACTCGTGACTTTTCCTCCGCCCTGTTCTTTTCTACTCCACCATCCCTTGGTCCTCTTTTTCTAGTGCCCTCCCATCAATACATCTCTTGCTGCCAAACCATCGCCCGCCCTCTCCCCCCCCTACCGCAACCCTCTCCCTTCCGTCCATCATCCCAACAACGACAACAACAACGGCAAGCCAAGCCAACATGTCCGAATTGGATGCCGAGATAGAATCACTCATCCGTGAAAACGAGACCGAACTTCGAGTCATGGCTAGCAAGCCCCCACATCACACCGCATTAGCTGCCCGATGTCTACTAGTCGAGCTGGAAAGCGTCAAACGAGAATTCGCCGCTCTGAAAAAGTTGGATCGCATCGCCTTGAGAAAACAAGTCCGCAAGCAACGCAAAAGAACACTCAGGAAGAGGAGGAGGAGGAGGACCAAGCCTTTGCCAACCCCCTCGGATCAACCCTTGGCAGACACTATGCTCGCTATTGCCACTTTGACCGTGTGACTTGTTGCTGCTTCTCTCTTTGTGCATCCCACGCTTTATTTGTGTATAGAAGTTAATTACTTGGGACGTTGTTTTCTGTTAACTTGTGAGATTCGGACAAATAGAAAGGGAAACACTTGGCTTTAGTTTTGCCTCTTTTTTTTCCTTCATGGACTTGTAAATTCGAGGTTGACTTTGCTTGCTATGTTCGACTATTGCAATGGCGTAGTGGTGATTAGCATCGCTAAAACATGGTGCTGTCTCACTGCGTCTTGTCAAATGAGGTTATGTTTTCTAGGTCTTTAGTGAAGGAGTAATGTAAATACGAGAGACAATACTCTTTTGGGTACATGCCACTGCAACAAGCAAAAAAATATTTCAAGCTGTGTACAAAGCAGTGCTTGCGGTGCGAGCTGTGCACTCTATCGATATGTGAGGTGTCAGTGTACATCTACCGTATGTATGCGGAATGGACATTTGGAAAAGTGAAAATAGGAGGCTGAAAGTTGAGCGCAAATGTAAAGGCGGGCTGGTTTGTGGTAACATGTGGTAATTTGCCGTCTCTTCCATCTTCTCGTAACGGGCTTGGTGTTTTGCGCAACCCATAAGGTTGCTGAGATAGAGAGGCGCTGTGTAGATATGCAATGGTGGTGCAAGCTAATGATGTGTGACAGAGTGTGTTTTGAACCAATGGAAGGATGGGAAACACCAGATAGGATTTTATCCACATTTTCAGTGTTTCCAACGATTGCAACCTAAAAGGGGCCTTTGTGCCATGTGTGTGTCAATCTGCCGCAGACGAGGTTCGCTTATTTATTTTTCTTTTACGAAAAATGTCTGCACTGTCGCCAGGGATTCGGAGACCAAGTGGAATATTCCTAGAATCACGATACTTGTCCAAGCACGAGGAATCATCCGGTCGCGGGTCGTACGGTCGCACGGACACATGCCTCCCGCACCTCTGGCCTATGCCGTACGGCAATACTGTACTGACCATTACAATGCTTTGAAAGCATCTGCTCTGTGTAAAGTACCTGCGCCGTTCCAGATGAAGGGACAAAGGATGTTTGCAAGGGCCGCACCGCTTGCCATTGTGTCACAAGGATGGCCCCAAATTGCCCTTGTACAAAGAGTCGCAATGCGGTGGTGCGGTGAAGCGGTGGTGCGGCGGAGCAGCGGTGGTGAAGCGGCGTCGCGTGGTGAAAGGGGGATTTTTTCGCGTGAGGGTGAAAGAAAGAAAGACAAAAGTTGTGTGGTACAGTTGCATGCAGGGCTTCAAAATGGCACCATGCTCAGGCTCATGTTTGGTAGGTAGGTGTGGACAAGACGCTCCAAAAGTCGTTTACCGTTAGTTTGGTTGGCAACTGGCTATGCCGGTAGTGATACTGTCCACAGCGAGGGATTTTGTGGTTGGCGGGTCTGGAAACGTCGTCTGCACAGACTGTTGAGTCTTATTTGGGCAAGCGAATCTGTGCATGAAAACATGAATCGGGGGAGAACTGAATGAGAAAGAAGGTATGCGAGCAGCGCTTTATCAACCTGTGACAGCGAAAACACCGTACTGTACAGTACAGTATAATGGCTGATGCAAATGGCAGCGCTGACACGATATGTACAGTACAAAACAAGGTTCAGTACTACTTTCAGCGCAGTACGCCGAAATCTTATGTTAAAATATCAAGAGGCCACTGTACCGTTGTACAATTGTTTAGAGAAATGGGACCATTTAAAGATTGGACTGTGTCCTCTACACTGTACCCAGATATAGTCGGATCCTGCAGCGGACACCCGTTTTACTGATGCCATAAAGTTACTTCCACCCTAAAGGGTACACAAGTGCACCCCGCCAAAGGCTATTTTGTTGCTGAATGGCATCTGTAATTTTATTCATGTTCCTCACTAGGAAAATCGATGACTGCAACAGGACACTCTCACTGATTGACGGGATCGGCGACGCACGGGTCCGGTTCCATCTACACAGAGTTTGTGCCTCTGCATGCAAGCTATGACACGTTACCAAGCTAACGCCGCCGAGTGCGACAACCGCCATCGCACAACAATTTGATACAGACCAGATGCGGTTTTACTCGCGGTCAAATAATGCACCGATGACAGACACGGTGCGGCAACAGCTTTCCCTACCTCTCCGCTATGGCGGTCACGGCTTCACGCCCTTAGCCACGCTGAATGTTGCCACATACGCAGCTAGCATCATTGATTCCGCGCAGGTGGAACACCAACATGACACTGCTGCTGCTGACTCCCGTTTACTCAAGTACGCAGAAGCGGATCGACATCTATGCACATTTTTCCAACGCCTCCACCCGTCATTCTCCGCACAACATGGAGGCCTCCCAGACGCACTTACTGCGGCTACCCTCGCATCCAAGCCTGATAATACAGCCAATATCTTATATCAAGCCTGGTGCGAGTCGCCGCTAAATGCTTTTGGAAAGATGATGATTGGTCGCGACTCCCGAACCCCTCGTCACACTCTGAACCTGAGATTCGTCAACGCATCCGCCGTAACGCTTTTTTGCATACACCTGCTGCGGCATTCCTCACTGCCCATCCGTCTGTGGTCACCCACATGTACGATGATGTGTGGTCAGTAATGCTGCGGCGCCACTTAGGAGTCCCCGTGTTAGACGAAACGGCCCCGCACCTTTGCGCCGAATGCAAGGCGCCTATGGACCACCTCGGCGATCATGCCGCTGACCTGTGTAACAAAGGTCTCGGTTGGAAGAACCGCCACGAAGCTGTGGCAAAAGTGCTCGGCAAAGACCTGTTCAAAGCAGCTGGAGCTGGCGTCCACTATGAAGTCTCGTATTTACTTCCCGGACTGGACGCCCGACCTGCTGACACACTCGTCCACCCGACTACTTCTCTAGAAAACCCTACGCCCCCTCTCCCGGTTGCGTATGAAATCACAGTCTCCTCACCTTTCCAACAGTGCTTCCTATCCAAGGGAGCTCGGGAAGCGCGCGCTGCCGGCAATGCGGCAGAACGACGGAAACTGAGGGACTTTGCGACCAAAATCGCCGCCATTCCTGGCCATGCTTCACCGGGACGCCCGCTTCTCGGCTGGCAGTTTGTCCCGCTAGCCTTTGATTCCCTTGGATGCCCATCGGAGACCACATCCAAGGTGGTCGACGAGTATGTGGCCGCCATCGCAGCCCGTATCGGAAGCTTTAAGGCGAAGGTATCCTCCTGGATTTATCAAATGCTCAGCTATGCCATTTGGTCCACGTGTGCAGCTTCAGCGATTGGTCGTAGCCCGCAACATGCAAAAGTTTGCCTCCCGCTCCAAAGCTAGTCAATTTTAGTGGCCCTTTACAAGTATTGAAGAAAATTAATGAGTAAAAACCCACATATTTATTCCTGTAGTATTATTGAAATTACAGGATAATTGTTTGAATATGCAGTTGTATTTTTATCTTGCACTCTACAGTAGAGAGTATACGCTAGCGAATTTCTGCAATGTTTTTTGCATATTTCAGCAATACGTGTATCACGTATGCCAGGGGTTGCAGAATTTCTGTAAAATAATACAGAAATATGAATAGTTACAGAAACGAATTCTGCAAACATGTATGTACTGTAATGGCGCGAAAGTCGTAAACACAGCAAATCTAAGGGTACTACTGGCACCGTTTACCATTTTGAGCCAGCCTTTATTCCGCATCTTATTTGCCAACGAGAAATCTTACTCATGTCCTAACCCATCAAGCAATCTTCAGCATCAACATGGATACCTCTTCCCAATCTCCTTCTTTGACCCCGTCCCTTCCTGACCATCTTGTGTGAAGAAGGAGAGAGGGGAAATGGTTTGCGATAGCTTCCACTAAGGGATGGAGGGCAAGAGCGAAGAGTAGCATTCCTAGTGGATCTCCCTGTTGGGTACCTCTCCTGCTCCACAGGAGAAGTCGACCAAAAAGAGCCTGGAGGGCTCGCCGTACAAGTAGTGGATCTATCGTGCTTCTTGAGGGATGCGAGCAACTGCTCGGTCCAGAATCTTGGCACGCTCGATCGAATTAAAGGCAGTCAGGGCGTCTACTTGTATGAGGACATGCTGGGTCTCTGCAGAGCTGAACTGCTGTATGGTGGCCCGCGTGGCATGAACAATTGCCTCAGTTGCTCCTGGGACACCGACGCCAAGCTGTAGGGGTTGTAAGTAGAAGGCGAGGGCTGTGTCACTGCGGATACGTTTCATAATGAGGCGTTCTGCTAGACAGCGAACTGCGAGGCCGATTGCGATTGGCCGGAGGCTTCGGCAGGCTGCATCCTTGGGAAGATCAATGAGGGTGGCCCTGGCGACGTAGTCCCTCAGCTCGGGTGGGGCGTTTCCTTCGAGGTGGCACTTAATAAAATCTGTGAACCAGGGAGGAGAGACAGTGCTAGAGGGTAGAGACGACGGGAAGTGTTCGCGGAAGGCATCGTAGACGGTTGCTGTGTGGCGGAGGGTGTCGCTGGCAGCGCATACGAAAGCAGCGTGGGGGTTAGCGGTGCGGACGACGGTAACGGGGCGCGGGAATCCTCCGGCCGTGACAGCTTTCCGGAGGGAGAGGGCATTGCGAAGGGGACGCTTGTCTCGAGGAGTCGTTACTTGGACGAACTGTTTGGGACCGTGACATTGGTGTTGCGGAAATTTGTGGAGGTAAATACTCGGCGCATGTAAATTTCAGAAAAAGGATGTTACAGAAATACTGTATCTAAGGTTGCATTGCTGGCGATTCGTTACATTCCGAAATCAGATAGGGACGGGCACTAGCCTACTTGCGCCGGAAGTAGGCTAGTGCCCGTCCTATCTCTACCCTCGGGGGATGGCACCCGGACGCCCACGCGTTGCTAACCGACGTCGCACGCAACGTCGCTACGAGGGCAAGGGAGACCTACGCAAAGGTCAAAGAAATCTTAACACAGCGTCATGCCGCAGCAGCAGTAATGTCCAATGCAGCGTGCCTGTTGGCCGGCCTCCCGTCAGTTTTCTAGCGTTTTGACAACTTCCCGCCAACCCTTTACATTGTAAGCCTTTACCATCACAACATCCCTTAGGGAACAGCTGACCATATTTTTCATGCATTAAAAACACCCCAAATTTCCCCCCATTCCGAAATCATTGCAGAAATTTTGTAGCGTAAAATCTATAGTCCCGGACAAAAAAGATGGCACACCACCATTCTCGTCCAACTCGCTGTGTGCAGCCCTCCTTCCAGCGGCAATTACAGATCTCGCAACGTACAGAGACATCGTGGAGGAGCACCAGATTTGGACCCTCTCTTGCTCCCAGTCCAGGATTCTCCCTTTAGTGCCCTCTTCTCAAACAAAACACAATCACAGAAGACACTACAGCACGCAATCCACAAGCGGATGCAGGAAGAGATCGATATGGGCGACAACAGACGGCAGGGCTTCCGTGCCTCCATGGGGCTCCCCGGCGCGAAAAATTGGGTGTACTGCACCCCATCTCCGGGCCTTAAGACTAGTATTGAACCAAGATAATTCTCAATATGGTTCCAATACTATTGTCAAATTGTAACAATGTCTCTGTGACACGACTGTGTAATAGAGACTTGCTCGCTGTCGCTATTCCAATTCTCTATTACACAGTGGTGTAACAGAGAAAGTGCATCACTCTTGAAAGAATCTAGAAGCTTTATGTAACCGGGTAGCGGTTTTATTGCTGAGTATTTGTTTTCTCTACAGTATTTTTATTTGACGTGGAGCCCCATGTAATCGTCTTTTTTACGTTCCAGATAGTACTATTATTTATTTACAGCTCTACTTTCTAGTTACAGCCTTACTTTCTATTGTTTTCTACTGAGCTGGCACAACTCTGAGAGTTGTTTAGAAGAGCTGCCGTACTGTCTATAAAAGGAGAGCTCATCTGGACTCTCGTGGGAATCCAGGTACACTCCATACACCCTTTGCCCTCAACTTTCTGAAACCCACTACCATCGTCTCTACTGTTCCTTTAGCAGCGCCCCGGCTGCCTCCCTCTCTATTTCACTGGTAGCATCACTTCCGCCGGTTCCGCGGTTTTTTCGCTTTCGTCTTGCTCTAGTTCGAAGTTTTTTTACAAGTGTAACTTTTTAGGTTGCTGAATTTTGGGAAAATTTTTCTGACAGTTGTTACTGTAAGCAATATCATATACTGTATTTGTGGGCTGTAGTGCCAAGTACAGGAGAGTACCTGTGGGCTGGAGTGCCAGGTACTCTAAATCCCACTGTTCTACGCAGGTCGCGGTTACTTTTGGAGAACTATGTAACCGGGAACTTGGGGGTGCAGCATAGTCTGCTTTCTCTAGATTATTCTGTTCAGGTAGCGTGCAGGCCTCGCGAAGCTGTGTGATCTTGTTCGGAATACTTAGACTGGACAGTTAGGTTTAAATAAGTTGCCTTAGTAAAGCCGTACTTCTGACCAAGTCCCCATTTGAGGGTCCCCTCACAGTATTCCTATGCAATCCTATTGCACTCGTTGGCTGTTAGCTAGGTGCACCGACTGGGTCACGGGTTCAGGTAACGCTTCATAGAGTTGAATTGGACTGGACTTGGACTAAGGGGTACGTGCTCAGAACGTGTATTCTTTGGTTATTCGCTAGCTTAAAGTCGGCTTGAGAGGCTTTCCTTTAGGATGAGGACACCGATCGCGGTCTCCTTAGTGGACGGGTGGGGATATCCCGAACGGATTGCTAAGTCACACCGGAGTGTAGGTGTGATCAAAGCTGCTGGTGAGTCACTCTCTCTGTGGGTAGGGAGCCAACCCGTCGTCCAGGGACAAATCCCTTGCAGATTTCAATTTCAAGTGTTTGTATTCAAGTTTAGGTGTTGGTGTAAGGCTTTAAGTAAGAGGTTTGTTGAACATGTCTTTCTTCAAACGAAATAAGCCTAGGTTGTTCGATGGGACTCGAGATGCGTTGACGGTTCGTTCATGGTTGCATGCAGTCGAAAAGTACCTGAGAATTATTCAGGTGGGCCATGAAGAAGTCATCAGTGCCCAGAATGCTATCGAATTTGCTTCGACATTCATGACCGGAACTGCCGCAAACTGGTGGTATACAGTTGTGTCCGATAATGCTGTTCCGCCTACATGGGAAGCTTTCAAACTACTGGTTGAGGCAAAGTTTGTCCCCCAGGACAGTGTCATTCGAGCTCGCGACAAGCTTACCAAGATCCGTCAGAAAACGAGTGTGGCAGCGTACCTCTCGGAGTTCATGAATTTGGTCAATATTTCCGGTATCAGTGAGTCGGAAAAATTGGCTCCGTTCTGTGAAGGTCTCAAACCCCACATTCTGTTAGAGGTTCTTAAATAGAACCCATCCAAGTTTGAAGCTGCGACTACCATTGCTCTTAACGTTGATGCAGCATTTTACGGTGCAGGGTTCTTCACTGGCAGAGGTTCATTTCACACCAATCGAAATGCTTCAGGTCCTATGCTGATGGAGATCGGAAACCTGGAACGTAAAAACGATGGGCAGCTTCAGAAAGACTTGATGGAGAACCGATGCTTTACGTGCCATAAGGTGGGATGTAGACCTTGGAAACACAGAAAAGGAAACGGGAATAAAGGTTACAGGGGTGGTACTCGCATAGTGACGGACAATACACAGGCAGGTCACAGTAATGATTTGAATGGCTTTGACTCGGAAAACCAGTTGGTCCACCAGACTTGGTGAACACTCATGTGAGACCAATAGTGATTGTGAACAGATGTACCAATGAGCAGAGTGAAACTATGGTGGACATCACCGGAGCTAAATTCTCAGAGGACAGGAAAAAGTCGAGAATCTCCGAAGCCGAATCTAATGGAATCACGTCTAGTCATGATGACAACATCCCCACTGATGGACCTATACCAGTGGAGCCTTTGTTAGTACTTGAAGGTAGACTGAATGTAATAGCAGTTAAAGTATAAAAGGACGATGGATGCAATACAAACGTGGTTTCAGCCGAGTTCCTGAAGCGAAATAGGAACTTGTTTGAGATTCGGCGTGAACGAGTCATTGTTTTCCATTCACAGAAGGGAGTTACTGAGGAAGTATCAGAGATCATTTCCAACGGAACTATTACGTTAGGCGAACATACATATACTTCTAGTTGGGCTGTGTCCCAAACCGGGTATGATGTTCTGTTGGGAATGCCGTGGCATGTTGCCCACAATCCACGTGTCGACTATCGGAAACCGATTGTGATGGTGAAATATGCTTCCATTCCAGTGATTGATCCAGATAACGATAACCGTGTTGATGTGTCCAATTTGGGAGTGAGGAAATTTAGACGAATGCTGAGGCATGGGGGTGACTTCGAAGTATTTCAGTTACTCGAAGGTCATAGTATGAGGGGAGTGACAGATTCAAAGTTCGATGGAAGACTGAGCAGAATACTGGATAATTTTAAAGAGGTCTTTCAGGATGAATTGCCAAGAGGGCTTCCTCCGATTCGATCAGTTGATCATGGGATCAAAGTGGAGGAAGGAGCAAAGGCACCTCATCGACCATTATTCCAGTTGTCCCCATCCGAACTTAGGGCAGCAAAAGAGTACGTCGAGTCTCTTCTGAGGAAAGGGAAGATCAGGTCCAGTAAATCTCCATATTGAGCACCATTTTTCTTTGTGAAAGGAAAGGATGGAAAACTTAGGGTGTTGTCGATTATCGCGCTTTGAATCGCATCACCAAAAAGAATAATGCTCCACTCCCTCGTTCTGATGAAATGTTCGATCGACTTGGAGATGCGAGATTTTTCTCCAAGCTTGATCTGAAAACGGGATTCTATCAGATAAGGGTGAATCTAGAGGACATAGAAAAGACTGCGTTCAATACAAAGTGTGGGCAATTTGAATAACCTGGTATGCCAATGGGACTTTGCAACGCTCCTGCTACGTTCCAACTTTGATGAACCAGATCTTCTATGATTGCATCGATGTCTTCTTGGTTGTCTATATGGATAATCTTCTTATATTCAGTAAGAATGAGGAAGAACATTACGAACACCTGGAAATTTTATTAAAGAGACTTAAGCATCACAAGTTGTACATCTCTCCGAAGGAATGCTCTTTCTTTCAGACTGAGTTGGAGTTTTTGGGATTAATTGTCGGGAAGGACGGCATTCGTGTCAATCCTGAGAAGGTCGAAGTCTTACAAACTTGGCCGAAACCTGAATCTCTAACGGGGTTGAGAAGTTTCTTAGGTCTAATACAGTTTTTCCGTAGGTTTATTCCGAAGTTCTCTGCAATTTCCTCACCTCTCAAAAATCTAACAAAGAAAGGTCGAGGTATAGGGAAATGGGATCAGCAGTGTGATGAAGCTTTCCAGAAGCTAAAGGAAGCGATAACATTGGCTCCAATCTTAGTCGCTCCTAATTGGAAAAAGCCATTTCGTGGTCATGTAGATGCTTCACAGCTCGCTGTCGGTGGAACTCTAACATAGTTGGATGAGAATGGAAGGTATCGTGTAATTTCTATCTATTCAAAGAAGCTTTCCCCAACTGAGTCGGACTACACCGCAAATGACAGAGAGCTTCTGGCTCTGATTAATTTTCTGGGAAGATTCAGATGCTATCTTGAAAGTTCTGTATTTGAGATTTTCACATACAAACAGGTGCATAAGAACTTCTTCACAAAACCAAAACTGAGTCGGAAAGAAGCATTGGTTGGAAACTCTCGGTAACTTCGGAATCTTTCCCATCACACTGAAGCCTGGAAGAATTCACGTCTTAGTAGATGCATTATCCCGAGCTCCGCACGTGACGAGAGGAGATCGTGACGTCTCAGTGAATGACGTTGAAGTTCCCTATCTTGATGTTGATTAGATCATTCCTCGGTATGATGACGACCAGTTCTTTGGTCCAGTGGTAAACGCCATGGAAAGAGAGTGGCTTGAGGATACGGTTCAAAAGCAGAAACTTGAAAGAATTCTGCCGATGTTCCGAAAAGATGGTTCGAGGCTGTTTTACAATGGAAAGTTGTGCGTACCAAGAAGGTTAGTTTCGGATATTTTTCAAATTGCTCAAGACTCGAAAGTTGGTGGACATTTTAAATTTGCGAAGACACTGTCCAGATTGGATAAATTCCATTGGAAACATAAGAGCAGGGATGTTCGAAAGTATTGTGAAGGATGTATCACGTGTCAGCAGTATAAGGACTCTAATCAAAAAAAGTTGACTGATCCAATGGCACTGGAATTGCCTGACCGCAGATGGGGATCATTAGCTACAGATTTCATTGTGACGCTACCCCTGACCAGGAGCGGTAATGATGCGATCACGACTCGGATTGATCGACTTACTCGTCGAGTCCATTTTCTGAAATCTAAAACATCAGATACTGCTGAGGACACAGCTCGAGACTTCTTCGCGAACATCTTCAAGAACCACGGGTTGCCGGATGATGTGACTTCAGATAGGGACAGAAAGTTCATTTCAAAGTTTTGTAAGACACTGATGAATCTTTGTGGGGTGAAATTAAGAATTTCTACAAGTAGACACCAACAAACAGATGGCGCTTCCGAGATTATGATTAGGATGATCGAGAACTATCTCCTCTGCCATTTCTCGTATCATCAGGATGACTGGGACTTATTGCTTACTTCTGCAGAATTTGCATACAACTCGGCTGTGAGCGATGATCTGGGTATGTCACCATTTGAGCTGGACTTGGGATGGACACCTACATCGACATTGGACTTCTTGGCTAGCAGCAGCATACCTCTTCAGAGTTTGGAAGACTTTCGTGCCAAGCTCAAGGTTTCTCTTGAGGATGCGCAATTTGCCTACAAAGTGGAAAAAGCTCGGCAAGCTGCATATGCTTCAAGGCGATACAAGGTTTCAGATTATAAAGTCGGTTCAAAGCTATAGATCAATCGTTCGTTGTTTACGGATGTTTATTATAGGTCCCAGGATTCGAAAAAGCTTGGTGCGCGCAGATATGGGCTATTTGTGGTTAAGGAGATAATTGGTAAGAATGCTGTTCGACTAGATCTCCCTGCTCATTTTAGAATCCATCCAGTCATTCATATCATTCACACCACACCACATTTGGAGCAGCCCGATGACATTGCTTTACCCATTCCTCCTTCACCTGCACCGCTTGAACTGCCTGGTGGACCAGAACAGGAAGTTGAGGTTATCTTGGATCACAAAAAGGTTGGACGCGGTTACAAGTTCTTGGTTTTGATGCGTGGAGTACCACGTCATGAGGCGGAGTGGCAACCAACGAAGGACTTTGTTGATGTTACGAAAGATGGATCTGCTGTAGTAACGGATGCTTTCCTAGAGTATATTCGGAAACATAATATACTCCCGCAGTATCATTGACGAGGACGCCAATAGTCCGTGGGAGGGAATAGTGTAACAATGTCTCTGTTACACTACTGTGTAATAGAGACTTGTTCGCTGTCGCTATTCCAATTCTCTATTACACAGTGGTGTAACAGAGAAAGTGCATCACTCTTGAAAGAATCTAGAAGCTGTATGTAACCGGGTAGCGGTTTTATTGCTGAGTATTTGTTTTCTCTACAGTATTTTTATTTGACGTGGAGCCCCATGTAATCGTCTTTTTTATGTTCCAGATAGTACTATTATTTATTTACAGCTCTACTTTCTAGTTACAGCCTTACTTTCTATTATTTTCTACTGAGCTGGCACAACTCTGAGAGTTGTTTAGAAGAGCTGCCGTACTGTCTATAAAAGGAGAGCTCATCTGGACTCTCGTGGGAATCCAGGTACACTCCATACACCCTTTGCCCTCAACTTTCTGAAACCCACTACCATCGTCTCTACTGTTCCTTTAGCAGCGCCCCGGCTGCCCCCTTCTCTGTTTCACAAGTCCCGCTTTTCCCTTCGGAAACACCATGCCCCAAGCAGAACTGCTGCGAAACTCTCGACTGTTTCGGCGACCATCTGTTGCACTGCTTTCACGGGGGCGAAAGGACGCGAAGACAAGACCGCAAGGTTAGTTTAATGGCGAGCTATCTCGGGAAAGCTGCGCGACATTCAGTCATCGAGCCGGGAGGAGGGGTCCACTGCACAAGACCTGATATTCGCGCAATGGGACGCACTGGTGCGACAAAATTCCTCGATGTCACCCTCGTCAACCCCCTAGCGCTCTCGAACAGGAGAGTAAGGACTTTCAACCCGCTCACCTCGCTCAACGCAGCAAGAACGGCGAAGCACAGAAGATAAAAGCCCTTCATCGCTTCTTCCGCCAGAAGTAGGCTGGTGCCCGTCCCCATCTCTACCCTCGGAGGATGGCACCCGGACGCCCACGCGTTATTAACCGACGTCGCACGCAACGTCGCTACGAGGGCAAGGGAGACCTATGCAAAGGTCAAACAAGTCTTAACACAGCGTCATGCTGCAGCGGCAGCGATGTACAATGGGGCGTGACTGTTGGCTGGCCGCCAGCCAGTTTTCTAGCGTTTTGAGGGCTTCTAGTCAATCCTTCACATTGTAATCCTTTACCCACATCACGCCATCCCTCAGGGAACAGCTGACCATATTTTTCATTTATTAAAAACACCCCAAAATTTCCCCATTCTTTAAGAATAACTACAGAAAAACAGTTTCCTTTAAAAGAAAAACTCGCCAAAAGTGTTTATTTTTGAAGTCGGTTCTTCCCCTAAAAACATTCTCTCAAACGCCTGTTATTTTTTAATTTTGTTCAAAAATGGCTATCTCGGAGGCGGTCATGAAGATGGAATATCATCACATTTTACTAAGTTTATGGTAAAATAGGAAAACTTTAGTAGTCTTTCTTCATTCTTCCCTTTCCTAAGACCTACTTGACATGGTTGAGAATGCTTCTTATCAGCGATTGCAGATATTCAGAGGCCATGTTGTCCCATTCCGAGAGTATGGTGTTCCTCAGCTCCCCCAAGTCCTTAAACTGCCTTCCATTTGCATAAAACTTTCTCGCGAGCAATCCAAAGACGTTTTTAATAGGGTTAAGGTCTGGACTTCTTGCAGTCCACACCATTACATTGATATTTTTCTCCTTCAGCCGCTTCTTGGTAAACTTGGCAGAATGGATTTTGTAATTGTCTTGCTGAAACTGCCATATATGTGAGTTCTTAGCATCCACAAACGAATTCAAATAGTCTTGTAAAGTAGTTGCATACATTTCCGCGTTTGTTTTCCATGTACAACAGCTAATCAGGACTTACCCGATTCACAACACGCACCCTACACCATCTCGGATCCTTCTCCCATCTTCCGTTTCGAGAAAATGACATCCTGTGCTCTCAAAATAATGCCAATAAGACTGAAAACTGACTGGCCCGTCCATGTTAAACTTTTTCTCGTCCGAAAAGACGACTTTCGCCAAATCCTGAGGACGGAAGGGCGCGTGGTTAACTGACCATCTCAGTTGGTTGGTTTTGTGCTCCAAAGTAAGAGGTAGATACCGCTTAACCTTCTCAAACTTCAATGAGGGAGCTCTGAAAAGTACTCTGCTTGTTGTACGATTAGAAACGTTGAGGTTAAGGGCCTTATGAATGTCTCCAGCGATCATGTGACCCTTGTATGCCTCTCTTACTATGCAACGCTCGGCTGCTGGTCTGAGCTTTTTGGCCTCCCTAAATTTCTTCATTCTATATGCATCTGGATCCTTCAAAAAAGAAGCGATGTCCCTCCTAGAACGTTTCACTTTGACGGAAATCGATGAAACAATCCATTCTGCTTCGGCGTATGCGGAGATTTGTGCTCGCTATACTATGGTGAGCTGCCGACCCGTACCCATGTCGAGATTTCTTCCTCAACAATCCGGTGCCTCGAGGGGCTTCCTACGTTGCTATGGTCAACTGTTCCATCTTTATGAGCGCGTCCGAGGTAGCCTATTTTGAATAAAATTAAAAAATAACAGGCGTTTGAGAGAATCTTTTAGGGGCAGAACAGACTTCAAAAATAAACACTTTTGGTCAGTTTTTCTTTTTAAAAGCAACTGTTTTTCTGTAGTTATGCTTAAAGAATGGGGGTGTTCCATCTTTTCGTCCGGGACTGTACCGTACTGCACACTACAGTTTGTACACTATGATCGCGATTTGGAACTATAAGGTTCAACCAATGCAGTACGTGTCATTCACCATGAACACGGTTTGACTAAAACACCACCTTGACCTCTGACAACATAGCCCTCTAGAGGCGGGTTTTGGTCAGGAAAATAAAGATATATGTTCACCACACTAAGCGGAGCATTCAAACCGCAAAAGTACGGTCCTACAGAGGCCCCACGGCACCGTAAGGCGATCTCTGCTGGAGTTTTATATCTATCAGTTCGTTTCCTGTAAATCATCTCAAACATAAGCAAAAGTTCACAATAATAGACAAAATAGCCGGTCTTATCACTTCCTCGATCCTTTTCTTCGTCTCAAACCATGGTTTAAACCGCGGTTCAGCCTGAAGGAATTCTGATACTGTAATTATTTACAAACGCGTCATTTCTGTGCAGAAAAGCTTCCTCCAGCTTTTTTTGTGGCCAAAAGTTCATAGTTACATTAGATTTGCTGTGCAAACAATAATAGGCCATGTCACGGTAAAAGCCGAAGGCTCGCAAGCTCGGCTGTTTATATAAAATACGCTGATTGGTAAGCTCCATGTCACCCTTGCGCGCTTTATGCGGGCCGAAGGCAACGTTTTTTGAAATATTACAACAAAAGAAAGCCGTCGCGGTTGTTTACTTGCTCATCTGCTATTGTTCAAAGGCCGCGAAAATGAAAACTTCATTTTCAGGGCCATTTATCGAACATTCTCTGGCACAATTATTTTTAAAACAACTATCTTCGCTGGGATTTTGGAATTATTGCAGAAAACCACGAGAACCGAATAAAATAAACCTAAATGTTAATAGCTCCGTGCTTCTTTCTCCGCTATCCCCATAGCCATTGCTATGCAGATAGCTATGAAGATATATATTGCCGCAGAGATGCACAGTGCAAAGGATGCGTATACATAAAGCAGCCGCAACAGTATTTAACCCGCACTGCTGCTCGGAGATTGAGGAAGTAGACACCGAACAAACATATCACAAGTTATAGGCACTACTATTGCGGACTATTTGTATTCAGACGCTATTTAGTTGACGACCTCCTACTGTTTGTTCGTATAAGTAGTACTTAGTGCTAAATGATATAAAGTTGTCCAGTACCTCGGGGCGTTGATGAAAGCACACGTGCTAGACCTATGTATCTGACCATATAAATAGAGCTACACTTTACATCCGTTTGTAGCTTCCACATGACTAACACAATGAAGACTATATTCAGTATGGTGTGATAGTAATGGAAAATTGTGATACTTGGTAAACTGCTTTGAAGCAGCTCTCTTCATCTTCTTCAACCTTTTCCCATAATTGGTACCTAATAAAAGGTATCAAATGAAGTTCGCAGGAAGTTTCATAAAAACCATTTCAGTATCATTAAAAGGGTTGTATCGATGTAGTCCAGTATGAAATAATCTGAAGCAAATAAAATTGTTTCAACAAAAGAGCTAATCAAACATATCAGGGGTAAATAATTGATAACTATCGTGAAGACCCTTTACTATGAGGACGTAGGGTCAAGGATATAAATCATTCGGGAGACATATAATATGTTTCACCATTTTAAGCATAGTTTTCAATATGGTTCATATTACTGAGAGCAACAAAGCGCGGTAAATTACAAAATGACAGCTGCAGTGTACTAGTGAAGCCCAAAGAGCGGCGTTTTTGCCATAGGTTGACTGTCATGTTTCAGTGGGATGTGTTCTCGCGGTGACACAATGTGTCGATGGGTGAAAAAATGTGTCGGTGGGGTGACACAGTGTGTCGGGGTGACAAAATGTGTGTCAACACATAGACATAGGTATCGCATTACAGAATTAAAGTACAAGTGCCATGTTTACAGGAGCAGTGATGATTTCATCCGTCGTTGTGGGGACATATTGTGTCACCCCATTGACACATTCTTTCACCCCACCGACATATTGTGTCACCCCATCGACACATTGTGTCACCCCACCGACACATTATGTCGCCAAAGTGATACAGGCATAGACTTACAGAATTAAAGCGATTAAAGAAGTAATACGAAATCAGCGGGCTTTTTGTTGATCTCAATATCACGGCAAGCTTCCAGCTTCTCCCCCCTTCTATCCCTCACCGCGCCTGTTACCCGCTCCATCACGTTACTTCCTCCCTGCATCCCTTCCTCCTCCACTACTCTACCGACTAACGTGCCCGCTCCCCAGTATCCACCTCCCCCAAACCTTCTCCCGACTATCTCGCCTGCAGCACGTTTTTATCTGGTTTTATCACAATCCAAGTCCCCGGCATTCCCACCCATCTCCCTCTCGACCATTTCCCCTCCCCCCGCCGCTCCAAGATTATTTATTCCAATCTTTTCTCTCTATTGTCGCTTTCCTATAACACTCGCCGCCCCGGACTATCATCATCGAAATCTCCGTCTCCGCCGGCCAATACATCCATCTTCTGACTTGTGACCATCGTGCTTAATTGTGTTTTTTTCTTGCTTCTGTTCCCCCATGATGATTAATTAGTCACTCAAATCAGTTTTGGATCCAAGATGATTCAGCAAAAATTCATGAAAACTGTTAACTACTGGGTTGACGGATGCTACATTATGCCCAAAAACGCAGGACGGGAAGAACTGGGCAGATTTACGATGCATTGCTTCCGACGTGGGGGCGCCAAGCTTTGATTCCTTACGGGCGCCAAAAGATGTTTTTTGCATGTAGTGAATTGGATGGAGAGATGGGGGAGTGGGGATGACTTCAACACAATAATTCGGTACCTGCTAGGAGACATGGAAATACGAGGGTAGCTGCACTCATTATCTATTTAACTATGGTACCGACCTCGAAGTAAAGACAAGCATAGAATCTGTTGAAGGTCTCGAGGAGGAGATGTCGAAACTGAAATTGGCTCTACAAGAAACACAAAAGGAAATGAGTGATTTCGAACAACAGGTCAACGTACACATATCAGCACAGACGGACCACCTGCCAGATCTGTGGAAAGAATCAATTTCCGGAACAGTTATGGTTAGAAGACCATCTGCAGGGAGTCAGACCACGGTAAACAGAGAGTGTATCTAAGTTTCCGCTGGAAAACGGGCTGGGATGAGCGGCACTGTAGATGAGATTGGATCCAAATGTACGTATATACCTAAAGTAAGGAACTGGCTTGCGATTATGGAGAATTGGAGGCTTGGATGCTCCTGATTGAATTTGGTTGTTCCACTGAGGTATTGGCCAAGGACTACGGCGATGAAGTATAAGTACTACGGTAGAAAACTCGTTGCCGAAGAGTTTGAGAGACTTGGGAAGAGTCGGTTTATTGATGCCTACAGTATAGACTATATTCCAATCGCTGAGTTGACAAGACGTATGAGATCACAAACGAATCACAGAAAATTCATGGAAAAGCTCTTAAGTTGTAGTGGTGTTTTCCTGGTCGTCATTTTCACCATCATGTGGGACGCAGTTGGAACAGAAAATGTTCACACAACTTTCCGCGCCATCGTCGCGCCACGTGGAGGAATCGATTTACCTGTCAACACAAGTGGCGTGAAGGGCACGGGAATAGTAGTAAAACGCTCTGGATGCTGTACCAGCAAGTTCCGTACATATAATCGAATAGTTTACGCAGAGGACGTCACCGACATCTTCCCTGTACACGATGACAAAACCCGGACATCGTTGAGGTAAGATTTAATTGTGAGCACATCCGCCCTTGCGTTTCTGTTTACACTCACGAATTGCTATGTCGTTTGTGTGCACTTCGTTCCAGCTGTCTATTCTTTGCTTAACTTCTTCGGTGCGTGTTCGCTTCGAAGTAAGAATTGATCTCGATCATAGCACATGAAATAAACCTTGTTATAGGCTGCTCCTTTCTTTGAGATTTTCAACCGTTTCGCTAGTTCGTCAAGCGCAAAATGATCGAAAGCCCCATCTGAATCGAGGTCACGTCTGTTGGTGACCATACTTTGAGAAACAGCAGGAAGGTGTCGGGAGAGAGTGGGACGATGGGAGATGTGAAAATAGATGTGTGCAGGAAGAGAATTGTGAGAAAGCCTGGGTGAGCAGCCTCCTTAAGTGAAAGCAAGAAGAAATGTTTTGAAAGTCACCGTAGTAATGAGTAGAAACAATGAGGGCTGTCTTTGTGCGGCGAGAACAATCACGGGATCAACAGAGCTTGTGTCGGGGCGGTGACACAAAAATGCCGTGTTGTGTCAGGGCGGTGACATAAACATCCCTTGATGTGTCGGGGCGGTGACACAAGGACCCCGTGTTGTGTCAAGGAGTTGACTTAAGTATACAGTGTTGTGTTTACTTGGCATCATGCTATGTTAAGGAGGAGGTAAAAAAAGAGGAGCTGTGTTGAGTCGGTGACAGGAGTTGTGTTGGGGTGGTGAAAAAAATCAGGGGATTGTGTTGGAGAGGTGGCACAACTCAAGGAATTGTGTTGCAGGATAAAAAAGTCAAGAAATTGTGTTGGAGGGGTGCACAAATCGGGGGATTGTGATGAGGGGGTGACACAAGTCAGGGAGTTGTGGTGAAGGGGTGACGCAAGTCTAGGAGTTGTGTTTGAGGGGTGACGAAAATCGAGGAACTGTTTTGAGCCGGTTACACAAGTCGGGGAGTTGTTTCGTTTTGCTGACACAAGTCGACGAACTTTGTTGAGCAGATTTAAAAAGTCGAGGAGCTGTGTTGAGGGTTTGATGAGGTATTTAAAGCTGTTTTCAAGCAAAAGAGTGGAACATAGCACTACTGATGAATATTTTACTTCAACCTGAGTTATCCGTTGAAGCAGTTGTTCTCAACTGCTATATACGAATAGCATAGTCTCCCAACCGCCACCAAAACCCTCCCATGTCCGCATCAGCATTTTCAACTGTCCTCAACTGCCGCGTAGTCCACTTCCGCGTCGCTGTGGTCACCATCCCCCTCATCCGCATCGTCGTGGTTACCATCCCCCGCCGAAACCTCGCCGTCGTTCTCGCCGCCCTCAGTGCCTTCATAACCATCCCCGCCATCCCCTCGATCGGTTTCCTCTTCATATTCGTTCTCATCAGGGCTAGCTTCCCGCCGTCAGTAGTCCTGTGACAAGAAGCTCGTGACGCACTACGCTGTGAATTCCTTCTCGGCTCCTCCCTTTCGTCATAGGTCATGTCCCACTACCTATTTATCGACCTTTCCATGTACGTGCGAGTGAAGAGGAGCGCAGCGGAAGACATGTCGCTACGAAAATCGGAAATGATCTCATCCCTTTTGTCGGGGTGGCTACAATCATACATGGGATATAAATTAATCAGTGTCAAGAGGTCCTCAATGAATCTTCTGCAGAATTTGTGCACAGTACGAAGCACTGGAGCCACCTTGTCCATTGCTCCCATCATCTCCATCAGCGCGGTTTTGTCAGGTTCAGAACTTCCCTATTCCTTCTCTACCCGGAGGAGATTGTGGAAGCCCTGGTCATATGTCTGCGGAGGCTATCTGCAAGCACCCCTATTTGTCGGCATAGCTTTTTGGTATATCCTGCTTGCCCTTGCAGCCCACAATGCACAGATCCACTCTCCGTGTAGGCAGCATATGTAGTTTTCCAAATCAAAGCCTTGTTGGCGTTCCCTCGCAACTTGGAATGGAGCTTTGCAATATCCAACCCCTCCTCTTGCTGCGCCATCATCTCTGTGAAATTTTATTGCGCTTGGTTCGTGGCGAAATCGGACCGGAAATGGGTAAAACACGCTCCAAGACATTCACGATTGAACTAGGCAAGCCCCAGACAAATCGACTAACTGTGCCCTCTCCCTGAAATCCTTCCACTGCTTGCTTCCTTGGACCAGACCATTCTCCCTGTACACTACAGTAGCTAAATCAGTGACATTGTTCGTGAAATGCAGTACATCAGAAGGCACAACCAGGTCTGTTACAGATGTCACGAAACCGACTACCTCATTGGCAATGGTGACCGCGGTGTCCATATTCCAACGGTTTCGTATTGCATCGTCGTTACAACTAGAGTTTTCACTACGTAAGAAAATTAGGTTTCTTTTCACCAAATCATTAGGAAGTTCCCGGACACAGTCTTGCAGAAGTTGCCTGCCATACCTTCCAGAGAAATCAACATTCACGGATTTGCCCAGTCTGCCATGAATTCCGTACACACGAAGCAACCCAGGTTTGTGAAGACATGAAGAACCGCAAGGTCAAACGCTGGGAGAGACTTTCAATAAAAAAGAAACCGTGTGCAACACTCTGCAGTCGAGCAGCAACCTTCTTGCGGTGTTCATCCATGGAACTACGAATCTTCTTCTGTTGCTCACTTGTCGGTGCACTTCGTCTCTAGCGCTGTCTGAAACAGGTTTGCAGCTGTTCCAAATAGGCTCCAACGCTAGCAAGAAGATTGCTCAACATTAATCCATTCTCGCCAGCCTTCAAAATCGACGACAACATGACATGATACTCGACATAACACATGTCGTCGTATTTAAACCGAGTGTTTTCTTGATCTTCGTCAGCCTTTCTTCATCCTTTGCCCCTTCTATGTCGCTGGAGTTTTCCAGCAGCGTCTTCTCGAACGTATCCTTCACGACACCTGCGGACCGGAACCCCTGGGCAGCCAGAATACATAAAAGGAGATGCGAGAAGGTCAAACCCGACAACCAGAAAAGCTGCTCGTTTGAATTGGTTAGAGCGACAGCACCCTGATTTGCGAAGCTAACCAGTCTGCGCACGCCATCTTCGTTGTCAGCGGTTGCAGTAGCTCCTCCCCCAGTATCGCTGCTGGGCGGAACAGTAGTTCCAGCAGTACCAGCACTGCTGGCCTGGCCACTGGAGCTTTCCATTCGCAGAGATTTTTGAATGGATTTGGCTTGCGTCGCACGGCCGACCACGAACTTGGTGAGAGGCTCGGGGGGTGGTGGGGCTTAGTTTGCCGGATGGTCTGAATGGTTCACACTGTGGGATGTTGCGGTCGCTTAAGAAGGGCACAGGGCGATTTAGGCCTTTGGTACAAGCACCCCTTGCAGTCGTTACAATAAATTTTTTAAAATTGTAACGGAATGTGTCGCCTGGACGACACACTTTTCATGTGTTGTGTCGATCATGCGACACAACTCAGTTTCAGTGTGTAGGCCCCGATACACAGTTTCTGTTAACTAGCAGGGGTTGGTAGTCTTCCACAGATTGTGCACAGCTGGCTCCATCTGCCCCGTTTCTCAATCAGTCCTTTCTGGCCCCCTCTCTCAAAACGGCTTTCCAAAAGTTTGAAAAGTTTTAAAAAGTTTTGGAGCGGCTTGAAATATTTCAAACCGTAAAGCTTAAAAAGCGATATTTTCGGGGCCATGTATATGGGTTCGCCTCTAGTTGAAGCGGAGAAGGGGCGCGAAGGTGCGTCCCTTTAAGCGCTTCTCTAGTGCTTTAGGTGAGTGCAACACTTACGATGCTCCCGCGGGTATTTTCGGTCAGTTCACTACTGCACGTGAGGAGTTTGTTCGGGTGTTTTGCTTGATGATGTTTTTGGTGGTCGTCGTCGTGTAATGGGAGAAGTCTGGTACCAGCACTTGTTTATACTATACAGTACCGTACTACACTCAGATTACCTGCAGGGTGTGAACCAACTTACAGCATAAAGTAAAACAGAAATAACTATCAAATTTCTGTTACCAAATTGAAATGTAGCGACATAAAACGTGTCAGTAGCAGCTATATCTAGTGAAATTCAACTACTGTAGGTATCATAGACAGTAGCTTTCACTGTCTGCTATGCAATCTACCGTACCTCTACTGTACACTTCTAATTGTAACAATGGAGGACGCATTTGCTGAAATATTCTTTCCTCAAAACGACCGAATTGGAGCCGATTCCAGAATAATTACAGGAAACTGTAAGAAACCAAAAAACTGTAAGAAACCAAATAAATAAAATAATTTATTTACATCGGGTACAGTAGTTCCAAGGAGAGGAGATTTAAACTCTTTGGAAAAATGGGTCTGGTGTCCAAAGAACAAGCAAATGTACTCATATGAGTACAAATGATTGTTTGAAAATACCTAGATTTTCTTAATTAAAATTATACCTTGTTGTGCTGAATCTCTGAAGACTAACATCCCCTCACTATAGAAAAAATATTTTCATCCCCATTCACAACAGCGGCTGTGGCCTAATGGGCTTCAAGTATACAATGGAAAAAGAAATCGTGAGACCAAATTGATGCGCTCCATAGGTGGGCAAAAACTTTCTTCAGGAAGGTCGACATTTCTGCCTTAGCTGCTAACTCAGTTTGCTTAGCGCGCCCACTTGAACATGAGCAGAGGGGCTAATTCACTGATCACTCATAAAGGTGAATAACGCCATAGGTACGTACGCCAATTCCGCAAAGTCGAACGACGTGAATCAGAAATTTAGGCGGCTATAGTCAAGGACTCAATTTTTTTTGTTTTTGCTCAGTCAGCCTACAAAAAATGTAAGCATAGACAAGTAAGCATCACTATAGATTAGTATAAAGCATCATTTAATTATGACAGAAGTGGACATTGCGTAAGTGGTTTTGAAAGGAGTTACGTCCTGTCCCTGAATGGCATATCCAAACCTCCTTGTTCAGTTTCAGGCACTCAGACCAGAGAAATTTGGACTTCTTGTCAGATGTGCAAATTTTGCATCTGCTTTGAAACGCCGCTTTCGTTGGGGCCCCATTGGCTCCTTTGCGCCTTTTCACTGTGGGCACCAAGTGAATTCCAGTACCGCAGGCCAATGACGAAATAGAATGCTCCGGAACGTCAACATCAGATCTGCAGAGGCCAATAGAATCAAATAAATTGTCAATGAGTTGCTCTGCAAGTTTTGCATAAAAATCCTTCTGCGACATGAATTTCTCGAGCCCATCAAACCCTTGTATAGCTGCCATAAATCAGCGATGCAAATTGAAAGCAAAGATGTATTAACCCTCAACGAGCAATCATTGACTTCGAATTTCTTCTCCAATCCGAGATCATCTTTTCTGCATCTGTTATGCCTGTCAATCCGAGAGCAAGTTTCACAGTATGTGCTGACAACCGATGGGGCTGTAATATACATTTCCCCAAGCACCATTCCATTGCCAGCAGATCTCCAACGAGATCTTCTGATAGGCTCTGAAGGAAGTTTTGTACCGGAAGTACTGACGAAAAATGTTCTGTCTCTATCCATTGACATAACGGCCATCATAGAAGGATGGCTTTCTGTCCTCGAACTTACCATAGATATATAATCCCCACGCCTAAAAAGTTCCAGCCCTGACAAAAGTGACATAGAAAACTGCCTTATCGCATTCTTGACGGCACCTGTAAACCTCAGTCCATATTCGAAAAGTGCATTTGCTGAAGTCAGAGAAGCAAATGCAGAGTCTGCACAGACAAGTCGATCGCAATGAAACCAATGCTCTGTAAGGCGAAGATCAATAGCAGTTCCATGAAATAAATTCGACTTTTAACACCGATTATTGTTTTCAGATGCTGACAAAACAATCTCCAAATTCAATACAATTCCATTGACACCACAGCAAGCAGTCTTGATTTCACATCCGTTTTCAGTCTTACGGTCCAAAGCGACATAGTGCGGGAGTCCTTCTGACGTCTAGTTTCCCCCCATTCCGTACCAGCGCGACATGCTTTCATCCACGAAAATTCTCTCCGATGGCGACACACTTGACCTCCTATGCCGTTTTATGGCTTCCACGAATCCACTGACAAAATACCATCTTCTGTCAGTGCTTTCAGTTTCCGTGTAGCGGCTGAACGCAATACGTGAGACCAGTGCTTATAAACGGTTCCTCGAAATTATTTTTTTTCCAAACATTGCCAGTGGAATGTATTTGGATGTAGACTGCGTACTCCAAACTGACCTTCTGCTTGTGAACTCGAATCTGCATAGCAATATGAGAATTCCAAAAAACGTCAGAATTTCACCAGCTTTTGCATGCCTGTGCCCACCATTAGCAAGTTTCCGGTTTGTAGTTTGGTAATTGTGGAAAGGTGTTCGAGGGAAAAATTCAAAGGAATAAATCGTACGAGGTCTTCTCATACTCTATATGACCTTGAATGTTTGTGCCCCCTGCTGGACTAATTACCCTCCATGGCCGACTTACCGTTGATCCATTCAACGGTAATAATACCTCCTGATTGGTCCAAATTTTCCTCCAAATTTTTCCATGCACTTTTTTGCATACCCCTCCTACTCCGGCCATCCCATTGGCTTCTTCTCAAGGTTCTTCTTCTGAATGTTGACGATTCGGTAGCTCGATCACGGAAGCAGATGCCTCTATTTCATTGGATGATGCTGAGCCACCCTCAGATGCTTCTCCTGGCTTAATGTTGACAAGTTTCAAGCTGACACGCTTCTTCTGGTCCTGAATTGACCAGTCTGCGGTGACCGTTGTCTGACATCTTCCGATAGATTTTTCAATTTCGATGCTTACCACAGTTCCTTTGACGCGCTTACTTTTCCAAAGGGAACAGAATAGTCACCTACACCCAGCCGCTGACGTAACAAAGGTTGCTCCAGTGTTGAAAAGATTCCCGGGCTGTTGACGGGGGTCATTTGTATTTGTCATTTTTGGTTAAATTTTGCGACGTTGACAAACTTGTTGTGTGATCGGTTGAACAGTTGAGGTGAAAAATACGAATTTTTGCACGGTTTACTACCTAAGGGTGCTACTAGATATACTCAAAAGCTAATGGTGTCATTCCGTAAGTTTTTTATATAAAATTTTGCCGTTAAAACTATGGACTCATATGAATAAAATTGTTCTTTGGACACTAGTGAAATTAGTAGTACCATTGATGCTATAAGAAGCAGATATTGTTCTTTCTAAAGCAAGAAAGGCAAGAGATTTTAAAACCAGTTGGAGGGGGTGAAACAATATACCTTCAAAAGGATGCACAGTAACCGCAACCTGTTTCAATATGTAAAGAACATGAACAATGTCCTTCAATAAATCCAAAGCACAAAGATAAAAAGCTTCTATACATAAAGCAAGAAAAGGGTGAGGAGATGTATGCATTTATTTATTACTGACTATCGGCAGTCAGTATAGTATCGCTAACATTAGCAGTCCTGTTTCTAATAGTATTGAATACTGTTTATAGCACGGCAAACAGGAATATCGTTTGTAGTGTTGTAAAAAACATTATTACTGTCATTAATGGCTATGTTTGAGTATACTGTCATGTAGGAAAGTGAATCCGTATCGAAAAAGGAGGGCAGATCAAAGCCAAAGTAAAGACCCCACATATAGTAACATGTATCAAGAGTTAGATAAGTTCATAAAGCAGATGAATTATGTGAGCGGCAAAACCATCCTGAATGGATATTATACGTATGTATGCAGGCAAACAAACTAAAGCAAGTAGCCAGGGTTTGAAGGGAGGCTCCTTGATAAAAGTGTCAAGAACTTGTGTCGAGGGGGCGATACATGTGTGTTTCGGGGATAGTGAGAGGAGAGGAAAAATACGGGGAACTGCAACTGTGTCTGAGCGCCGACACATATGTGTTAGGGAGGCGACATGTATGTTTCTGGTGGTTGACACATATTTCAAGTGAATGATATACACACACGAGCCATGTGGCGAGCTCCATATGTTTCGGGGGTGACACAGTTGTGGTGGGTGACACATGTGTGTCGGGGAGGTGACGAAGTTGTGTCGAGGGGGTGACGAAAATATTTTTTGAAAAAATGTTACAGACATGAGCCCGCCTGAGATTCTCATCCCGCTCCAACCGATGTCCACAGTGTTCGGGCTCCTTCCTAAACTCGAAACCACTACCTCAAACCCATTGCTTCCCCCTCAAGACCCTCAATCTAAACCGTCTTTATAAACATCGCACGCTCTCACCCCCTACTACGTTCTCCCAATGACTTTCTCAGCATCTCCCCCAGCAACTTCCTCCGGTATTTTCTGCCCCACTTACTCCTCACCAACTATTCGCACGGGCAGATTTCCTGTTGCCTGATCGCCATCCCCCCAGGATTCCCGATCAGATCCCCCCAACGATTCTTTGCATAACGTAATACCGCCACCGGACCATCCCCCCCACAGTGTGGTCCGCTGGCGTGATAAAGCTCCGTTCGGCAAGATAGCTCTACTAATAGATACTATGAGTTCGTTAACCCAGATTTTGGTTCCGCTGATCCCTTCTGGGTGGCACTTTCCGAGTTGTGTCTGTCCTGCTCCCCTATGGGTTGCGCTACCGTTCCCGTTCGATTTTTAACTGTAGTTTAATGCTTTTAAGCATAGTACCTGCTGTGCAAAGCAGTTTGGGGCTCAAGTCGAGACCGAAATGCTTCCGTTCTCCCCCATTGTCTCCGAATACTTAGTAGACAGACATGGGGCAATTCGATAAAGAAAGGAATCCGATCAAGGATCCGACTACCGACTCCCAACTCAGAAGCATCGCCAGTGAGTTGAGTGCCCGAGGCTGGCCACAGAAATTTCTACGTGATCATTCCGCGGATGAACACACGCCACACCCAGCGCATCGACTCGCCGCTTCGACCACCGCTTTCTTCCGTTCGTCGTTCTGTCGTTCTAACGAGTTCCATCGAGAACGGGGCACCAAGGTCCCCCACCACACAGTACAGGTACCGTTTCCGTTTTCGCCCCCATCTCTGCCCCAGTGCTGAGCAATGTCGGTCCTATAGACATCGCACGTTTCCTCAAAGAACGGGAGGGATATGAATTAGAAATCGCTGCCAAGCAGGTTGAAGTCCCTTCCCTCAAACCCATTCCGTACTCGGCAAGTATTGACCGATCCCTTCTCAAGAACCTTTTTATCATGGGAAAGTCCGACTCTATCGCATCCGAAGTAACCGAGGTCACAGGAATGAATGATGTGCACATCAATCAGTACATAAAGTCTATCGTCTCCCGCTCAACGAAACCTCCATGGATCCAGCACTCATCGAGCGAGCTCTTGATGGATGGTTTATGCGGAGACATATTCTCAGCGCCGACGTTGGAGTTACCTATTTCTGCTCCGGTTTTTCGACCGTCTGGAAACCGTTGGAGGCGGATACTTCCGCGAGGAAAATCCCAAGAATTGCGTAAACCTTCTCATTCAGCGTGTGCAGCCAGCAGTGCTAAAGCACGAGATGTGCAAGGGAGTATCTTACGATGAGGGATTGTAGAAGGACTTAAAGAAGTTCATTTCGGCCCTGTCACGAGAAGCTATCAATTGTCAGGTTTATGGTGCTGACACAAAGGATCCTCCGATGAATCCACGAACAAGTAAGTCTAGCTCGAACAATAGTAAGGCGAAGGGTACCGACCGCGATAAAAAAAGCACCCAAGGCAGATTGTAAAAACAAGAAACTACCTTTGTGCTTGTGGGAAGAACACAGTGCTAAAGGTATTCGCCACTACCTCCGCGACTGTAGGGAATGTCCAAAGGAAACCAAGGACAAGCTTTTCGAGGAGCATCGCTCCAAGAAGGGTAGTGGAGCGAAGCGAACGACCGACGCCCATGACACTGCCTCCAAAAGCGTCTTTTTCAACGCTACTTTTGGAGGGCATTACAGATTCACTATCTGTGCGGACAACTGCTCTGAAGACAACATTCTGGATAATTACACGCTGAGTGAGTTCAAAAATAACGGTCTAGATCACACTGTCAAGTACCTATCCCGTCCGCGAGAGTTTGACATGGCTGATAGCCTCCCAGATGGTACTCCTGCTTCGATAATTTGCAACAAAGTCGTGACTGTAGGCACAGAGCTACATATCAGGCATGGATCCGCTCTCGTTCTACGTGGTGTTTGATGGCTCGTTACCGACCAAGCTGTCGGTGAAAAACTATTGGGCCGACCAATTCTAGAGGCACTCGGCCTCAACACACGCGACATTATCGCCGCTGCAGCTGATAGGAATGCAGGGGTTGTCAACGTCTCAGATTTATTCTCTACAAACGCCGAAAGCTCGCCTAAAGGGAAAATAGCCCGAATACTGGAAGTTGTTTATCATGCTGACGGAGGCGCTGACAGCTCCGACCTCAACGATGAAAACGGCTGGATAGACCCCGGACCGGAAAACCCGAACGAAAAGAACACTGTTCTCGCACAAAAGCTGAACGAGGCTGCCAGCAATGGCATGACTGAAACAGGTCTAAAAGCCCTCTCGAAAATGATTCGCGAAATCGAATATGTCATCAGGCTTAAGCTCGACGCCGGAAAGCCCGCTGACATAGAACCGCTTCGTGTCAAACTGAAGCCCGGCGCTGTTCTAGTCAGTAATAAACACGTCGCTACCTGCCTCCCAAAATGGATTTTATGATTCGATACGTTAACCAACACCTCAAGCTTGGTTTTGTCAAGAACGTTACTGCACCGGAATAGGTCTCTGCTCCACTCATTTTACCCAAGCCACCACCAGCGATGTACCGTCTAACAGTGGAATACCGCCCCGTCAAAAATTCTACCATCCAAAGCTTTTGGCCTATGCCTAACATCGAATCTGAACTAGCAGACGCGAAAGGTGCTAGAGCATTTGCAGCTCTTGACTTCTGCAGTGGGTATTGGCAAGCTCCGCTACATGTCGACAGTCAACCACTTTTTGCGTTCATGACTCCGAATGGTGTGGTCATGCCAACTAGGAACACGCAGGGAGGAATGAACTCCGCAGCTAACTTTCAAAAGAAAGTAGCTGACTGCTTTTCTGAACTTCGCCGGAACTTTAAGGCATGGATAGACGATTTTATGGTTATTTCCGTTCGTGAGGACCACCTCCTTCGCCTTCTCCGCCGTTTTTTCGAAATATGTAGAGCTCAACGGCTCATCGTTTCACTTCCCAAGTCTAAGTTCTATCTTTCCGAAGCTACCCGGTGTGGCCGGATCATCGACTCGGACGGCGTTCGTTTTAATTCGAAAAATCTCTCTGGCCTACAGGGTTGTGAACCCCCCGTACTGCTGGGGAATTATGTGAGTATTTACATGGTGTGTAGGTAAGCCTGTGACTGATGATGTTTCTGCTTCTTCCATGCAGAAACCGAAAAAAGCTTTGGCATTTCCGGACATTTGATTGAGTGAAAGAGCGGTTGACCACTGCTTTGTGAGCATTTTGCTTTCGTATGGATGAATCGGGGGTATTTTATCCACAAAATGATAGTTCTCGGCATTTTAGCCGCATAATGATGGATCTGGAGCACTTGGTCTGCCTGCCATAAATTTTCTGGTGTGTGAACTCTAAACCAGTGGTGTCAGGACATCGATTTTTTCCAACCGTTTTGTCGACAGTTCAGGAATAAACGAAGATGCGGTTGAGCAGTACGATTAGTTCAAGTAATCTGCCTCTGCCTGAGCGTTGTAGCATATAGCAGTGTAGAAGAAAGAGACCCGTTTCAAATTTTCATGATCACTGTTAAATTCATTCATTGAAAGCTTGAAATATTTAATATTTCTGCCAAAATCCACTTTGTTTTCCTCCGTGAAATCTTTTCCATGTTGTATTTCTGTTAGATTAATCACGGATACTTCTGTGCGGTGCAGGAAATCAGCTTGGAAGTGAAACCATGAGTTACAAGTGGAACATAAAAGCGGGTCACCATCACGGCCTTCAGGGTTCAGCGAATGTTGGTTGCGGTTACTGTATTTTCAATGACGGGGAGAGTTGAAAAATGGACGGTGGTTCCTTATTGATAGTGGTCGAGAAAGACTGCGACGATAACCTGTATTTCCACCCATGATGGGCCAATTAAACAAACGAGAGCTACTAGGTTGGGAATAGTAAACTTCATAGTGATTATCGCCATCATCTTCCACTAATGTCTTGTTGATATTAGCAGAACCAGGAACGTTAAAAAATCTGCAGGGATGCTATAATTCTTATTAGTTATAGATTCCTGACTTCGGACACATTTGTGCAAAAGCGTACGCAGTTCCCCAGGCTCTGTTGGTAGATCCGTCCTTTGTAGTTGAAGACAAAATTTCTCATTACGGCAGGGATCTCAAATAAGGTCTCGTAGTGTAGCGTCCGAGTCGTACGGTTGTCCGAGTAGCCTTTGCAATTGAATCTCCTTTGAGTTTAGTAAATGTAATACTTCCGCAGAAGATTTGTTGGGATTTTCTTTCATTACCTTTCCGAACACAATAGTCCGCGCCACTGTTCACGACATGTTTCACGATGCGTGTCGTTCATGTAGTGTTGATGCAATAACTCGAAAGTAGCAGTAGCATCAGGTGCTCGCTGAACTATGTTATCCTCTAAATAACGCAATGCATCATCGCATAGTACCAAGTGAACCAAAGACAGCTGATCATTTTCGTCAACCGTTAGTGTAGCACACTCACTGTTTAATCTGCGCATCACATCATCCAGTAGCGGTCCGCTAAATGGTCCGGCGAACTTATCCTTCTCAGAACGCCACCCTTTTACAAAATCCCGTAGAGCTGTTTTCTTTTATCGGTTTTGAGATACCTGAGTAGTAACCTGAGAAAATGGATCTCTGTTTTGTCTATTGATCGACCTTTGTTCTCTTTTAGGAGGTAAAAGCTCAAGTGGCTTGGTGATTATCGGAGAGTTCGATGACTTCCCACGTTCTACTCCGTGGTTGTGCACATAATCACGCAGTTTAGTGTGAGTCTTTCTACTGCAACGCTTAATGTTCTGTGGTGAAATGTTTTGAACAAACTTCTTTAGGTCGTCTCCATTAGTTCACTTTCCGGTTTCACTTTACGTTATATCTTCCATGAATGTGTTGATTTACTCTTCTTATTTCGCTTGAGTAGCCAGAGTGGATCCTGATCTAGTAATCTAGATTCCGTAGCCAATGTGGTAAAGCAAGGGGTAACGTGCACTTGAATCAACTATCGTTTTCCGATGAATAGATTTTTATTGGGTTTCGAAAGGTTTTCATGGGGTTTAGGTTTGCAGCAGATGTTTGCTGCAGCTTGAGACAACTTTGCAATCGTGCGGGAAGTACCTTCTGCTTCTCTTGCGTGGGTTGCTCATACACCGCGCGGGGAGATCCTTCTGCACAGCGCAACCTCAGTATCGCTTCACCACGGGGAATGTTCGTCCCTCGGATTCGCAAATTTCGACAGGAATTGGGAGTGTAGAATACACAAGAATGGTATAATGGTAGTTTTCTTATGCGCCGAGAGGTGGAGAGTCACTTACATCCGAGCGCATAATAATAACATGACTCAAATAAACCCTGGGTCATGGGAGATATAAACGTGAAAACCTTGTAATACTGATGATGAATGGCCATGTTACAAAAACATTCAGTATTTTTGACACTCCACTTCAAACATCGCTCGAATTATCTTTGGGGGAATTTTTGGGTTATTTTAATGCATGGAAGATGTGGTCGGTTATATCCACGCGGCTAATGCGTTATGTGGGATAAGTCGTCGCTGATGGGTAACAATACAGTACATGACTATCTGTGGTGATCGCGCGAACTCTATTGCAGAGATACCGTGAAGATAAAAACTCATGGAGCAATGCACATGTGACATCAGCTGTGTTTGGGGACATGAAACGGAGGAAATCCAGCACTATAGACTCTAGCTTCCATTCAGCCGCGACCCAATGTGCTGTTATCACAATGTACCCCTTGTATACTCTCCCCTTGTATACTTTTGAGGGGGAAAATTGGTTTAGTTTACTGCGAGTAATGGAACGGTTTTGAGGACCATGCGTCTGTGGTCAATCACAATTTTCCAGGTACTTGCGATAAGAAGGATTTGATCTGCAGTCTCTTCCCTTAATGCATATCATTAACCCTCCTGCTAACTGTCACACGAGATGGGACCGCATCCGGAGATGCGGCGACCACACGTGTCCTGATTGGCTCTAGTAGTCGCACTAGAATATAACTAACATACGTAGTGCACAGTACAGTATAACTATCAGTGACTGATATTTCAGACATAATAAAGATGTCACTTGTATTTAATTGAATTAGTCCTGGACTGTACGGCACGGAAGGTAATCTCCATGGCATCTTCTGTACGGTAAATGCAACCATGATGGCAGGGTTAGAACAGTATTACTGTACATTTTGACCCTTGGCATATTTCGTAATTGTACTGAAACCTCTCGCAGCCAGACTGCACGCTGCGTGCGACGGTTTCGTAACGCATTTGTCGGCCTGAAGTAGACGTTTTAGGCAGTGACAGTAACAATGCGTTCCTCAGTAAACGGGGTATACGGAGAGTTGTCACCCAGGAAGCGCTGAGTTAGAACATCGAGACCCAAGCCCGAAAGTTCAACTGCAGTAGCAGCGGACAAATCATATCCATCACCTCCTGTTGCTACAAAGCTGTTGGTCACCAACTTATATTCTCTATCCATTTCAATGGGTTCCCCACCAACGTTCACTGAAACCACTCGCTCACCTTCCGGCTTTGAATAATCTGCTACCACAGTCATTCCACCAACCTGCGGAAATCGTCCAGTAACGTCATCATTGGACACAGCAATGAATCCATTCTCAAGAGCAACCACAATAGCACTTCCCGGAACAGATAGTACAGCGTGAACATTACCAAATGGAAGCACAGAGAGAACTTCCTCAATCGTGATGTCACCCTCATCAATGGACGCACGCAAACCTCCCCCATTCTGAATACAAACCTCCGCCCCCTGCAGAGGGCCAGCATGAGCCAACATGGCATCACACACCAGATTACCCATCTGGCACTCTTCCGAACGGCAGGACTCGCGGGATCCGTCAATAGGCTCAGCTGCAACAGCAATCGTCTGCTTTATAGAAGAATCAAGTCGATCAGTGAACACCTGCAAATCAGCAGCCACAGATTTCGACATCGGCACACGAGAGTCCATTGGAATGTAACCATGACCAGTTAATCCAGCCATACCCTCATCGAAAGAGATATCAACAAAGCCGACGTAACGGCCGAAGGCAGAAGCATGGAGTACCCAGCACACAGAACCATCAGGACGAACAACCTTGTACGGGTATTCACCATTGTCAAGATTGGTGTGAGAATGCCCGCCAATCACGACATCGAGCTCGGCCACGTTCCTGCACATTTGCACATCCCTATCGAAACCGACATGGTTGATGGCTATTACTCTCTGGTTCTGAGAGCATTTAGAGAGGGAGTTGCGAAGGGCCTTTGTCTCGTTGGAGATCTTGACGGTCGGTCCTGGCATAGAGATATCATTGGTAGAGATAGTAAGCGCGGAAACCCAGCAAATATCGTAAATCTCGACAAACTTTTCAATTGCGAAACCGTCGGGGGGGTTCTCGAAGTGGACGTTGGAAGCAATCCAGGTAGTGTTGGGATTTCTCATCACGACCTCATAGATATCATCCGGGCCATTGTTGAACTCATGGTTGCCGAGGATGGCAACGTCATAACCCACCCATTTGTAGGCATCAGAGGCAATATCCGCGCCGAATACGGTGTGAAAAACGGAACCCTGGACAAAATCGCCTGCGTGGATGACAAGGTCGCAGTTAAGAAGCTGTGTTGCAGTTCGGTTAAAGTCAGAGAGTTTGCAGCTGAAAGAAGGGAATGGTTGGGCGAGGATTGAAATAGAGTGGAGGAACATACGGTGATGGCTTTGGCAATGCGAGCAATGCCGGAGAAGCACTTGCCTTCCAGGCTATCTTCTTCGCTACACGGCGAGTTGAACCGGTTAATCTCAGCGTACCTAGCGTGGAAATCATTCTACAGCTTGGTAAAGGGAAGAATTGTAAGTATGCGGACGGACCCTCTCTGGGTTTAGCAAATCTCTTGTGATTGGGGTGGTTGGGGCAACGTACATGATGACAGATTCGGATGGAATGCACGGTGTAAAGTGCTGAGATTAAGATGAGAGCAAAGATGGAATTCATGGTTTATGGGAGTCTGGAAGTCAAGGGGGCGTGAAGGATGAAAGTGAGCGACGATCTCGTGGAGGGTATGAAGAAGCTTTGAATAAAAGGAAAGTTTGTGGTTTGTGACAGATCCATTTCGGACCCAAACGAGGAGTAGATAATGGGCGACGTGAATAGTGGCTGTTCCGGGCATGCATCAAGGATGTACTTGGTGAATGCTAGGATTAAAATTATTGCAATTCAATCGTGCAATGCGGAAGGGATGGCAGAAGAGGCCCTAGTCGGTCTACTAAAATGCGGTCAACGCCAGTAGGGCGATTCCAATAATAGTCGTTAGGATTGGGTGGAATCTTTTTGTAGAAAATTCGGTTTCAGAAGTCTCCTCAGCCCTCCAAAGTCTTGCGGCGAACGCACACTCTATTCCAATCCCACTTTTATAAATACTTTCAACCCCCTTGGGGATGCGGAAGGTGTGGGTGTTTTGTTCTTGGGACATACAGTTTATTCGCTGGAAATGTGCCTTTCGACGAAATTGCATGGGAGCCCTAGTAACGTCACCAACTGCAGTGGACGAATTGGCCATCGAGCAGTGTGAAGGGAATCATCCACGGAATATGCCAATAATCTTCGAATCTGAATGGGAATGCTTCACGTAAGCATGAAACCCTTAGGATATTCTTATTATTTCTTTAGTTCATTGAATAGTGGTTGGTCGCACTATAAAGGTGAAAATGGCGCGTGTGTTTACTTTCAATAAACTACTGTACATACGTTACACTGTCAGCAAAGGGCCAGTACTGTACTACTGTACAGGCATGCACTTGTACTGTACTGTACAGTAGTGGTACTGTACCGCACTGTCCAGTACTGTAGTGTACAGTACACTGGGTGGCAAATGCACTCATGCCCCACAACGGCGTAACCTCGGCTGGGTACGCGGGTTGGCCTTTTGAGAACCACTGTCCCGTCGAAGCGCCCGCCCCAGATACTTCTCTTTGCACTTACTGTACACGTTCTTTTTCCCGCTCCACATTCACCTAAGTTCCCTACGAATCGTGTCGATCGCCCCCCCTGGGATGCTGCAGTCGATACCCGAGTCTCAAGACATTTACTGAGAGACTTTGGGGTCTGGTCTCACTAAACTACCGTAAGGGGGATTACGGCTTGATCCTGTTAAAGAGACCCTTGCTGTGAGACGGCAGGTTAGCGTAGGAGCGCAGCGTACAGTGCGCGAAATTAAATTAGCCCCACCCTCATTTTTATAAATTTTGCTGACATTATGAGACTAGACGAAACGTACCCCATTTTACAGGGGTTTGAGCTTATTTCGATACCGGAGTCCTTTTATTAAACTAAAAATACTTCAAGAAGTATCTAAAAAACTGTGCCAAATATGCCATAGGGGCTGCGACTAAATAAACCCCATTGGATACAGTACTCAGTGGTTATCCCATCCCAGACTTCCAAAACACCCTCTTTAAGATCACCGATATTCGCACACTACTTGCCTCGCTTGTAAAAATCTACTGCCAAGTACCCCCAAATATTTTCGATTATAGTTGCGTCGAAGGACTTCACCTAGCAGGGCAGGGTGCTTTCACCCTTTTTGCTGCAGCTAAATACGTGTTTCTCTGGGCCTATGGATGCTTGCGTTGTCTTGCTGCAACATCCATATCTGACACTTTCCAGAAACGTCAGCCGCAAATGGCAACAAACCACTGCGAAAAGTATTGCAATAATTCTTTTTAATCTTGTATGTACTGCGATGCACGGTGCAAAGCTTTTCTTGCCTATGTATGGAGTACCGTCAGGCAATGAATAAACCGACACACACACCAAGACTAACAAGTTTTCCGCTGTCCTTCAGTAACGCAGCTCGCCGACGGCCAGGAGAAGTTAAGATAGTAGATAGGAGGTGGTTCATTGGACTGTATAATTGTTCTCCGGGGTTTAAGGCCGGACTGGGATCCGCGGGATGCTATAATTTTGAGAAGAATCAAGTTCAAAGAACGATAGACACCAGGGGTGCGGTATTGGATAAAAAAGATGTAATAGTGGGTCAGCAGTGCTCAATATCTGCTTTAGAGATAAGCTGTGTTGCCACCAACGACATTTTTGGAGTTCCTATTTATATAAAGACGCCGTAGTTTGGGGGCCCCGAGTGTGAGTAAATATATCAAACAAGCAATGAAAGGGGTACTACAGTATTGGGTAGAGAGGGGGAAGTAAAAGGGGAACCCGAGCGGATAACGTGGCCATAGCCAAAGTTGCTACAAAGACAGAAGTTGGGAGTCAATTTACGAGTCCACACCGGGGTAGTAGTTTGTTCTGGGGCTTTACTGGCCAGGCAGATATAAATAGTAGTTAGCTAGGTTAGGGTTTTCTACGACGGCGGGGTAACTAAAATTCACTGTCAGCCAAGTACTGAAGATCCGAGATAGAGATGAGTAAAGGCGACACTTGAACCAATAGGTGACACTCACCTGCTTAAGTATTAGATCAAAGTTGGGGGCTGCGTGGTCCGGAATATACGCCCTTGGGGGCGCTCGAGTAGATATAATGTACAGTACCAAAACCGATGGGGGTCGGCAGTCGACATAAAAGCCCTTACTGTACATTGTAGTACCCGCGGATGAAATTGGTATGTCCAGTACAGAAAATTAGATAAAAAGATCACCAAAATCAGCTCTGCCGTTTCCTGTACAGAATGAGTGCCAACCGCACTACATGTTTGCCCCTGAGCACTTGAAGTTCAGATAAACCATAAAAAGAAATCGCTCCCAAAGCATTAGCGGACCACCACAGTGTTGATGAGTAGTAAAAGTTTATCGTCTTTCCTGAAATCATACCAATAACGACTGAAACCATCAGGACCATCGAGGTTAATTTTTCATCTGAAAATTGCTTTTATCTAGAACTTATCATTTTTTTAGTATGAAACGGCATTTACAGGCCAATGGGACATTACTATGGTCACGAGTCATGTGGGGAGCCTTGTTTATCATTTAGTACTTTAAATGGTCACTGATCGAGAGTATCTACTGGACCACGCCGGGCGATATCTATATATTCAATTTCTGGGGAATTTCGCTGGCGATAATATCCCCTTGGATTCCTCTCGGATTAGATATATTCGAGCAACTTCAGACAGCTTTTTGGATCTCCGGCTCCTTTTTTGGGAATTTACTTCCTGTGTCTCTCCAAAAAGCCTGCGATTGTTTCGCGTTCTCAGTTATTGATGACCTCAATAGTCCAGTGCGACAGTTGCTCACGGTAATAGGCACGAATGTTCCCTTTCTCGATATCGCTGAGGCTCTTCCCATGGCTCATTTTTGCTGCCGGTGATGGTCAATGCTCTGATCGTTTGCTTCCAACGGAATATTGGTTCTTTTCAACAATTTTTTTTATATATGGATGTTTGAATTGTGGGCTTTTGGCGCCGTTTTTTCCCGCCATGGAGCTTCTCGATTGTATCCGGGTTCTATTAGTTTCATCCCCTGTTCCAACCTTGGAGCATTTTTTTGTGGATATTTCTTGAATTATTTGTTGTTTAATAAAAAGAGATTCGACATCGAACTGAGCTCTAAAAACTCTTTAAAACGGGATATGTTTACGGATTTTAATGGGGCTAACTTAATTTCGCGCACTGTACAGTATACACTGGACTAGATAGTAAAACTTGTAGGTTGCGACGGTTTGGGGCACGGTTTTAACTCCGGACTACTGGCGGGACTCGAACCCGCAATCGTCGTCCTTTGAGGTGCTTGTAATTATTTTACTAGTCGGATCTTGCAACGGATACTTGTCCGTAGCTTGGAGCAAAATTAAGAGGACAGTTTAAGGATACTTATCCAAAGTTGCAGCTAATTTCTGTCAGATCACAATGTCTTGATGTTGAACTTACTTAGTTACCTTTACTTTATTTCGTAGTGCTCCCCCTTAAGTAGACGAACAGATACCCTAACCTGAGGAATATACACTAAACAGCGCATTACGAATGCGGGAACACACTCCATACAGTGGTTTACTATCCGGAACTCCCGTAACTAAGAGATTAAAAACAGAAGATTCCAGTAATGGAAACACTAAAAACAGAAGCATACAAAAATAGTAGATGGATCATTGAGGTCGCAAACATATACGCCAACAATTTCCCCAACAGAATGACGTACAAACCAGGAAATACTTTTCTAAGTCAAAAATATAAAAATCGGCAACCAAATTGAAATTCAATTTAGTAAAGGAGTCAAAGGTCCACGATCTTACACAAAAGTCTTTCCATAACGCGAAAGTTCAAAAAATTGTAAATTCTTTCCAAATTATAATAATTCTCCGCAAAAATAATGACGAAATATAGTGTATCTAACAAGGAAACTCCCATGAAGCTGTATATTTGAGATAAATTCTCTACAAAAAATACGCTACAGAGAACGCTTGCCGATCTAGAATTATTCACCCAATTTCATTTGCTGGAAAAAATATAGTCTTTCTTGATTAGAAGTTAGGTTGCTTTACTTATCTTTCTAAAAATCAAACGAGCGAAACGCCTCCTTAGTTCTGTAACTCTGAAGATTTTAAATAAATTATTACCAGATGTTTGGAAAACTGCAAGCCAAATAAGATTTCAAAGATTTTCGCAGTTGAATTTCGAGAAAATTCGGATTGACGATTTCCGTGACTTTATACGTCCCTACTCGTAAAATATGGAAGCTGACGGAGCTCGGGCTATATTATTCACCTCATTCTACGCTTCTTCGTAATCATTATGGATCATGCAGTGTTGTGCGTAGTAAGCCGCTTTTTCGCGTAAATAATGTTGACGGATGAGTTGCTGCTACTAAATGGTTGCGCAGCAACTCAGTTTAGTTCATCTTATCGCATTATTATTCACATTTTACGTCTCGTTTGCTAGTAGGCAGCGAGTAAGCCATTGACGGGTTGTGTCTATTTACTATGCCCACTGAAATCTTCAAATAAAGGCCCTAGTTTCACTTATTCCAAGGAGTTCCGTGTAGACTTCATCAAATTTCAATGTTACTTTTAAGACAAGTTACAGTAATAGGACGAAATCAGAAGGATAAATTCTGAAAGATATAGGGCAGAATCTGTCAAATATATACAGAAAATCGAATTCACGCAATCGGTAAATACAGCGATGCGAAACTACTGCGCTTAGGTCCCTCCCCAAAAATTCCCTGAAAAATTCCAAAATATCATAATTTCGATTGAAAGTTTGAAAGTCCGATTTCTAGTACACAGATTGTCTCTCGAGAAAGTTCCAAAGCTTTGCGCTCCATAAACTAATGACAAATCTCGGCAAAATCCAACATGTATCCGACAAACGAATAACTGTAACCCCATACTTGTGGTAAAATGGTGCATTTAATTCTTCTCGCGCGCATATTGTATTTATTAGGAGCAGGCTGTCATACCCTTTTGCCCCAATAAGTATGCACTTATGCCAACTGCCACGTGTAATTACCCTTAGCTTCCAATTTCTCCTTTAATTAGCACTGTAGATAGTTTATAGTAGCTTAATGTTCCCGCGCAGCGACTAACACGACACGCATACCTATGGTTCTGGGACTTTTCGTCCTCCACACTAAACACAACAGATAATTACTCCTGCAAATCTTTGCACACCCACGATAGGAGACAGGAGGTGATCACTAGGCAATTTCTAGTTGAAAGATTTGGCAATCTGAAGGCTTTTCTGGCCACTCCAAGTAAGCCTATGTGTGGGATGTTAAGCAAACACGAGCAGATCTATGTATAACTGTGGTGTAAACTTTGGTTGAGGCTTGCTGGGTTATGCCGGCCGCTCCAAACCAGGGTTTATGTAGAACTGAAGAAAGCTACATACTAAAGGAAAATACAGTCTAACAGTAGCGAATTCAAAGGGTTTCCTGTTAAACAGCCCTGAACGTATCGTAAGTAGCGCTTTCAGAATCGTAGTCGGCACGAGTGACATACTCTGACAAGATGTAAGAAGTACATTGGTCCAAGTGGTATGGGATGGCAAGGCAACTATTGATTGATAAAGAAATAATATAATATCCCAGTGTGAAACTCGCGAGTAACTATTCCAAGTGTACCAATGGGGTCAAACGCTGTGTTCAGAACTGTAAGGAGAGTTTGATGATAGCAAAGTGCCTAGTATTCCTGGTTGTAAGGTTACTAGTGGTTTGCATCTAAAGTACAGTAGATGCAGTGAGTTCGTGTAAAGTTGTAAGGCATGTGAAGTAAAATACAACAGTATGAATTAGCTCCTGTCGTGGAATTCGTTACTACTAAGACACTTCCGGAGTAGACACCCACCATAACCCCCGCCCCGTGTCAGCACTAGACAATTTACTTTCACACAACACACTTCCCTTGCAGGGAACGCTGCGGATTTCCCTGTAGCCTTTCAAACAAAATCTATAGTCCTCTCTTACGGAAATAGCAGAGTCCTCTCTTACGGAACTAGCACCGCTAGTTCGTCTATAAAATCAACAAAGACCGGTCTTTCTAGGGAGAAAAAGCTTCCAAAACCCCGACAGTAGTCGCCCCTGAGGTCATTCTACTACAAGTGGTCTCCTGACCTAGAAAGGTATCCGTTCTGTTCCTCTATTACCCACGGACTTACCTTTTCGCCCATCGAAAGAATTTCATTTCAAGAACCACAACTAGCAATCGGCAAGATGCCTCTTGGGCGGGGTTCCGAGAACCGAAGTACCGCCTCATATCGACAACTGCGAGCTATCCGTCGTGTGAATTACTCCGAGAACTTAATGTCCCGTTCTATTGCACGCATCAAAAATAAAAGGCCTCGCGAGAAATCGAAACCTAGAATCGTGCCGCTTTAAGAACCAGCGGCACGATTCTTGGTTTCGCCGGTTCTGCCGTGCAATCTGGACAGGATTTACCAGGAATCACTCCTAGACTTACAATAGTTGAGAAAATAGGTTGAATTTTCCTTCGCACAGAACTCAAGATCAATTATCAAATGGAAAAGTCCACAGAAATTGGTCTGTTGGAGACAAATGTAGAGCGGTTGCTCGAGAATCGCTTCCCCACCTTTCACGTGACCGAGGAAGATCGCATGCAAGAGAGGGAAGAGAACTTCCAAACAAAACTACGCAACGAGGCTGTCGGCCTCTGCAGAGAGGATTGTACAGTAGCAGATTCTTCTCAGTTTGGTTGTCTCGTGAGAGAAGCGCGCGCTGAAATTCATATGGAGCAAAAGACGGAGAACTCAAACAGGATCCTTAAGGAGAGATTTACAGGGTTAAGTAGATGCAAAATTAAGTTCAAGAGCTTCAGCTCTGCACGCGCAGCCATAGTTGGAGTCAAAATCCAATAGAAACGGTAGATAGGCATCGCAAAGTCCTATCCTGTGATTTCTATCTATTTTGTACATGGTTGCACCGTCCCACATGCGAATAATTGCGACAGGGACGAAGGATGAGCATCGAGTCAGCCAAGCGAGGCAATTGCTTGTTCTAGAATCATCTGGACCTCGGAATGGAATGATATAGGAGACATTTTAGGATGTTCCCAAGTACTCAACATTGAAAGAGTTCCACCCTTCGGAGTTTACTCCGGTTATCGCCTGCGTAACACCGACCAAATATTGGCTTCGCGGTGCTCACGGAGACCGATGAAAACTACAAGCGGCTCAAGCATTTTCTTGGCCCCCGAAAGTTTGATGGGTCACATATCATCTCCATCAACCCCTTCCTGTCTGGTTAAAAGAAGGTTTGGGATAATAAACGCGTTCCAGAGGGAGCTTCACTCATATGTTTACCTCTTTTTCTCTCAGGCGAAGCTCGAGAGCATTTCGAAGCTAACTTCGGACTTAGAGAAGAGGGTACTGGAGTATTTTACGATGCGTGCAGTTCTTTGCTGCACATATACGCCATTGACTTTATGATAGAGGCGGTATTGTATTATAGAAATAATTTCAAATTCATAAACTTTTAGCTCGAGAAATAATCCCCGCATACAGAAAATAATAGTTTTAGAACCATTGAAGGGGTATGGTGTTGGATTTTAGGGAGTTTACTCTAGCTTTCAATCTAAACTATTTAACTGATTTTATTGAAGTATTAGATAAAACCATACATATGCTGAAGTTATAGAGGCTCTTATTTATTTTATCAATCGATTAGTCGCCACTCTGTTGATATTTAATTGAAAGTTTAAAATTTTCGTAACTTCAGTTCTTCAGAAGAAGATAGTTATGATCAAATCATTTCCTTTTCTGAATAATTGGTTCAGAAATTTTTTTAAAATCATTTCACCTGGTCATTTTAAGCGCAATAGTAGTCTTCCAAGTACTTGGTTATGTTCTCCAGGAATTTCGAAGGTCCATGTTTATGAGCCATTTAGACAGAAAGAAGGATACTAAAATACTTGTGTTCATGTAATACGTCTAAAATTGAAAGCAAAAGAACGTATCTGGTGAAAACGTGACGTCTTTTAAAAAAGAATATAAAGTAGTAAAAAGAATCCAGGAAAGAACGAAATTAGATTAGATAATTCCTCTTCGAAACTTGCAAATTGTTTCCATCGCGTAATTTCCAGACCTCTCCTTTCGCTTTTGTCAACTCATGTAAGAATTTCTGACGCAAATGAATTTTGTTGGGAGCTCCTGATAAATAATTATAGCAGACAAATCTTCTTAGTTAGGTGGAAAGATACCTAGGGTGAATTTGGAAAATATCCTCTTAGGAAGCAGTTGATCCTAGAGCTATAATTTAGTTATTTGAATCAATTTGCAGAAAACATAATACAAAATGAGTCACTCAACTATTGGACCAAGCTTAAATTCTTTAGATACATTCTTGTCTGAGATAAGAAACCGGTAAGATGTTTCCTTGCTATAAGAGTATTAAAATAAGGAAAATACAAATACAATAATAATCAAAAATGGCCCTTATTGGACACAGACAGTATATCATCAACCGATATACTAATGCGTACTGCACAATGTTTTGATAATTACATCCAAAAACTAGTTTTTTATTTGCTTGAAAATATTAATTTGTTATGTTGCCTAAATTTAGCAACATTGTAGCGACCAATGCTTTAAACCCTTTTTTGACGTCTTAAAGTATATATATGTATGAAATAATAGCAATCCAGAGTGCTGACTCAAAACCTACGAAAAATAACAATGAAATAAACAGCTTTGAGGGCACAGAATAGGGAAAGGGCCTGGAGAAAGACACAGACACAGCCATTACTACAAAATGAAGATATATATACTTTATCTCAAGCAAAAAAATGCTATCAAGAATAAATTTTCAAGACGCACAACAAATTATCTCTCAATAGCGAAATGGTACATATTTTTGTTCGAAAATAAAATGTTTTACTTGTCGGTGTTACCTTCTGAGCCCGTCCTTTCTCGGATTCTTTCAAACGAGAACCAAAAAATGCTAGTATCTAAATATATTCGCCCATTAGAACTGTTGCAGAGCTTGCGCTGGATGATGCTTTTGCTTCCAGAGTGAGAGTAAAATATGATGCTCAACAGTGAATCAATGGCATCAAAGTGCAATGGCATCAAAGTTCATCAACGGTAACGCTATTCGAAAAAATTGAATCACAATTCAGTCAAATCAAAGTGCTATGGCATCAAAGTGCATCAATGGTAACCCTATTCGAAAAATAGAATCAAAATTAAGTCAGAAGCTAACCTGATTATGTCGTCTTCTAAAAATAAGACTGAAAGTTTTCGCAAAGTGGATATTTTGTTTTTAGTAATGATTTAATCTCACTTCGGGGGATGAAATGATGAAACGGGTGATGCGGATTTGGAAGCAGCTGAAGAAAATCTCTCCCAGCGTCAAAAGCTGCTCTCAAGCAACACAAAAATTGATTATGAAATGCAGGCGAAACTGGACTGTACCACACATAAGCTCGAAGCATGGTATCTTTGGGCTGCAAATGGAAGGTCGAAAAGAGAAAAGGTATAACTGACCCAACTAGTGTGTCAAAATGGAGTTTGCTTCGAAACAAATGCCTTCAAATGTAATTTATGATGTATTGAAACATCAATCATTCAAGGGCGACAGTGGAAAGAAGCTCGGCTGTGATCACTGAAAAATATAAAAAATCTTTGATGAATTACAGCCTTTTTCTCTTGGCCCAAAGGTTTCAACTGATATGCTGGGAAAACTTATGTACAATAGCTTTGTATTGGTCCCCATAACTTAAGTGCTCATGGAACTGAGCAGAAAATGCCGGAGCAATCACATTTGAGGATGCCTTACTTGCCTTCAAACATAACTTCACTATAATGAGTGATAAACGCAGGAATAATTACGACTAACAATCAATCTATCGAAGCATAAAGTTTGAGAGAGAATTAGAAATGCGAGAAGGATACTCTACCAATATTGAAAATATCTAACTTTCGGAAATGAAATTCTTTAGGAAAATCTGGAATGCATTGGTATCGAATATAACTTTTACCTGCTGGAAAAAGGAAAGTTTTGGTTACCTGAATCGGGTTTGCATGAAATTAAAGTCTATAAAATTATCAAAAAAGATATGAATGGGCTTTATAATGTTGTTTGCGAGATTTTCTCCGTTTCAAGAATAGCTGTCACTTTTTTCCTGAACTGTGATGATTTGGATTGTGTTGAACAGCATACAGATGAAAACATGGCTGAGGATGCAGCTTTTCAGATTTGTGAGGAAATATGTTGAGAATAAAGAGGAGCACTTAAAGCTTCCCTAAAAGAGAGGAGAGTGCAAACATACTCACTTTCAATGTGTGAAATTGAGGTAAAAGTTCCCCAAATCTTAAAGCTTACGATGTCTCCATCCATTGAAGCGAGAAGTATCTGCGCAGAAAGCAATTAATAATTTCTTATTCAAAATATGGTTAGACCCGTAGAAGTTTGTCGCCACGACTGGACACTTTATTTGAGAAGTAACTTCGAAGAGTTCATGCAGTCGGTTTTGAGCGTTGACGAGAAGAAGTTTTTTGTACGGGAGCTTTGGATATAATCAAAGTTGGTCTCTCCAAGTTTCTTTCGAAGGAAGTACTCTGGAGCAGTATCCGAATGCTTCCACCAACGGCATGTCGGCTGCTAGAGTGACTACTGAATGGGTTTTAAAATGAATCAGGGCTGATATTACGATTAGTGTGTTCAAGCGCAAAATTAAGATTCAAAAGTACCCAATAGGATACACGAACTTGGCTGATTTGCTATTTTACAACTTCCGGGTATGTACATATCCTCATCAAACGTCATTTTATCTCTAGTTCCCACCCTAGAGCATTGAGAGGTATTAAAAACTCGCGGAGGCTCACCAAGGGTAAAATCAACACAAATCAATTTAACTTTTCGAGCGCAGGCCCGTGGAGCGAGGATAAAGTCCGCATGGCACAGGCCACGGTAAGCGCGAGCTGTTGCTTTATCGCGAGCTGTATCCAGCGCAATATGAATGTAAAAGCGATTTCGCAGCAGTAACTCTTTCCTAACAGTCTTCAAACACATATTTCCTTATTTATTTCAGAAATTCTCAATAGAGCGTATACTTCTCCAGTTTAATTTTTGAAATGCATCTAATTCACGACTGCGCTCTACTCTGTCCTTCCGCCTTTTAGAGGTCTCGAAATTAAGGAACGTTCGAACATGATTCTTTCCGTATCAACTGCTGCGCGAGCCGTGTATGCATCTTTCAGATGCAACGCGATTCGATCCATTTCCCCCTATAGATATCGATACACGAGCGGTACCCCGCGCCTTTCGAAAACATTCCCGAGGGGAGTCAGTGTTTCCGACGAATGACTTTCCATCCGATCCATCAGCACTAAGAAGCTGCGTAGCCATCGCCATCAGCTTCTAATACGCTGCTTCTGGGCTTCGATCTCTTTCGCAGCCTTTTCCAACTGCCTTTTCTTCATTTCCTGCTCATTTCGTTCCTCATACAAAGTAGAATCTCACCCATCGCTCCGACTTCTCCCCAGACCCTTGATCGCATTTTATCCCTCTTATCCGAATTTTTGAACGCAGCGTACATCCTTTGAAAACGATCCTAAGCCCGCTAAGAAGAAACAGGCCAGATAAATTTCGTATTCGCGTTAACGGGCTCGGCTATAGATTCAAAGCACTTCAGGACTTTTCCATATGGGGCAATGTGAGCCTTTGTCGCAACGACTTCCCTGATGATAATTAAATGGAGGTTTTTTGAGATAAATGTTGAGATCCGGGGATTTTGATGGGAGCGGATGGGGGTTTCGGAGATGAGGAGGTTAGGGGATAAGAGCGTTCCTCAAAGTTCCCACGAATACAAGTTCGCATAATTTCTCACCAATTAGTGCGTTATAAGCTTTCATACGCACAAAAAAATTTTATAATTCTGCAATAAATTTCAAACTGTATTTTTTAGTCAAAAGTTAGTAATAATTAAAGCATATTATATTTTTTTTAGGCTTCTGTAAGCTTATCCTGAAATGATGCTGTAGAATAGGTCTCCATTACATATAGCAGGAAAGTAAAGAATGATTGGGAAGCCTGTAACAATCAGTATTGTGAAGAAATTTACCAAAGATTCCAAAATGAGTTATCATTAAATATATGTGTTTCGTCGTAACTTTGTAATCAACTACATCAATTTAGAAAAATGGATAAATTCCTCAAAACGACATTTTCACTGAAAATCACGGTTATTGCTTCGCATCCCACTCATTAGCACCAATAGCACGAAACTGCATCTCCACGCGTCGGTGCCGCTTTTTTGCGATAATTTTCATGCACACGTCTTCACCTCTCAATCTGCGTCTGCCCAATAGTATACCACCTATTTTGAATCTTGTGATACATCCCCCGCCATCACCGCGTAATGGGTTAAACAGCACATGAAAATTAATCAGTCCAAGGCATAATCGAAAATTCATACTATAACTGGCCTCCGGTCACTTATATTTTGATCTGATAACGTTTCAAATAGAACATATTCTCCAAAAATAGTTCTTGACCATTACTTGGTCTCTGGATATTGTGACGAATCTCCACCACTTTAGCAGGAGTAAGAATGCAATTTTTCGTCTTTTTCGTCGGATGAATGCATCGCTTAAATTTCTGTCCACCTAGATAGCCTTTTCCAACCAGAGTAGCCCATTGATATGGATACTTCTCCGCAAAAGGTCCATTGTCCTCCAAAGTTCTCTCTTCTTCGGACTTCCTCACCATCCTCCTATGGAACCAATGCATCCCTTGGAACATGGAAAAATCAGAGATATAACCATGGTCATTAGCACTACCTTCAACATCCATGCCACTCGAGATAACTTATACTTACACTTTAAAGCCATATTTGCCGTGATTCGTACTAAAATACCTTTTGCCCTCACGAAGAGCACCAGATGGGGGATAAAATGACTGAAAATTCACATCATAATCATACCGGGCCATAAAGCAATTTTAAATTTTTGGTGTTTACCTCCCTGAGACTTAATATCGTTTCTTTTTCGATGAAATATCACGTGCTGCACGTACTTGGCATCTGCCAAAAGGCGATTAAAGTTCAAAATGATTCTCTAAAATGCCAAAGTCTTCGTGATGATCATATTGGCAATAAATTTCCACTGGGCGCCATTTTTCAGAACGCTGAAAGTCATAAAAAAAGGCATCTTTTGGCAGAATGCTTGAAATTCTTTTCATATCTCCTCAAATTGCTGGAGATCTAAATTTATCATTTCGATGATGGCATTTGCAGATATCTGTTTTGTAAGGGGCGTCGAAAATTGGTGAAGGTCTATTGCTTTCGTCATCCACATGCTCTCGGATCGGAAGTGAGTTTTCACCTTACAAATCATGCTCCTGAGCCACTGCTGGATCGCCGAGGAGGTGAAGGGCTCTGGGTATTTTGAATCCGGGGTATTTCATGGGTTTTACCAAGGTAAGATTTCTGGCTTCGGAGCCAATGTTGTCCTTTTCTGCCCCTGCTGGTTTGGGGAGGCATTTTATAAGACATGGCTTTCAGTTTGAGAGCCATGCCTTCCGATGAAAAATTCAGGTACAGTAATCGGAATACTCTGCTATTTGCGAAATGAGCGCCCCTTCTCGTAATTCTATCGCCCTTTTAGTGTATGAGTTTTTTCCTTCTACTTTGTACTGTATGCCAGGAGAAGTCAAAATGCTCAAGCAAAAGTCATATGTTTTCTTAGAAATCCAAAGTTCTGGTCTTAATAGGGGCAATCACACCGCGCCAGCCCAAAACGTAAAATTTCAGTCAAAAATGATTTCGGCGGAAGTTTTGGAAATCTTAATTCCAATAGCACTCACCCAAATCCCAAAAATCAGCGCATCTTTGGGGTCGACCTAGGGCTATCCCCCAAAAAAGTTCCGGGCTGGAATTCTATGCTAAAGGCCCTCAATCAGCATTCAGTGTTTCTTTGGTGCGAAAACATAACGCCTGTGCAACTGACGAGACCGATACAAACTAATGAATGCAATGCGCCAGAACATGCCCTGTGCGTCTTGCATATCTCCCCATCTCTCCAAGTACTATCTACAACAACTTTCCGTATCTATAACTGCCCTCTCCCTCTCTTTAAGCACCCTCTAACAACATTCTATCTCATCAACTCCCCATTTCTCCACGCACCCTTCCCAAAAACTCCTTTTCTCTACAATAACTGTTCGCAACAAGGTTCGGACGCCTCAATTGCTTGATTAATCGTTTCCTACATTTTTTCTTTGCATTCGTGGACATGTCAGCTATGGAAGAGAACGACGTTGATACTACCAAGCTGCAGAACGTAACTAAGTAAAAAGCAGCTGGGCGCGGTCTGGGATGGAATGAGGACGACACGCTTGCTATGGCTAAGGCGGGCGCAAAGGTGGTACTTGACCGTGCCGTTGCGGCATCTATGGGCAAGATAACCATGGTCTGTCGGCGCCGGGCTTTCGTTTGTACCGAACCGTCGCGCCCGATTGCCAGCAATGGCGCCGCGGACAAAGGTGGCCCGAGCGATTAACGACGTTAGGACGGTCGCTCTCCAGAAGCTTGTGTAAAGCACTGGATGAAGACTAAGGCAGAGTTTGTTCGTTTCATATCTTTTCTGAGTCGCGTCAAGCAAATGCGGTTGACCAGAAATATATCCCCGGAAGACCTCTTCCGTTGCGCCGAACTGCAGTACAGTGATAGTTCGAGGCGGGCGTCTCATTTTTAAGATTTTATTCGAAACCCTACTTACCACGTGAAGCAGCCATTTCCCTTCGGTTCTTCGTTCAAATATTTGGATCAGGCAACGGATATGCTTCGAGTTGAAACCGTCAACTTCGAATTTGATGATTCAAACACTCGCCCACTGGGCTTCAAGGCCGGAAAGGCTCGGAAGCGTAAGACGTCAGATACAGATGACTAAAAGAAGTACCCAAATACATCTGTTGCTACAGCTGTTCAAAACGTTGGGGAGTCTTTCCGAAAGTCGACATAATTGAGACGCTCGATTGCTGAGCAAAGGATTCAGTTAGACAAATCTCGGCTCAACTGGGAGATGTTGCAATATCTCTTCGGGCCGAGTTCAGGGGCATCGCATAGATATCGTGAGGAAAATTGCTTTTACTTATTTCAGCAGGTACTTCAGTCCGTCAAGAGTAACTTCATGCATGAACCTGCTTCGGCAGCGGTAGGGGAGATAGTACGCTGCACTGAACAATGCGCCAGCGGTAGAGACCTAGATCGCTTCCAATGAAATGAATCTCCGCGGGGAAGACCCACGGAGATTGAGGATGAGACAAGGACGACTGAAGTGAAAGCTCGCACGCTCAGTCTCGACCGCTCCGAAAATCAGGCCAAGATACAAAGCCCGAGATCTCTGGTTCCTTCTATTCTGATAGCCGAAGATGAAATATACCTGCGCAAATGCCCGCTTCGCCCGCCTGAGAGAGCTGCCGATGTGCTTACTAAGCCTAAAGAACCTATCACTGTGCATCTCCTGCCTGAAGGACTTGCCGTTCTGAACCATTGCGAGCCGGTTCTTGTTGCAGGGATAGAACCTGTCCGTCAATGTGCATCTGAAGATGCGATCACGCAGGATCCCAATGACGTATCGTGTAACACGGCAGTTGGGCGTCACAGGGACTTCCCTGGTTTTTACTAAACGAGCCATAGGCGCCGTTGTTATTAAATTTATCTAAAATATTGTGGGCGTTCTCTCGCTGAGACGTGCATGGCAATTCAAGACCGGTTCCGGCGAATGCCTCACAATCCCCCAATCGCCAAAATGTCTGAACTCAATGTTTGCTGAAAGAATAAAGTTGCATCACATTTTTAAATGAAGAATTGTGATCGCCTATGGTGACTACAGCGGATTTCTGCAACTTTCAGCCGTATCAATGTGTGTTATTCGTTTAATCTAGTTCTACGTTGCCTATATTTCATTTAGTTCAACCTCGCGTATTCCTCTGTGTATTCTAAATATCTTCAGAAAAAGATTCCCGTAGCTTGAAGTTCTGCTCTCGGTTATCAATAGGTTCTAAAGTTTGAAGGCACAGGTCTACAAGGTCGTAAGCATCCCTTGGCTGCAATAGATCTCTTAGAGGCAAAGCGTGATCCTCTAAGTTTCCATCCTGGTCACGTTTAAGCCGAATCTTTCCTGTTCCACTGTACCCACGCTCATCTGCTATCATGTTGTGTAAAATGCAGCATGCTCTAAAAACTCGGTCCATTTCTTCTAACTCATGCAGCCTGGACGGCCTTGTTAGGATCTCCAACTGTCCATACACTGCCGCGAATATCATTTATACCCCTTTTATGTCAAACTATTGTCGCCTGTCGAACCTTTGTTCTCTCAAGCTCCGGGAATTTGGGTAGATTTTCGCGAACAGAAAGTAGTCGGAGTATATCCCATCCGCTAGTAAATAGAACCTTGACATATTTTGAGCTCGGTATGCCGAACATTTCATGCCAAATTCTTAGTTTATCATCACAGACCACCTCCATCCGACAAGCTGGAGATTTCTCCTTCCTCTTGTAAACTCCTTGCCAGGCAATGGGGCATTTATTCCAAAACCACGAAGAGCATCCGACACAACCTAGGCAGCCCGGAAAACCAAGCTCTGTGTAATCTGCTCCATCCCTCTCATTTCATCTACGTCCGTCCTTCGTAACCATGCCTCTTCATACATAGTGGTGAGAGTTTAAAATAATCACAATAAACACTTCAAAATCATGCTGCCAGATAGACTAACTTACTCTACGACTGTGTCAGCAGCCATTTCACAACTCGACATACGGACAGCAGCTGTTAGCTTTTGGGGTATCGAGCCCCAAATACCCCGAGCGCTTCGGCCTTTTGTTCGAAGAAAGGATTAAAATCAACAATATGACGTCGTTCCCTTTCACATATTTCTCTTGTAACTAGGAAACGCCTCTCAAACTCCTCTTCCAGCATAATGGGTGGATCTGGAGATTTTCGTGGGAAATAGTCAAGATCGACTTGCTCGGAATCGACCGTGCGCCTGATATCCCTATTTAGACGACGACCAGGCCTTGACCCGCCCCGGCGTTTGGCTTCAGCGTGGCTACCCACCTCCTCCAATGCATTATCATCTTTAATTGCGATCGCGGCAATGGAGATAACTGCACTAATCATTTTTTCCTCTTCCTCGCTCTCGGACAACATTGCGCCTTGGAGTCAGTCAGTAAATAGTGTGGACATTTTTGTTCTGTTTGGGTGCCGCAGACGCAGGAGAGCCATGCAGTCCAGTGAAATTGTAGGGCGTTTGAAGAGATTGTATTCACTGTGAAAGATAGGCACCAATGGTTTGCGAGAAGAAATGGGGGGCCTCCGGCGTTGGATGAAGAAGGACGTATCACCATTTGGAGTTTTCAGTTGGTTCAAGGGAACTTTTCGTTGGGAATGGACGGACTAAAACGTAAACCTTATTCCTATGTTTTTCTGTCCAATAAATATTCAGGGAGATGCGCGAAAACTTATATTTTGGAAAACATTTACTATCCGATTACTTCAAACGCCTGGTTATCGTTAGCAAGTCCGTATGTGTCTACAGAGGCCTTCAGTTCCACATAGGGCATCTTCGTGTCATCATTTCGCCATTTCATGTTTTACTTGTCATGCACATGCGTTTCTACTGGAAAAGGAAGCGGAATCCTCCAAACTGACACAACATAATCATCCTTCTTCTGCCCCAGCTTCTTCAAGGCGGCCTCAAACGCCAACTTTTTACGGGGGATAATTAGTTATTCTATCCGCGCCTTGGCTACTCAGGAACTTGGCATGTAATAATTTTGTACACCGCAGAGGCTTCAGCCAGATAATAGAAAGCTCAAAAGTCATTCGTCGCAAGGGCTCTACATGGCAACTGAACGCACCTGAACGCATCCCTGAGGGCAACACTACAGCCAAACTTATCCTTTTAGCTGTAGTCTCCGGCTCTACCCAGGACGCAAGCAAATGAGTAGAGTGTAATTCGGAGCTCTTCTCAGGGAGCACAGAGGCAGCGCTCAAATCAGAGTCACTGTAATCACCAAGTACATCCTCAAATTTTCGCTTTCGTGATTTCGAATCATCTCCCATAGTGCATAGAGGAGCCACTGCTCCAATGCAGTATCATCCGGATCGACTTATCACCAATAAATGTTACAAATAAAGTACAAAATTAGAGAAAACGTGCTGAAGACGACTTACATTGTCCGGGAACGCTGGCGAATTCTCTCCGCATGCGATTGTGGCAAGAGCGAAAGCATTGAGACTGTGCTCCTTAAATAAAAACGATATCTTAAAAACTGTTTTCGGTTTCTCCGACCCAGTTATTTGCTTTGTTTCGAACATTTTTCGCTAATGTGCTACAGCATCGGAGTTTTTTGTGAGCTTTTTTGCAGGCGCCATTCTCCTAACACAATTACAGAAGACTTAAGGTTGGGTGGAGTATTTGTGCCTCTCTAGTTATCCAAACTGGGAAACTAGAAATTTCAGATGTCCCTTTGTAATCTTTTTTCGTTCTTAAAAAACTATTATAAGATTGGGAATATCGAATAAAAAATATAGGTTAAAAATCGAATATTTGCTGTGCGAATTTTCGATATTTGATTTTTGCAGCCATTCTAGAATCAAACAAAAACTCCTAGGGCGCAAGTGGTCTTTCTATTAACGGAATTTGCCGCGAAAGTTGCTATTGTTTTGATAATACTGGAGTAATGAGCACCAACGACCGGTGCGTGCAAGCAAATCCCGACGACCGGGATAAATTCTGTTGCTGTGGCTTCCTATTTTCGTCTTTTTGTCTCTGCCCCTCCGCTCCCGACAGAGACTGGCAAAACACTTTACCCCTTTATATTTTCGCAGCCCGAGTAGGTTGCGCAATCTTATTCATCAATATGACAGAAATATTACTAAAAAGTAGACACACTAAAATGGCATCGCGAAAGTGCGACGTTTGCGGTAACACGACACCAAAGCATCATAGAAGTAATCATATTACACGTGTTCACAAGTATGCCATGCTTTTCATGGCATACTAGCAAGGATAAAAGTGACTGGATGATGATTTGGGCATACTAGGCGAGACAGAAAATCAAATATTCTCAAAAAATGCGAATACTTGATTTTCCGAGGTAGACTCCCGTCCAGACCACGGCCTCCCAGAAAGCAATGACATCCCTACTTATAGATAGTGCCTACATATTTTGATGTTTGCCATATAAGTGGTACTCACGCCGCTGCGTGCCGCACTGTGGAGGTTGTTCGTTTCACAAACCGTATTTTGCAAACATTCGCTCGAATATTTGCCAAACCTTCACCAAATATTTGACGAATATTCTAGTTTTGTTTTCTAATTATTATTTAGCTTTTTGGAGATGCAATCGAACTGGTACAAGTTTCGAGACAGTGTGCAGGTTTTTATCTTAGCCTGGGTTGGGCTCCTTCAAGCGTTTCTGCAACATGCAGCCCCCATCTTTATCTGAGCGCGCTGTTCTTCTGGCCGCGTCTTGCCTGCTTCGAGGGGGTAAAAAATGTGATTCAGTCACCGAAGTCCGGCGGTTTCGTAGCGCGTCTGGTGTTGGGCCGGCAGTTGCAATGGGGGTTTGGAACCTAATGAAGGACACAATTTACTTATCTACTGAGCCTGGTCATCTTCTTTGGGCTCTCTTCTTTTTGAAAAATTACAATAACGAGTATATAAATGCTGCCCTCGCTCGCGTTGATGGAAAACGTTTCGTCTATGGAGTTGGAGGGTTGTTAAGACAATTGCTTCTCTCAAAATTGTAAGTTCTCCTGATTTTGTATTACGTCTGTCTTTTGTGTAGATTAGTTTGTTTCCTAACTTTTTGAAGGTTGATTGGGGAAACGTTTGCATGTCCTTGAGGGTTCTGAGGACGAGATTCCGGTCGATGGGACTGATTTTATCATACATGAGCCGTCTCCATTTAGACTTGAGTGGTATAGCCACGAGTTTAGGGGTCCAAGTTTGCGGTACGAGGTCGGTGTCAGTGTTCGTGGAGGTAATATTGTATGGGCTCATGGACCTTTTCCTTGTGGTTCACATACAGACCTGAGGATATTTCGCTTAGGGTTGAAACGGCATTTATTGCATAATGAGAAAGTCATTGCAGATCAGGGCTATCCGGACGCCAAATGCAGTAGGGATGAAGTCACGGACGGTTCCGTGGATTTCAAGGTCGTTCGTGCTCGGCACGAAGCAACGAACAAAAGGCTGAAACAATTTAGTGCTCTTGGAACTAGATTTAGGCATAAGCTGGAATTGCATTCTGAGTGCTTTTTTGCGGTACTGAACTTAGTGCAGCTCTCCATTGACAAAGGAGAGAGGGCGTTTCTCGATGAATTTTAATGTTTGTAAAGATTTTGTCGATTATCGAAGCTTTCCGCATCTCCCAGTTACATCCTATCTATTTTACGTGTTGGGCTGGTGCGGTAGGATTGCCCTACGCAATTTCTAATTTGCCATCTATGCCATAAAATACCCCTCGGTTTTTCGGATTTCATTTATGAAGTGCTCTCGCGAGCGCTATTTGTGTAGGTGGTCTAGTATGATGACATTTTACTCATCAGTCATTTCGAGTGTACAATGCCTGGCTGCCTATTAAGATTAAGATCTAATCGGATGATCCCCATCGGTCACGAGCAGGGGAGCGCGCGAGATGATGGCCATCGCTATCGACGACCACATGATGCGGCGTAAGCTTTGATATGGGCGTGTGCGGAACATAGTTCGCAGCTCGGTTGATAAAACGTTCAAAGAAACGCTTTATCGACCGAGCTGTACACACAGTATACAATAACTTCGGGAATTTACACACTTTCATTGCAGTAAAGTTTCTATTGCATAATTTTTATCACTGTTCTATGTGTGCAAAAGTGCGAAGCCCCTACAAATCAATTTTTGAATCTGGTGACTGAGTTCTGCGTGTTGCGGGGCACGACATGTTACAGACGCCGCACATGTGGACCAAATGACGTAGCTAAGCTTCTGATACAAGCGAGTTTTGACTCCTCCAGTACAGCATCCGCTGCGAGAGGCGACAGCTGCCGCGCATTTCTCGATGACCTTGGATGATGTCTCAGAGGGTGATCCAAGCGAGTCAAAAGTATACCGAACAATACAGTACAGTACTGTACGGTACGATATACTCATCTTTACTTGATTTGTAAATACAATGCCAAGCTGCCAGGGAAAGACATGATTTTTGGCGGTTGTCAGTACTGTACAGTATGCTTGACCCTTGAATATTGCACGGTATGATTTGGTACTGTACGTTTACTGTAAAGCGTTCTGCTGTTTAATGTGAACGCCACCGCCGACGCCCTCCCGTGCAATACCTCATCAAACCTGGCCGTATTCTCTGATTCCGTCGGGGCTGAACATCCCCATCAACCTCTTCGCAGTCATTCACTCTCCTGCGATGCCTCCGGCGCGACCGACTACCGAGGAGAGGCCGCCAAAGCGCCATCGTGCCGGCCCAACCAATCATCCCAACCTTGAGCTGGACACCGTCCAACGCGCCCATCGCACTGGCGACGCACTCAGCTCCCCCGCCCTAAGCCTTGCCCTCGACAATCTAATCGCCTCGCATCGCCCCTCCGATTCGCTTTGCCACCATATCGAAGCCGCTCTGAGACTCGTCAAATCCTCTCTCGATCACCTTCCAACCACCCATACCATTCATGCCAGTTCCGCTTTGAAACCGCAAACCCTGCGCAAGATCCTTCCTGAAAATGTTCCCCTCGACTCATTGTTTCGCACCAACGCTTTCAACGAACTGGCTGTCGCTTGCTCACCGCCGCAACGCGTTAATGTCGTGGGATCGTTTCTCCTCGGTTATTCAACTGGCGGTGTCGCAGATGTCGCTGTGGAGATGCCTTCAAACATCTTTCACCCTAAGGATTACCTCAATTTCCATTACCACGATAAGCGTCTTGTCTACCTCTTATATCTCGCCCGTCACTTCGTAGAGACAGAGAAATCTAAGTGGGCCTCTGCTTCCCTAACCACATCCTACCTAAACCACGACAAATCCAAGCCGGTCCTGTGCGTTACACACGTCGATGAGCCCAAAGTCACCGTTCGAATCATCCCCACGTACAAAGATGGTTTGTTTGACAAAGCCCGTCTTGCAGATACTCGTCGCAATATTCGCTCCCCGGTGAATCCTCCGTGGTCCATGATCCCACTCACGCCACTGTCACCTACAATGCCTCCATTGCCATGGATTCCACTCTTGTCCCCAGCCTGCAACGTCTTCACTCCGTCACCCGCGACATACCGCAATTTGCAGACACAGTTCTTCTACTCAACGCATGGAGCCGTCGCCATCGCTTACGCATGGGGTCCTTCGTCATGGCGACTGTATTGGTTCATCTAGTCATGAAAGGGATCATTCCTCCGCGAGCGTCCCGTGAGCACATGATAAGATGCGCGTTTAGGTCCATTGCAGGCGGTGTTTTAAAAAGCGTACACTTGGGCGATTGTCATGTCTGTGCTGGTGTCGATCCTGGCCTGCTTCGTCGATGCGAGGAAAGCGCAGCTGATGCATTAATAATCATTGAAAGCAAACTCGCGGCAGAGGACCCCTGGTTTGGAGTCTTGTCCTACCTCTTTGTCTCGGCTCGAGGCTCCAAATGTGTGCCAAAGCCGCTGCCAGTGCTTTTTGATGGTTTTATCCGAATTTCGGGGAGGGACAAGGTGGCTTCATATGGTGATGATGATATTCGGGCTGTTCTCACAAGCACATTCGTAGATACAGGCCGTATGCTAGGATTGAGAAGATTGAGACTGATATTTTCGGCGTCATGATCAACGCAGCAGAGGACTTGCACAGAAAAGTTGACACGCGTCCAAAGGAATGGGATGCAGCATCGTTCAAGAAATTCTGGGGTGAGAAAGCTGGACTCCGAAGGTTCAAGGATGGTCGAATAATAGAGGCTCTGATATGGAGAGGGGGACCTGGCACTCTTGACGAAATGGCAGCCTTTGCATGCCAACGACACCTCGGCGAGGGCCTCACTGCAAAGGTCATTCTAAGTGATCTTGAAGTCGCTGCCGAATGTGAGTTTGTCGATAAAACGTCAAGCAGAGCTATCGCGGCATTTGATGAGCTTGCCTCCGTTCTACGTTCGTTAGAAGGGCTACCTCTCCGTATACGTGCCGTCCACGCTACATCGGCTCATTTGCGGCGATGTGGCGCATTCCCAATCCGTCCGGACCCAGGTACACGGTTCATCCACCCTCTCGATATTGTCGCATCTTTTGAATCCTCAAGGGCGTGGCCTGACGATCCCGTGGCTATTTCTGCGGCAAAGGCTGCATTTTACGTTGCCCTGAAAACGACATTAGCATCAAAAGGTTTGCGCTCGAGAGCAACCATATCTTTTGTTGATATCTCACTAGGCGGATTCGCGTTCCGTTTGCGAATTAGCGTATTGAAAGAGAAAAGAATCCTGGCTTCGGGCTCCGACTATGCCGATGCGCTAGTTTGGGAAACTGAAGCTCGTGTTGAGCATCAAGACAAAATCAAACATGTCGGAAATGTCCTCATGGGTAATGTGGCACGCCTCGCAAAGCGGTGGCTGAATAGTCATCTGCTCCTCACCCAGATGGGCACCCGAGGCGAGGAGCTTGTAGAGGCTCTGGTGGCATCTGTGATGTCTCATCCTGCGTTATCAAACAGGAAGTCAGTCATGGGATACTTTTGTCAGTTCCTTCACCTGCTAGCCGAGTTTCCCTGGGAGGTTTGCCCCTTCCAGTATTTTTAGAAGACCCGAGAAGGCGCAACGGGATGAGTCGCATGAAGATGAACGGACTAGATTTTTCGATAGTGTTCAGGCGAAATATTCTGCGGGAAGCGACGGAAAGCCGTTCTTCGCGGTATACCATGCATGGGATAGAGATGGCAACGAGGGAAGACGTGGTTCTCGGGACAGTACAACCCTGAAAGTGTAATTGCAAAGAGAATTGTGGCAACTGCAAGGAGCTCACTGGCGTTCATAGAAACGCACCTGACCAATCCAGCGGCCGTGCCTTCCCTTCGCTCAATTTTCTTGACACCGACAGATGCTTTTAGTGCAATCTTGGATTTGCACGAGCATCTGACTCCGTTCGGGCAAGGCAGGGGGCCATTCAAAGGGCGTGGAGATCCTTTTGTTGGCGTAGATCCTATTTCGAGGTTGCGCGATGAACTTGAACAACGTCTGGGCAAATTTGCTCTGTTTCTGATTGAGAAAACAGGACGAGCTCAGATATTTGTTGTTTGGCGCCCATTAGCAAATGCAGAGGTGAAGTTTGCATTGCGCGAGGCGCCCTTCCGAACACCGAGTGGCGGAAAACTGGTCAGTTGCAGAGAAGAGATGATTGAAGAGATGAAGAGAATTGGAGATGGATTAATTGCGGCCATACGATTTCCCGAGCAAGGAGAGGGAAAACTGGAGAGCCGTTAGAACTCATTGCGCCTACGTTACGAGGATGGATTAAACGCAGATGGAAGTAAGAGCTATGCTTTCATGGGTGTAGGTCGGGGGCCAGGGTTGCTCGTGCAGGAGCGAAAAAGTGGAGTGAATATTTACCAGCGTGATATCTATTAGCCGCTTCAGATTACATGCTGTTCCGGATTGCATTTTTATCCGTATAATCAGTGGTACAGCTTATGGACGAGAGGGAGCTGCAACAGCGGAAGCCAGACTTGACCCTTCCGTACCGAAACTCCCGTCAGAAGGAACCCGTGTATATTCTTATCTTTACAAAGTGTCCATCTTCAAAACACGCCCAAATAGAGCCGTTTATTCCTGTGAATAGAGCTAAGTCGGCAGCTGGTGTGCCTCGGTGGCTCACAGAGCGGGTAGTCAAGCTGGTCTGAGACTGCACCAAGTTGTCCAACCATTTCTGCATATCTTGAACATCCTACGCACCCGGCTCACTGCAAGACTGCTCGTTGATGTAGGACTGGCCCGGCGAACCTAAAGCAAAGTATCGAAGACAAGAAAAAATAAACGCAGTCGCAGGAGGATCTAGATGACAGGCAGTTATCCCCATTCAAAGACTCCTCTCGGAATGGTACTACCGAACAGTTTCTTGTCGGAGCAGAATTACCGGAGCTCGTGGTGGATTGCTGTGCGAGGCTTCCAAAAAACTGAACCACTCCAATGTCACTACTGGTCATGCCGCTGTGGTAGATACTACCAAGTGCTCACGAAGAGGTTGGAGCCACGTAATTTTGGAGAAGTTCTGTAAAGCTTTGAGGAAATGTGTACCAATACCAACTCAGGAGCGAAAGAGGCAAACTGTCGCTTTGGACGCTGCCGTCGCCAACCTTGCTGCCACACATCGCCTTTTCATGCCACCTCGTCTCTGTGGGGAGCTGCTACTCTCGCCGAACAGAACATGGTTTCGTACTAACGGCGATCACTGTCACAGACGGAATGCGACAGTGATCGGAATTTTGTTGGTTCCAGTCGGGATTTATACCACGGTGCATTGGGAGAGAGCGATGCTAGGTTTTTCTGCCTCCTCGCTTCCTTGGCAACCAGTCCCCGCAATTCCTCTCCCGCATCCTAGTTACTCGTTTCTTGTTCTGTGTCCAAGGGATGCAAGCCCGCCAAGTGAGTACCGGCGAATACCTGAATATGTTTTGTCTTTGATACCAATACAGACCTGAATGCCTGTTCCGCCTCGCATAAAGATTTCCTTCTGATAACGGTCCCGAGTGATCCGGATTTTACAGTGATTCTTCGAAACAGCCACGTAGCGGATGACCAACGATGAGACATGTGTCTACGAGGAATGAAACTCAGAATGACAGTGTTTCTCACGCCGCTCTTGTATGCCCAGTTTACAGCCTTCATTTACATAAACAAATTACTTTACCACAGACATATGCAGGTGCAACATGCATAGCCTTGAATACCCCATTGTAACAAACCTAAAATAATTAGGTTTGAATAGGGTGGCTAAACTCTGCATGTTGCGGGGCGCGACATAATACAGACGCCGCACACGTGGACCAAATCGCATAACTAAGCTGCTGATAAAGCCGAGTCTTCACTCCTCCCGCCGAGCATGCGCTGCGGGTCGCGACAGCGGCCGCGTATTCGTCGATTACCTTCGACGTCGTCGCAGACGGCGATCCAAGTGAGTCGAAGGCTAGCGGCACAAACTTCCATCCCAGTTTTGATCGTCCTGGGAGGGCTTCACCGGGGATGGCTGCTACTTTGCTGGCAAGCTCCCTATTTTTCCGTCTTTCCGCTGCATTGGCAACGGCGCGCGCCTCACGCGCTCCAATGGACATGAACCCCTCTTGGAATGGCGATGTTACTGTGACGTCGTACGCCACCGGGAGGGGCGGCAAGGAGTTGATCTCTTCCGATCTCGGGTACATTTACATAATAGCTCCCAAATTGTTCACAGGAGCAATTTCATGTTTGAAAAATTGCTGCTGATACGGTAAGAATTGGAATATTTTGGGAGCTGTACAGCTAAAAGGCACTGACCGCTGGTTCTGAAGGAGCAGGCACACACGCATTACGAACGACCAGGAGGGGCGCTCTTGTAAGACTAGAGTAATGCTAGCCTTATAAGTTGAAATAGAGCCTTCCTTTTGGGATTGACTGTGCTCAGTCAGGAATGCAGGCAGTTTTGTCCGATCTTCTGTCATGCGTTAATTGTCGTCATCTTTGTCTTATCCAGGGTTAGGATGATGGAATTTGCATCAATACCCTTTCACTTGACTGAGAAGAAGCTAAGCTGCAGCCTGGATGAGTCTGTTTTCCAGACCTAATATAGTCTCAAGTAAAATTCCCTCTTTCCCTCAACTGCTTGACAGGGAGGGATTCAAAGATTCCTATTCTTCCTCATTTGTCCAAGAAATCCCATTTGAAAGAGTTTCTCCCATGCTGAATAAGAGGTGGGGTTCTATTCGTATCGCTGGTGAAACTAAGAAGCTTGTAACTAGCTTCATACACGAAAATCTAAGCAAAACATAGCTCGATTAATGAGATTAAATGATATGATACCTATGCTACAGGGTTGAGTGAATCATTGTTACTGACTGGAACTTGACTACTTGGGCCATTATTTCTGTAAACGTTGCTGTAATCTTTCCAATGCGGATAGCGCAAATCTTGTCCCCATATAATCCTCAACCTAACCGGAGCTCTTCAAACGCTTACAACTTCGTTGAGAACTGTGAAACGTATATAGAGAATTCATTGGAGCTAGTCGTAAGACTGCACATGACACTATTGCACACCCATACGATAACGTTACCCTAGTGTACAATGCTACTGACTTTGAAATACTCGAGCCTGAACAAACAACTGAAGTGAATTTTGGATGTCTATGTTGTTACCCGTTTCATGGAATCTGTTACGTCTGGACCATTGTAAGTTTTGTTTAGACGATAAGGCAGGTACTTGGACTTCTGTCGGGTGGTGTTCTTAATCCAGTCTCTTCTATGACATGTGATTCCGGAGATGAACCAACTAACATCCCCAATAAACTGCGGTTTCGCCTTCACCCCTCCGTATGTATGAATCAATCTGTCACTGAATACATAATTTTACGAAGGTTTAAACCAAAATAAAACTGTTGTGGACACTATCTTGACACGAAATGTTAGTTCTTTTTATTCGATAATTCATTATATTGATTCTTTGTTGCATTTTATTGTTTGATCCATTTTGCTTGCTCTTGTAGCGACTCATGATTCGAAACTGCCCCCTAATAAACTCTTTCCCGGTCGCCATCCAACGGTAACTTTAGTACATTCCAAAGACTGGGCAAGAGGCATTTGAGTCTCCTTTTTCCACAACCGCCTTATTCTCTCATCCTAACACTTTGGATCTAGAGCAAGTCCTTCTGCACTATCATTCTTTTGGGATCATGTGCTGATTATTGTTGTCAGATCTCACATGCTTCAGTAAAAGGCCGTTCCGAGCTTTTTTTCTTCCCGTTAGAAAGTTAACGCAATGGACTCCAACATTAATTCATCCGTTCCGCCGCCGCAGGGAAAGACAGGCGGGCGCAAAAAAATTAAGATCCAGCGGATCGAAGATAGCCGAAGTAGGCAAGTGAGTTATGATTAGGTTCTCTTGATAGGGCACCGTCGTCAATTATCTTCTAACGAAAACGTCATGCTTGTCCTGTTCCTCTGGATATTTTTACACGATTCCATTCACAAACAGGTGACGTTTTTGAAGAGGAAGAACGGGCTCCTTAAGAAGGCTATGGAACTTGTAAGTTTTAATGCTACGGTGTCCACCTTTCTTTCACTGCAAGTTGAGCGGAGAACAAAATCTCTGACGATATATACATTCTACTCACATGGAACGTAATGCACAGGGGATTCTTTGTGATTGTGAGGTTACTGTCATCATCTTCAGCGGGCACAATGGGAAGCTTTTCGAGTATAGCTCAATCGAACCTGAAACAGTTCTGCAAAAATACGCTACTTACAGCGGCCCAACTGAGAGAAGGAAGAAAGGAAAGGTACGTTTAAATCCCCGCTTTAGCCGCACCGTATTCCTCACTACACGTGACTTCTCTGCTGACTTCGGAATTCTTTAGTTCTTTGATCTTGCGGCTTCAAAAGGAATATGCAACATCCCGCTTAACGAACCGCAGCTTGCTCGGGCTGCCATGGATGCAGCAGCCACCGCAAGTCAAAGGCCAAAACCATTTCATAAATTCAAAGATGCTGAGGATAATGTAGAGGGGGAAGCTTATATCAACGGAAGAAAGTTGTCCCCAGGGGAATCCCCTGGTAACCCGACGCCTGTCCAGCTGCAAAGTCAAGAATCGGGTCCCACCGTAAGCCGCATCTTATCGGAGCATGGGACTGTAGCATCTGCAGCGCAGGCTGGTGAAGAACTTGCACCTAAGTCTCAGCTGCAACATACGAGTGGAAGCGTCGTCTTTCTGCAGAGCCCTCTCTCCACACCGACCCCCAATGGAAGGCACCGGAATAGTAGGGACATCCAGGAACTCGACATTGCAATAGAAACAAAGTGCGCAAAACTGAAGACTGTTTCACAGTATGCACGACTAGAGCCAGGCGTTGGTAATGAGCAAGACCTGGCCACGTTGCAGTCGAGCAACTTGCAAAACCAGAGCTTCGGAAAAACTGAAGAAATCCAGAACTGTACCAAGCGGTCTCGAGCAGCAGCGTTACCTTCTCCTTTGGCCGAGGACCAGGGTTCTAATTTTCTGGAGCCACAACAAATCGACTTCACGGCACACTTTACCGCTGACATGGTATTACCATCACCGTTCACACTCAGCAGATCTGGTCAGCACCTGGCAGCCCAGGATCTGAATGTCGAAAATCCAGCGGGCACAGAAAAAATCGAGTGGCCCTTTGGAATCCTACAGACCGTTTCGGATCGGCCATTCGCTGAAGTCCCCAACCAGACGCTTCCAAATTTAGATTCCGAGAGGATGTTGGACTTAATTCCGCAATATGTGGAGTGCCATTCAAGAATTCCGAAGAAAAAACGCATCTGTACAGAGGCGGATTCAAATCTGGACCGAGTCAGTCCCTCTTCATCAGTTCAGCCTACTGCCAGTTCAACCATTGAAACGATACAAGTGGCAACAAAAGATATTCCACCAACCGTTGAAATCAACAACGGCATGAACGTCACACCCATAGCTGAAGTCATGGACGGGAACCAAGATGGTAAGAAAATGGCTGCAGAACCAGGCCACTCGTGCAATAGACCGAACTTGGATTTCATTATCCCGGGCCTGACCGGAGATGACCACACGGCAAGGACATCTTCTAATCTATTTTCTGCAGAGAGAAATCATCATGGAAATAACCTTATCCCAGGCTCGGGCACTCCATTGGGAGTACCTCGATTGCATAGCATGGGTGCTATGTGGAATGAAACTTGTTCTTCATTTCATGGGCTTGATTCAGGGGACCAGCAGGCAATCCCCCTACCACTCTTTACTCCCCTAAACGAGAATATTCACATCGTTGATGAGGCGGGAAACTCTGGACCACAAACGCGGGACTGATGTTTCTGACACCCTGTCCTTCAGGTTTCGAGCCTTGGGTATCCATTCGCAAGGAACCCCCTTCTCCATCCATAGTGAAGGCATATACCGAGGGGCAAGAAGGAAATCCCCAGGCAGGGGGATCGTCAAAACCGGCTTGATTAAGGAAATGGGCTTCGCCTGCAGTTAGACAAATATATAAATCATAATTTCTCCTTGTTTAGTTGGTAAAGTTGGGGAAACGGGTAGCGAGAAGTGTATTCTCCATCGCAACCATGTGGGAACGTTTGGGTTAAATGGGGTGGTTTACTTAATTTTCCTGATAACAGCAATCGCAGACGAGGCCTCTTTTGGGTAGCCACTTACATACCCTGAGAACGGAGGTTCTCTGGAATATCCACACTTTCAAGTTGAGGCCTTAAGTGTCGCTCAAAACCCCTTCCAACAGACAATTGGCGTTATTCTGGACGAGTCTCGCCGCGTGTCGAGCGAACAGTGTTTGCCGCGCATCAGCAATCGGAACGGCTACCCTGCGGCAATGCCAGTCGCAACCCGGTTGGCGAAGTCCATAGCGGTTGGGTGTCAGCTCCCCACCGTGGAAAGTGGAACGTTTGGGTTAGTTTACTGCGAGTAGAACATAGGATGAAATTCCCGTTAGCCTGTGCAGTCTGGCGGCGGCGGAAAAAACACTACATTGAACGAACGGGAAGCGTTAGAGGAGGCGGCGGAAGCGAGGTGGCCGAGTGGCTACGATCCTTCGGCTAAAAAGATGTTGACGAAGGAGACCAGTTTCGCTCGGAGGGCTTTCAAGATCTCAGTTGTGGCGGTTATTTGGAAGCTAGGCAAGCCGGCAGAGGAACAAGCGCGGAGGCGAACAAGGACTGCACGGGGGGGAGGGAAAACTGGCGGGGAAGCTGTATTTGCCATGGATTGAGACAAGTGAGTTTGTAATCAGGGCCGAGACGTCGAAGGAATCGCCGAGAAGGGTAAGTAGGAGTGGGTGGCAAGAAAGAACACAACCAGCGTAGCATACTTTTGCGATTGTCTCGGTAAGCGGAAGGCCAAGCCCTCCCGCGCGGAGTGCAAGCTGAGCAATGAGCTAGGCACTGTCTCGGAGACGCTGGTGCATGTCCGTGGTCATCCTTCGCATTCCGGATTCAAACGTTTTAGCTCCAAAAATAGTGAGGTGCGGCGCGGTGCAGCGAAGAACCTACATGGGACAACAGGAGCTGGCGCAAAGCCGCAGTAGATGGTAACCAATTTGGGGTCATCCAATACAGTAATCTGCGACCAGGTCTTGGTAATAGCATGTATGCGAGTACAGAGTCCTCAGAACTAGCCGAGGGGTACGGTATAGTATCCAGTAGAGAAAGAGGATGGGCTCCGGGCCAGGCCGCCAGACGGTTGTTTTTTCCATGTTGATGGAGAAGCCCAGCTGCTCTCCACGGTCGGATATAAAACGAAGAACTTCGGAGGGTAGTTTAATACGGGCTATGCTGGTACCGTCATCGACTAATCACGCGTTAAGGAGGACGGCGGGGAAGCGTGCAGAGATCTGAGTGACCAATGGGTGGATGCCAACGACGAAATAGATAATTCCGAGCGGATCTCCCTGGTGGGTGCCTGTGCGAATGTAAATGATGTGTCGGCCGAACTGGAGGATGGAGTCGCCTAGGTGCAAACAGTACACAGATCTGTAGAGGTCGGGGATATAGCCGCCTCGAGCAATAATTTTGTCGTTTTACAATGTTAAAAGGCATTGGATGCGTCAATTTGTGGTATAGCGAAGCTGGAGCTGTCGGAAAGGGAGAAGAGGTCCCTTATGGCGTGGAAAATTACCCTTATTCCATGACGGACTCGGAGTCCTCTGCCGACAAACGCCAAGCGACTGGGCGGCAGATGAAGCGTCGGAAAATCGTGCCAATGGTAACAGAAAGACGTCTACCGCCGAAGCCCCGCGGAATGCCGAGGAGGATAGCGCCTGCGAAGAGGTGACAAAGCTCGGTCGGGAGTCGGCCATCTACGGCAAAGTTCGCGAAAATTTTGATCCCAAACAGGGCGTAACGATCTGGGGTGTCATCTCGTGGTGCATGGGAGAGGCATTTAAAGAGGGATGGGCGGAGGCCACTAGGGCCTGGAGAGCTTTGATGCAGTAGGAAGTTGAGCTGACTAAGACCTTGGATCCGTAAACACAATGGCGGAGGGAAGCAAGTAGCGAGGAGTAGAGGAGACGATCATTTTGGTGAGGGGTAGAGAGATTCTAGGAGAAATTTGTAACGGGGTTAGGCAGTTTCCGGTAGAATGGAGGGTCATTGGGCGCCGATTGCCTGAGGGGAAAGGATGGGGTGCTTTTATTTTTGGAAGATATATTCGATCTATCCTAAAGTTTTCCAAACAACCACAAGCAACTTAGAAAGTGCTCGGCGTTGGAAAAGGCGGTGACAGCAGGTTGGGGGGGTGGGTAGGTTGAGGGTCGATGGTGTATCGCAATAGAGAACCGAATGTGTCAAGTACATCTAATTACTGTGGAGCCTTTTCCAGTGTCCTCTTAGATCATTTCATGGCCGAGATCGTGTAAGGCAGTGGCGCCCGGTTGCGAGACACAGGCGAATATATCTTCCAAGAATAGGACACCCAAACCATCCCCTTATACCGATGCCATGTCATGTCGCAACATCTCATCTTGCCCTGAGTGATCTTCTCTATAAAGCATTGCAATAATCAGTGCATGAGTATCACTCGGAACATGTCGACGCATTGAAAGCAATTATCAAAGCCTCTTTTTCAATCTAAGACCATTAACTTTTTCATTTTCAACTCATTCGCGGTGCTGACAGACGTGGCTAGGCACGTCACCGTACGAGCCATGGAGACCTTCAGACCGGTGTGATCTGTCCTTCTGAGAAGACAAGTTGCGTCAACGGTTTCGTCCAACGTTAATTGGTAATTGTTATTTGATTACGAATGGCAAGAATACCGTCATAGACTGTATCTGAATTGAAAAGGGAAACTTATACAACAACTGCGTATAATTTAGAAGTTGATGAAACACCACTAGAACTTTAACAGGGCTTTCATTCTCATTCGTTTTGAGTCATCTCATATACTACCCGCATTTGCTACAAGAAAGTCCGTCCAACTATCTGACCGATGGGTCAGCGTGGCATAGAATCAAATCACCAAAACAACATAAATATGGAAAATTAAATGGCAGCTCAAGAAAAGGGACGATGGCGTCAAAAGGCAGCGGATGATTTTTGTATTAGTATGAGGCTGACCACACCTATATTCATGCACGAAGCGCACGCACCTCGCAGTTAGACCCATGAAATTCTTACTGATAACTGTCGACAGGTCAAAAGACGAAGGGATGGAATAGAAAAAAACCAAGGGGTGGTAGTAGGGCCGGCGAGCGGGCTGGGTAGCATTGAAACAGGAGTTTACCACTGGCGACTCAAATTCTGGGAAAACTTGCCTTCGGCGATTCCGGACCGCGAAGGTTGACCGAGCCAAGAATTACACACGACCATACTAAACTAGCCAAAACACTTCGTATATGGTCCACCTAACGGAAAAGGGCCTAAATATGATAATACTGCTAAAATAGTAAGCATACACAAGTGCACATCGCCTGTCAAAAGCACGCGTTTACACTGTGCTTATTGTAAAGTTCGCCCTCCAGACTTTCTTTAAAGGATTTTATTCTTCCCTATACGGACCATAGATATTTATTGGGACATGTTTTAACCTTAGGTCTTTCTTGTCCTCTAGTTCTATAGATATTTACCACTGTAAATGTTTATAGAAATTATAGAGAGATCTCTGTGATTTGTTGTAAGTAGATACCAACTACCGAGCATACTAGAGCTGGAGAATGGTGTCGGAGTTGTATATGAATAAGTGGGCGACATCGGTTGGGTTAGTAAAGGAAAATCGAACTCAAAATTTTATCAACAGGAAACCAAACCTTCGAAACAGAAGCCTTGTGTTTTTTCAGAGTTGCCCAAAAGCGGCACTCTTCTTTTTGTCTACTTTTGAAATTCAAGACATGATCACACACACCGGCTGGCAGCACGCCCCATGCGACATAGGGATAGTTGGCAGAAAGTTAGCCGTCCAGTGAATAGGGTTTCAGTTAGTGTCCTCGACCAACAGTAAAGATAGACAATGCGTACGCTGCCTGTACAGTAGTCAGTTGTACAACTGTTAATCATACAGAAATTGTGCATATTACGATAGCTGACTGCACAGAAGTGAGTTGTATAGTATTTTGCCTTAAAAGTCAGCACTGTAAAGTGGTACTGCAGATGTACACCATGTTGACCGAGTTAGTGTCCTTTCCGCTGAATGAAACTTGTGGTATATGTGGGTCGGCGCTCCGTCCCGGGGATATAAAATATGCAGGGGTGTGGTTAGTCAGCAATGCTCGTCCGAAATATAAGCGAAAAAGTAGGCGAAGCTGCCCCCTTCGAAAATTGTTGACAATCAAGGGTGGTAGCGCTCATAATACCACAACTTTGGTATCGTTACCAGCTTAAGTAACAGTATGCGAATGGAACTGTTGAGATGGGTCGATACCTTGGGCTGTGTCCCAACGAAGAGAGCATAACTGTAAGTTTCTTTCTAAACGTTTCCTATGGGGCTATTCCGTAAATATAAGAATCATCCAAGAGAAGCTATTGATGTCATGTTTGGGAAATCGCTTTGTAGTGCAGATTTTAACAGCCATTCAAAACATAGAGTAAAGAAATTGGGATTTAATGAGTCTTTCACTGACAACACGTGAATAAAGTTTTATTTGGGACGCAGATGCGGAAGGAATCGAAGTTATTTACTACAGTTATTTGGAAAAGGAGGGGAAAATTTAGGGTGTTTTTAATGCATGAAAAATATGGTCAGCTGTTCCCTAAGGAATTAGAAAAGTATTAACTACTCCTTTTGAAGCATTATAAAAGATGGTTTATGTAAAGGACCTAAATTTATTCGCATTTTTACGTCGATGAAGTTGTATGAACCCTTGATGAATACTCGCTGCAGCAAGGAGGTATATTATTCGTGGCGGAAGTCGCTATATACACATGTCCTTATTTAACAGCTTCCACTACTTAACAATGATTTTTTTGATCAATGCAATGAAAGTGTTGGTACACTGTTTTCGTGTCTTAACGGACAAATTTTCATATCTAATTATTCCTCTAGAGATAAGGACCCTCTGCAAAGCTGAGTTACTGTTTGCCAATAAGTTATATAAGGAATTCATTGAGTGTATTCGTGAGTTTCAAGGAAACTTTTCGCTTAATGGTACCGTAATTGAGAACGTGTTCCAAATATTAAAACTTTCCAATTGAATAAAAATAAATTACCTAAAATAGGAATTAAAACAGTAATGCATGGAAAAATAATTTTAATAATAGCTGATCGATGGATATAATTAGATGGACCAAAGGTATTGAAAATTTTTATGGAGTCTTAGATATATATATGCTCTCGGACAGAGTAAATCCAAAACCAAAATTCATGTGAACAGTGTAATAATTCCTAAACACAATTCAGCCTTAGTAATAATTATTGAGTTCAGATAATAATTCGGTAGCAAAATAGATCCAATAATTGTATCCTACAGAATATTAAAATACAGCTGGAAGATATAAAAAGTATTTCAATCTTCATACATTTATAATTAAGACTAATAGAATTAGGTGAAATTATTCTTCGAGGATTCACAATAATTATAAAATTCGAGCCTCAAAAAAATTTTGCTCTTCCCGTGTTTTGCACCTGTTCGAGAAGAAAAGAATTTACAGCAGTAATAAACATCAGGTTGAATACCGCCCGCGTCTAATTGCGGAAGCAACAGAAAATGACCGCAAGCTCAGTGGTGTGATTTTATGTAGAAGGATTCGACTCGTTTGCAGAAACGGCTGGCCCCTCTGCCAATTACGTATATCAAACGCTACGATTAATGGTGAAAAAGGAACCCCAACTTGTGGCAATAGTGAAAGAAAGTATAGGAAAAAAGGTATTCCAGAGCGTTGCAGACGTGAACGATCCTTCGAGAACGGGAACACGTGTCAGAACCAACTGGTTTTCTGGTAATGAAAAACAGTACTTAAAATGAGTCGAATGACTCACTCGGTCTTGAGCGAAGTGGGACTACTATCGGTGACATAATTTATTATATCCACGGAAACATCTACACTCGGTAAGGCGAGGAGCAACTGATGGTCAACACGGTAACCTCTTCGAGCTTCTATGAGGATTTTTTTCAAACAGGGGGCGATAAGGAAATTTTCTAAGACACGGAAAGAAATAAATATCTTTTTCAATCATGCGAAGAATGGCCCTAAATGCGTGACATGACCAAGTATTACTCTTACAGCCTTAGGCATAGGTGCATGTGGACGCAATATCCACTGGTACACCCTTGGAATGTGACGGATTGACACCATAACGGCGAGAAGTGCAGATTGGTGCATCTACTTGGTAAGGAAATACGCTAAATTATGCGCCGTGCAAACAAAACCGATGTCGGAAATTTCTTTGTTGCGAAAAACCTCTCTTGCGGCGGATATATCCAGTATCAGTCGTTTTTCTCTTTTTTTGATGTCCGACTTCCATTCGAGATAACGTCAAAAAGGCTCTCGTTATCCTTGTACAACTTAACTGGCATTGCCCTGGTTGGGTGCATCAATATTAGTTCTTCAGCTAACATGAAAGATGCATCGAAAAAATCTGCAAACGCCATCAGCTCTGCTGCCAATAGATATCGAACGACATGGCGCGCTTTGTAAAACCTGAATTGCAACGGCACACAGGTGCATGTGCTATCAGCCAGGAGGATGATGAATCCTAGGTGTGAAGTCATGTCATAATTGGAACTTAATGAAGCATCAGAATATTCTATAACACGAAGCGTAGAAAAATCCAATTTAGGAAATGCGACTGAAACCTGGTGCTGCTTATCGTAGTACACTGTGCGTTTGATTCTCTTGATAATGTCACGGCGCTCCGCTTTGAACCTTTCAGATGTGACTTGAGTCAGATATGAAACTTCATACATTTCATCAGGTCGCCTATAAGAAAGCCACATCAGTTTCATCCTAAGTGAGGCAAATTCAGAGAATGTGGATGCTTTGTTCAAGCGATCAATGTAACAATGCTGTTACATCTCTAGCTTATCATGGTCTTCATCCGATTGACAGACCAGAAAACCAGTAAATGTGAACGGCGCATACTCGTTATCACCCATCTTGAATTTTTGTGACGTGTCCTAAGCAACATGCTTGAATCTTTCGTTCCCGGCACGGGAAATATCATCAGCGTACGTCCCGGATAGCCCTTGTAAGATTTCATTACTGATAAGTGCATACAATACAGGATCTGAGAGCACCGGGCGCATTTTGAGATCATCCCGGTGGTGATGATCGAGACTCTCCCACGACAGGTACCCAGCATTGCATAAACTATGTAAGGTCTTTAGCAGCTTAAAACACTGATCCGGTGAAAATTTCGATTTCTGTGGCCGGATCTTTGATGTAGATGTCACGCAGGTGCGTTTCCGCTGATTGGAGATAGGCTTGTGTGACGTCGGAAGTCCATACATCAAAACTTTGGATCGCCTCCAGTGCCAACAGCAACCTAATTGAGGATGGTTGCACGGTCTCCTAGGTGTTTACCATCACATTCTTCTGGTTTGCAAGATGCCCACCAATGAAATAACGCGCTTTAAACTTCACCCACCATTTTTTGTCGACTTGATTGACAAAATAAAACGGACCGACATGACATTGCCATCAGGTGGCACTTCTGCTCTCAGTATAAACTTGAAAGTTCCCCGTTGTGACAGCCCCTTGACCTCTAGGCGAATTGTCTCGGTCATACCTCTGGACGAACAGTGTAAATCATTATATCCAATAATTACGTGAGGAGCACCGAGTGTTCGTCGTCATGCGGTACAGGACTCTGGTAAGAATTCAATGAGCGTTGGAGGTACATGAAAAACGATTCGGAGACGTTAGAGGGTTCCTTCTACGGTTTGACTTGGGCGAAGCCAGAAGGCCTAGGGGGAGCCGAGGCGTCATGACTTCTGACATACACAAGGCGCTTATCGCGGTCATATGCAGTCACGAGGAAGGGGCCAGTCCATTCCCTAATGCAGTCCACAATCAGTCCCTCACGCCATACTAGGACTTAGTCTCCAACCTAATACGTAACATCAGCGGCACGTGGCACTTGATGGTGTAACGCACGTCTCGTAAGTAATCCATCCATCTCCTGTTCTATTGCCAATAGTGCTTGGAAATGGAGGTGCGCGCCTGTAATGTAGCCCGAAGCACTGCGGCCGTTTCTCCGAAAACTCGAGTCGACGGGTACTCACCGAACATCAGTGCTAGTGGCACGACTCCCTCTGGCCCCTTTAGTGCCTTAAAAAACATGTAAAGTAGTATAGAATCACTGAAGTTGGGGTACAACTTTTGGAGCTTCCGATAGATACTGCAGAGAGGGTGCTGGTATCGCTCACCAACGCCATTGCCATTATGTGCCTCGATGTCTGACTTAGCGACATAAACGCCTGATGCACGACCTACTGTGACGCGCGAGCTCTGAAATTGTGATCCTTCGTCCACAGGACTCTTATTAGGGAGCACAGGAGATAAAATTGACCAACAGTTGACAATTGCTTCCCATACCGCTATAGTGGAAACGTCACGCAATAAACGGGCGACTCTAAAACGATTAAAGCCGTCGACAATATGCAGGATTGATTTTCTATCAATTTACATTATGTCCGCTATCAGCGTATCATTGAACCTCGAATCTTTGCCGCAGATCGTAACGCGGAAGCAACCCGGGCTATCCTGTATCCATTGAAAAGTGTCACATGTTGCAGTGATTTCTTTTAACTTACTGAACGTGTCAGGCGTGATATCTTCCGGTCTAGACTCTTAAGGAAAAAGAAGAGCTTGGTAGCGGACGGATGGGCGATGTGACGGTGTTTCTTACGGAGTTGGACGTGTGCAAAATATGTGAGTACGGGAAAGCATATATCCACTTAAATGTGACCACCCACCTGGTTTAATGGGAAATTACAGTCATCAACATCGTATCTAGATCTAAGTTCACCGGAGGTTTCCACGAGGATCTGCCTAATGATGCGAAAAGCTACGACATCAGGTGTCAGAGAATGCGCGAACATGTTCGCTTAAACCGAGAAGAGTCGGAACGTCAGCTGACACAATGTAGATCTAACGAATATAGCCGGGCTCCCTGCCGGAGTGTAGAGTGGAAGTTCAATTTGTCCAAGTGAATTGAATACATCATTAGAAATCTGAATCTCCTGTAACTCTTTTGAGGACGCGGGATCCTGCGTCCGTGTCGGGTGAATATTAGTCGCATTTCCATAGGGGCAATAATTGAAGTGGGCGCAGAGATTTCGGCGCAGAATGCAGAGTGTGATTTGCGACGTTTGTATGGCATTTATCGGAGGCAGATATTAATCTGGATTGTGTATTATTTATAATTATACTTCCAAGAACGTTGTTTAAGTCTGGGGGTTGACTTGCGGTGTGCGTGAGTCCAACCTAATGGGATCAGTCTTTTAGAGGGGCCAAAGCGATGCATTAATTAAAATCATGAGTAAGTGTTTCGTCCAATGGAATATTGCAATTCTTTGCTCTGCATCTGACGGGCCCATCAAATTACGGTGGTGATTGATGGAGATTGACTTGTAAATCTCCTCGAAATCATTCAACGCGTCATTAAGTGTCGCAAAAGCTCCTGAAACCGATCGATCTGAGTCATATGCATCGGTGGTGTGATGTATTGGCACCGCTGCTTCGCCTAAAGACGAGTCAGAGTCGGATCACGGTTTCTGGTGACCATCCGATGCGTCACGTTTAGTCGCAGACCGGAGCTGACCAATCGTGTGTAATAGCTCATGTAGAAGCTGGACTGCAGATGTGCTCATACAGAGTTCCTATCGCACGTAACGCCTCATGACCTTTGTACAGTGGAAGCTCGAAAATTATTCATCGGATCCGCAAATATGAAAAAGAAGAAGCTTTCCGTCACGTCTAATAGGGTTATTAGTATGACCGTTACCGTGCGAGTTCTTCTCAGTACTTGTAGCTTGTATCGGCGGTTTTAGCGCGTATGAAGATCCTTCCTAGGGGTCTTACACACTTTTGGTAGAATACTCCATCGATGGAATTATTTCCTGAGTTGTTCTGATTGTTTTCAAGATCTAGTTGCAGATGTTAGTTGGGGTCAAGGATGAAATGGTGGTAGTTGTAACTTGAGAATCTAATCTGGCTAATAGCTCTTTTAGCCCATAGCTAGTTGGACACAACAGATCGCAAACAGCGTATTTTATGCTGGTCGGAACGAAATTGCTCCGGGGATTGCGGCGAAAGTGAAATTATCCGCTGCACAAGAGGGTTTAGTCCCATACTGATGTTTCACGTGTCGTTCTTCGTCATCAATCGTGTTAGGGTGACACTTAGTCATTCTTGTCACGTCTTTCTTCGCAAAGTAGAAATCGAGAGCAGCAAAACTGAACAAATCAGTGAAAAAAAAGCCTTTTGTATTTCAAATAAGCGAAGTTGTAATGCATACGCCTCATAATCACGGATATAATTGCCAATAGGTCGGATCTGATGCGTTTCAGGGTCTCGATATCCACTAAAAGTCACTTCCCTTAGGAGATATTTTACGGAAGTGACTATCCTAGAGTGAGGAGTCGACAATTTGCGACTTCTCTGACTGATCTTTGTCCCAAGTTCATAGTCTGGTCAGGATTTTCTGTTACTGGGTCGGCTGTTACCGGATTTGTAGAGGCTCAATGACGTTAATCTTGACTTTGTACCGTTTTTCGATCACGTGACTACTCTTCGTAAAAATGGGTCACTTGCCCCTGTAAAATCAAAATGCGATTGATAGAGGGTTGTTTGATTGACTTGAAATCGCCGTCACCATTACGTCTGCCACGTGTAATAGGACGTTATGCATCATCAAATAACGAAAGTACCTCGTAACGATTGGCGACTGATTGGGCCATATTTCGCGTGGTATCTAGCGCTCCAGTAGCGACTGATGTTAACTCTACGAGTGCACTTATATCTAGATAAGTTGCAGTGCTTCGTCATCAATCAAAGAGAGAACTTCCTCCGGCATTAGTAAGCAGCTGTAGAATTTAGCGACCTTCTTAAGCGTGATGAAGGGTTGCGGAGGTTTACGAATAAGTGACTCATCAAACAACACTTGAGAATACGGTAGTCCCGTGCGAATCATCATGAAAATTTCATTACTATCCGATTTTGCTCCAATTGGATTCATCTCCTTCGTAATATGACTGGCCTGCAAGATAATTTGTGCATTCATGTTGTCTTTCTTGTACTGATCGGTTGACTTTATCAATAAAATATTACCGTTCACGCGGGCATCCGCATTGCTGCGAGTATTTTCAATGAAACAATAAGGAGAGCCGCGAAATGCGGATTATCGCGCGATTCAGAATACGATGAGTCCCAACCCAAAGTGCAGATGAATAAAGGATGGATAGGCTTGTAGGAGATATGAAGTAGGACTTTTGAGTCTCTTTACAGCCGTTATTACCCTTGTCCGTGTAGCGGGGGCGGCTACTCCGTCCAGAACAAGTACTACGGTGATCTGCCAGGCCGACATTACAGTATAATTGTGAGACCGGCAGCTTAACTGATGCTTCTATCAGACAGCGCGGATGGGGATGAAGGAGACGCGCGCGGATTAGGAGGTATGGGAGTGCAGCGCGCAGGAAGGCGTGAGGAGCAAGGACCTAAACTTGGTTTTGGGTGCGCTTCTCTTTTTTTTCACCCGCTGTAGACTAGCCCCTCCGTAGTGGGCCTTTTATAAAGCTATGGAATAGCCAAAACTCAATTCAACAGCGCAGCGATTTTTTAGAAGCAGACACATGTGCTGCTGCAATGTTTCTGGGTAGTATACAATACGAGAAAAAACACGGTACTTGTTTGCCACAAACGTCTCGAGCCCCCGCACCCCCGAGCCTTCCAGCTCTCCCCGCTCCCTTCCTTGCCACTGCGCCCACCCGAACTCCTTTTGCTACTCCCATCTGCTTACCTGACGAGTACAAATCTACGCCCAGAAGTCCTCCAGGCGCTCCAGCGCTGCCCACTGCACAACACCTCCGGCCGCTACAAACTGTCATAAAATCACCTCGTAACCACGGCAAAACACAGGGGTACCTCTCGCCTTGCTTTCATCACCCCTTTCAGCAGTCACGCGTGCCTTACCACTCTCTACATCCCGTGCGTTTGCCTTACTCGCGTCATCATTCTTGAGACTCCCCGTAGTGTCGGTTCGATGTCGATCTGTGGGTGAATCGTAGATGGAGCGGACAAAGCAAACCGCGAACAAGTCGACAGGTAGTAGCGCACTGCGACATCATTTGGCAGTCCTCGCCGCGTTGGTGTCTGCCGGATCATCCAGGGTAATGCGGCGGTAAGGAGGGGTGCTGACTTCCTCTGGATCTACCAAAGAGAAACCTCTTGAAGTCTGAGAGATCTACATACGTCTTCCCGACAACTGTCCCTTGAACGACCGTCTCTGGCCGCTATGTGGTCGTACCGATCTAGACAAGTTCAAGAGATCACAAGAAGAGGGCATGGATTTCTCTTTCTTGGACTATACCGCTTACGAGAGATCGAGGAAAGAAATTTTAAGGCCACTTGGGAAGCACTTTGCGGAATTTGTGACGACATGGAAGAGAAGTTTTGATAAGAGTTTGATAGCGCGTATCGGATTAACGTAGTACATCAACGATACCTAAGATTATGCACCGATGGATTCGGACCCCAACTGAGGTATCTCCGGCGTTAGGTTGTCACTTGGAGAATGGTCTGGAGAGGCTGGGAAATATGACGACCGTTTCGAGGAGAATAAGACGCCATACGTAATCCTACTTCACCCGATGGAGTGGCGCCCCCTCGTGCCCTCCGAGGATGTACCACCGGCTTACATTTGGGCTATCAATGATTTCCACGAGCTAGCCGCGTCTTTTAGATTGATACCTGTTGTATAAAATGTCCTGCAGAGAAGATGGAGGCTAACGTATCCATGAACATAGCACCGCCACGCTACGTAAGCCAGTACTTTTTCGGGATCGCCCAGTCACTATCAACGATTGGACGGACCGGTGCGTGATCGCCTCGGTGTCGAATGGCCTTGACCCAATTCGTGGATGTTCAGTAGGCCAATTTTTCTGAAAAAAAGCTGGAAACGTTTTTTGCGAGTATCGAGAGTCCCAGGGGTACCTCCGCTTAGTCCGCTCCATTCAATAGGCGCCGTTATCCTTAGACCGGCCGCGGAGGTTGGAAAGAAGTAAAGTCACAAGAAAGAAGGTGAACTATTTTCATTTGGAGTTGCTCTCCAGGCTCCTCTAGTGTATATAATCCCGGCATTTGAATTACAAACGGTATGCAGGAACGATATAAGGAGGACGCTTGCAAGATACATGGATACGAGAGGATACCAGAAGACATTTCAATTTGCAAGTGAAGTGGACTATAGTGTGAGTACATTTGGACCGCACGCGTACCATCAAACTATAATCCGTGTATACCCCATTTTTTCAGTCCAAATTTGTATCCCTTTTGCAATCAGATGACCTTCTAGCTTCCATTTTTAAATCTTAAATGTTAGATTCTTTCAAAAACTAACGTTATTCTTGGAGTGGAAGATGACGTCAGAACACACAACGCGCTACCAAAGGTAATGGAAAGCACAAAATCAGCATACGTACTTCAAGCAGCACGTTGTAAAGATACGCTAATTACCCCTCTCTCGTATTTACTCTGGATGAACACCCCGTTATACACCCTCCGTCTTCAAATACTCATCGGTCAAAAGTTTTTTACTACCTCCGAAACCATACCAGCCTTTGAAAGATGCGATGACAGATATTGTAGAAACATGGAATCCATTATGTAAACAAGATTCTGCAGCTTGAGACCTGCCATCCAAACTAGCCCAGCAGTATCCTTCATCAGAACGTCCCCCGCCCCAACCAAGTCCACAAGCACAGCTCGCAGCATTAAGAAAAGGGCTCGATCTATTGCACGCACAACTGAAACAGACCTTGAAACTGTGCAATTCGGACGCTACTGAACTTATGAGACTTGTAGAAAAGGTGAGCGACACACATGGGCGTCGGAAAGACTCAAACTGATTCGCTTGGAGGCTTTGCGCAGGCCATCTCTTGGAACGCGAGAACGAGGAAAAGGTGACCGGGATTCCCTGAGAGACATTAGGCAACTGATTCGTCGTATTGAGGGGCTCAAGGAACAGCTGGAAAGCGCAGAATTTGAATATGGCAACAACGCAAGCGGTCGTGATAGCGACGAATGGTGGCAGGCAGTTGATGTTGCGAGAGACGACGGCGATAAGCACATGGAAAGTCTAACAGACGATTTGATGGTTCCCCAGGTGATAGAATAGACGTCTGTCATGCGCGGTGCGGGAGCGTGAGATATAAATCGGATCAAATCGGCTGCATGATTTCTGATAGCATGTACGGTCAGTATTTGTTGTTTATGTTTGTTGAGCAAAACCTTCGGGATTCCATCACCTTCACCTTCTGCAAATGCCCTGAACTGCGCTCGGAAATGCATACCGATTTGCCAAACCGAAACACTTCCTGCCCCGCGCGTACCTTCGCGTCCGGATCTGTAAGTCCTACCATTAAGAAATCAGGATACGTGAAACATGCAGCGGGAGCGTGTCATGATCGACCATTTTTTCGCGTGTTGTACACGCGTATGTGTACGGTGGTGAAGATACTACGGAAAGTAGCGAGCCAATAGCCGAGCGTGGCCTGTGTTCTAAGAAATCACCAGGGCCGTACAGAAGGCCTGGGTTGACCACCCCACAGAACCTTGGAAGTCGTCGGCATGTCTACTTCTCTGATCGCAGAGATATTCCCCAAAGAGGCTGGGGCGGCAACATCTTCTAGAAGACGCGACCAGAGTGTCTGCGAGGCATGGTTGACAACGTTGAAGAAACTGACTAGGGACCGGGAGACAGTAGCGGGGGTGAGCCGGCAGCTTTTCGAAGGGCGGCATAGGCAAAACTTAAGCCAGGGCGTCGGGATTTCGGGCAAGTCGTCATAGAGTTGAATGCCTAGAAGTTGGTAAGAGAGGGAGGTATATTAGAGCTTGGCCGCATGTCCATGTTACTCATATGGGATAATTTAAGCCGATGTCTTTCTCTCCGAGCTCATGAGCAAGGATCGGCGACCTGCAAAAGAGTGGGAGTATGTCAACGGGGCAGGTGTGTGGGCAGAGTTGAGATTGATGACACTTGAGTTGATGAGGAGGGAAGTTTAGTGCCGGGTCACCCACTACCTGCTAGTCAGGGATCTACATCGAGAGTCATTTTAATTTTGGCTGTCTCCGGGTACTTGCTAACCTACAGTCTAAACTGAGTTCTATTCCTATCCTATTCCCTATTTGTACCCCTTTTACATGTGCTTCTGTAAGCCAGGGGGTCCGCCTCTGTAAGCGTTTATCCCGGTCCAACCGGTCCATCCGGGATGACCCCCGCGTGTATGATCGGGTCCCAGGCTGACACTGGCCATATGGCCAAATGGCCCAATCTGTAGTTTTCCCTTAATTTCCCTTAATTTCCTTTACTTTTCCGCCACTAGGGCTTAGTAGTGGGGCCGGCAACGGTAATAGTTAAGTCGCCGGATCCCCTTTCACACAGTAAAGGGGAAAAGGGAAAAAGGGAGTGGAGACCCCCGACCTTCGGTTTCGCAACACCGTGTGCGGGCTTGTCTACTCAATACCCTTTATCACTCCCGATTACGCAGCCGTCCCTCAGTGCAAGACACGGTACCCCGTTTTTGAGCCCCTTTTTGTGGCTCTCACGGTTCGTACCCGCTCCCGGTTCTCCCGTTTTACAGTCGCGGGACTACCCCGGATCGCACACGCTCTACCACCCCTTTCCGCTATCTAGCAGCTCTTTGGCCCTCACACAGACGTGAACTTCACGGAACCCTCGAGCCCGGCTGGCAGCAGCCACTCTCCCCTTTGTGTCAACCGCACCATCGCGCGTGTCGTGTCATTACAGGAAGAAGGAACAGGGGAAGACATGGGGAGGATATTGAGGCTTGTGGAGATGCCCGTGAAAGCGGTGGTGGAGGTTCTATCGATGAGGGCCCAATACTTTAGGGACAACATTGAACAAGGGGTGGAGGCTGCTGGGCAAATGGAATTCTTGGTGGAACAAGGGCATGAGGCCTTATTTTCTAAGTCGTACCGCACCACGAAGGAGGCTCTAACATCGAAGGTAAGTTGGAGGTTGAAGCGACCAAGCAACTAGCCAAGGCGCGACTCGAGAGGGAGAGAGGCCATAGTAGTGGAGACGGCCCATCGTCGGCCGCCAATGATGAGCGATCTGAAGTGTAAATCATCGGGGACGAGATGTCACAAGAATTGCCGAGGTACGGCCTTTTTGGAGGAAGATGGCGCGCAGGGTCGATGCATTGGGCTCGGTATTGGGCGCGTCGCAGTAAGTATTGAGGGCAATCAACTTCGTCATACGGGATATGCCGATTGTGCCGTTTACCGAGGGCTTAGTATTGGGCGACATACCTCTGACGGAGACAGACAAGGAGTTTGAGAGCGGACATCTGGAGAAGGGAGTGGAGCAGGGAATGTACGACAGGGTGAGCAAGGCGGATGTCAGGTGGGCGGTGGAGGAGGGGAAGATGGTATCGTCGTCGTTCACAGTTCAGCAAGGGGAAGGCGCATAGAAGAAGGGGAGGTTTGTGGTGAACTTCAGGAGGCAGAGTAAGCATTGGACGCGAGGGAGTTTGAGGATAGAGACGCTACAAGGCTTCGCGTTGGAGATGGAGAGGGGGGATATGTTGCTGTCATGGTCCATAAAGGGCGGGTATCGGCACTCTTACCTCCACCCGGATGTGCGCAATTATTTTTTGTTCCAGTACCATGGGAAATTTTATCGTTGCATCTCGCTCCCATTCAGGTGGAGGCGGTCGGTGCTGTGGTTCGTCAAACTTCTCCGACCGTTGGTGCAGTACTTGCGCGAGCAGCTGCACTAATGTGTGCTCCCATGCATCGACGATTTCCTCGCTGTCCCATCACCGCCGGGCAGAGCAGCGAGGAAGGAGTATTTTTGAAGCCTGAGGGAGGTATAGGGTGGGTTGTTTCAAAGGCTCGGTATTGTTCGATATCCAAAGAAAGGGAGATGGGAAGGGTCAAGGAAACTGGAGCATCTTGGAGTTTGGGTCGATACCGAGGCAATGAGGGTGTACGTGGCGGAACGAAATGTCGCAATGGTTCGGAGGATGGTATGGAAGCTTCTGGCATTGGCGGGCGCAGCGAAATCCCCGATTGGTTCCTTGCAAGTTGTTTCGCATTTTCTGCGGAGTTTGCGTTTCACTCACCCTCGCCCTTCAAATGGCCCACTTTTACACCCGCTCAATTTACTTCGATATATCACTATCGGATTGGCGGCTTGCGGAGCGAGAGGAAAGAGGGCAAATTATTTAGCGAAACAGAGCCGAAGGCGAGGGTGCAGCGATGAAAGCGGAGCATGCCAGACGCTCCGCTGGTCGAGGAGTAGGGAGGCGGACGAACGCGAAGCGCCCTTTAGCCGGCCCCGGCTCAAATTTGGGCTCAGAAGCGTTGGAAAGGGGAATGGGGGTGGTAGGAGACGCGGAAAGGGTAAGATTGTGTCTGCAGTCACTGAGGGATCTGTTGTATTGACGTTCATTGGCCAGGGGCGAAGGGAGAAATCTGGTAAGGCTGTCACCGGACATGGCTATGCACAGCGATGCAGCGGACATGGGCTACTGCGGAACGTTGGGCTACGACGAGGGAGGGGAGTCGCCGGGTTTGTGGGAGGGTCAAGGGTTTTGGGGGTGAGCGACCGCGCGGAACCGATCAATTTGCGGGAACTGCGCGTGAGTCGCCTCCTACTCCAGCGAAATTTCTCCGAACACGTATCCAACCCCCGCGTTCGGCGTCTCTTGGTTCACGAGAACAATCAGGCGGTGGTGTGTTTGTTGAACACGATGGTTTCCGCATCCCGTACAATGATGGTCGAGTTGCCGAAGTTGGAGGTACTGTTGGGGGCCCTCAGGGTTCGTGTAGAAGCGCGGTGGATCCCTTCGGCGGTAAATCGCTTTGCAGACACATTTTCAAGGACTTGAGATCCGGGGATCACCCCGCTGAATCATCTTTTAGTACGGACGATACAGAAATAGTACTAGTTGAACAAGGTGGTGTTCCGAGATCGGCTGCCAGGGGAGAATCGCTTGGCGCGGGAGAAGTTCCTGCAGACGCAGATGGAGGAGGACTAGGGGGACGGGCGAGCGCGACTAGGGAACCAACCGTTAGACATGCTACCATTGGTGGTGCGGAAGTTGGAGGTGGAGGGGTCACGAGGTAGTTGTCGCACCGAAGTGGCCTGCTCAGGATTAGTACGCGCGCTTGCCTCTTCGTCGGTTTTCGCGCACGTCGCAAGGGTAAGCTAGTGACATGCGCATGTACGGGGATACTTTGGACATTCGCGTGTTGTACACGTGTAGTTGTACGCTGGTGAAGATACTACGGGAAGTAGAGTGCCAATAGCGGAGCGAGCCCTATGTTCTGGGAAATCACCAGGGCGGTACATGAGGCCTGCGTTGACCACCCTACAGCACCGGGGCCGTCGTCGGCATGTACATTTCTCTCCCAACCGCCCTCCGTTGTACATTAATCTACTCTAATCAACCTTTCTATTTTCTGAAGTGTCAGGATTACCATCCTGTTGTGTTCCTGGCATGCATTGGTCCTTTTTGATCAGATTCTCTTGCTACAGCACAAATTCTGTGTTCTCTGAGTAAATAAAGAGTAAATCTTCTTCATTGCCTGAAATATTCTCTACAGCGCTCATACCCTATGCCGATGTTGCATGTATGAGCATCAACTTGAAGTTCGCATCAACCGTAGCGTACATATGGCATAAGAAATTTGCATCCTTGTCCTGTACACCCATTTTATCACCAAACTGTGATAATACCCGTTAATTCTTCACAAAAATCGAATCGTGTCCTAAGAGAGCCATGGAGCACTCAATATCATCTCCAGAAACTTCTTTTCCGCCCCTACACAATAGGGCAGCCGTTTTCAGATCTCGGAATCCGACAATGTAGTAAAAAACGAAGCTAAAACTATTAAAATAGACATATCTTTTGCGGCTTCATAGTATCCTCAGATGCTGTAAGATAATTCGAAGCAAGAGACTAAAATATGCCGTAGGAAATCATCAAAAAGTACACTTCAAAACTGGTAACCTGAATTTTGTTCCGGGGAAGGCGAACATTACGGCAAATATACCTCTTCTCCACCTCCAAAAGCTCTCTATATACGAAGAAAGATATTTCCCTGGCCACTGACACGCCAAAACTGTTCACTAGGGACATATTTCGTATCCAAAGCTCATCAGACATCTGACTCTGCCCGGTTCTGGTCAATATTTGTTTCTAAGAACTATTTTCATCCACTGCATAGAAAGTATTGTTCACACCTGTAGACACACCTTTCAAGTTGCACATTATATATTATACATTCGCAACGCCTTGGCCGTAGTGCGTGCAGAAAACTGATTCGCGTACAAAAGCTGTTCTTTAGCATCAGAAATAGCCCTTTCAAGTGCGCAAACAAGTCCAAATGGCTGATCAATGTCGTCTTTACCAGTCCCAAAAGTTCCTCTCCTCAGTCCAGAATTATCCTAGTCACCCCTTTGGCGCATTCAAGACGGCAGACACAAAGTCAGTTTCCGTAGGCGTAACAAAACTCTCACCTGCAAAGCAGCAACGAAGATGCGATCAATGAGCCCCTCTCTTTACCTAATCTATGTGCAAACGAATGTGGCAGTAGTATTAAACCGCATCTAGTTTGAATTAAAGTGGCTAGGACTAGAAGAGAGCACATCAAATGACTCCTACAGTCTCCGCACACATTCGCCAAGATCCTTATTAACCTGAGACACATCTCTATTTCGAAACGCAGCCCGCAACTGCGCATGGGCGTTCTCAACCTTTCTCAACCCAATTCAACAAAACCTCCGAGCTATCTTCTTTATCATTATCAAAACCACCATAAATCTCTTCCTCATCTAACTCACCCCCTTACTCCTCTATCACAGCATTCAATCTTCCAATTTCAACTTCCCTTGTTCTATCTCCCTGTCATAACCACTCGAAACATCCTTAGGCTTATTATGTTCCCTAACACCTTGTCGTAAAAGAGCCATCCCTAGCATGTAGCTCATTCTCTAACCCGTTTGCCGCTCCGCAGCGCCCGTTCAGCCAAACTGCAAAGTATGAAAAGTTCACAGCGGAATACATTGCAACACGTGCCGCAGCCAGTGTGAAATTCTATCTTGAAGGAAAGCTATACGGGGTTCAACGGGTATCACCGTATATTTTGAAAGGGGATTTGTCCCATGCGATCGCATTGCCCTGGAAGAATGCGCCTGAACGAGTTTTTATTCGGTGGGTAGTTGAAAATGCGGGGAATTGTGCGATTTCACTGCTGGCTTCTGTATCTTGATACTGATGTGGTACCTTTTTCCAAGTGAGATCAGCACGGGGCCTGAAACGCATTTCTAACATTTATTGCAACATTGGCCTCCGGAAAGCAACCACGAGTTCGACAGAAACAACCTAACAATTTCTGAACAAGTCGTTCACATCGCCGTCAACTGCCGAAACCTAACAATGCAAACCGCCCTGGAATGTAACAACACATTCTATAAACCGTTCCCCCTCCACCAAGGTCCAAGCACTCACGCACTTTAACCATCATAAGTTCTTGAAACACCCGTTCCCACCCGCCAGATCATCCGCAAGTTCCAGCAGCCCATCTCTTTCCAACGTTGTAATGATGCAAACCATATCACGGCCTCTCCCACGCTCATGTTTCAAGACTGCTGCTTCATTCTTTCCCTCCTAACCAAGCAGACTATTAGAAACAGCTGCCACACTTAGTATATTTAAAGGAAGCAGAATGTCCCGTGTCTACTATTTCTGAACCTCAGGATTGGAAACATGCATATTGTTCGATTTGCAAGACGGCGGACAGATCTGTCTCGCAATAAGCTTATCAAAAGATTGTCTAGAGCGCTATTATATGCTTGGAAGTCCACTTGTTAAGACATAATTCACTATTCTCAATACTTTTTTTGCACAGAGCGAATCACTGCAAGTCTCTGTCGATAGAAAGTGATGTCAGCATGGTCTTAACTTCACCGAATTTTTGTCTGTTCGCATTTGGCGACAACGTGACACAATCCATGGCCTTAGCAATCGCACAATACCGCTATCATCAAGATCTCACCCGCCGTCTCAACTACTTTCAGTCTTACCCACTTCGAGCAAATCGCAACTCCGTGCTCCACGGCTAAAAAAATTCCCATTCAGTCTTCTTCTCCTTGAGCATTGTAAGTCCCATCGATTCAAAATGCGTCGGCCGAGATTCGATTGCTTATAACTAGTCCTATAGATTTACCTTTCCTATTTCAGTGCTTTGTCGCCCCATACTGGATATCTAACCTTGTGACTGGGTGAAAGCTTCAAGCTATCATTCAAGGAACTAAAATGGAACCTTCACTCCATTACATGCTTCGTATACGCTCACTTATAAGTTGGAAGTTCCCTCATCGCTTGTTCAGACATGCATATAGGGAACTCTTACTCGTCCGTATTCTAGAACGCCTCGAGATACCTCCAAGCTTTGAGCTTGACCCAAAAATCGGGTGCAGTAGGTTGACAGATGCATTCTTCCAATTGTCGTATATTAAAAATGCTTCGTCTTCGAGCAGTTTACAGGTTCTGTATCCGCTACAGCATTTATGTCTTCTAAAGATGTCTTTCTTAACTTTTCAACCTCAAGTGCAACTGCCTTCATAAAGAAACGGCACTTAGATGCACTTAGACGGGCCCTTCAGGAGTCATTTGTGGTCGTACCTACTGGTATGATAATGACAGGAGAGGAAAACTGACATCAAGTATCCGCATCAGCGAACGCCACAGTAACTTTTCACTTTATTTTCATCCTTGGGAGCTCTTCGCGAAGATGCATAACCACAGACATATTAGTTGACGTAGGCGCACAATGTAACCTATCTGCGATCATCAACGTAGTTTGAACTTGCATCTCATCCTTTAAAGTTATTGAGTCTTCATCAAGAAATCGTCTCATTTATGTTGCTGAAAGTGTAAATTACTGATTGTGAGGCCGTCACAAATGTTCGCAGGTCTCCAACCGTACTGTCCTCATTTAATCTCGCCGTCAACCCGATACTATCATTAATTCCGATTTGCACGTTCTGCTATAGAGACAACTGCGAGGAGCTCTACGGGCGCTCCTCGCAATGTAAAAATCCTACTAAAGTAGAATAATTGACTCTTTCACCGCATATGTAGGGACTGGCAACTTACCGACCTTGACGTCGGATCTTAGGCGATTATTAAACTGAAACGTCTGCACACACACACTGTCGCAATAGGTCCCTATTCATCAAATTGGGCTGAAACAGCATCGCTAGCCTCATCAAAAATCCTACAGCAGCCGCAGCAGTCTGTGCAAATAGATCATCGCTCAACCTATTTTAAGTGCTGCTCATCAAAAGCGAAACAGTCTTGTTCGCCGGTTAGTAAGTCCACGAAATTGCGCACCCCATACTTGTCATAGTCTGACTGCATGTGCACGCCTGCCGTCGGAATATTGACCACTCTTGAGAGCACAACAGATGAAGGTGGCGGTTTGGAATTGTTTGATTCGATGTGAATTTGTCCTTAAAATCTGCTGCTCTTCGTAGATAGCTGGCCGTGATGTATGTGGACTCCTGTTTGTCCCTTCAGTGACAAAGATTTTATTTACTTATTGGCCAAGCGAAAAGATCCCGTCGCACAGAACACGTCAATCATTAAATTGAAATGTCTCACACCAGCACATATCTTTTCTTCTGATTTGATCTTGCATGGTTGTATTCTCGACCAATGTCCATGGCGCGGAACACATTTCTAATGCGTCTACAATCATGGAATGAATGATTTAAAGAACGACTGCCATCGGAAGCCGCTCATCAGACCAGCATGCTTTCACCGTTTCATGTCCGCATAGGGACTATCGGCATTTAATTCCCATGAGGCATTCAACTTTGCATTGGTTGGCGACACCTTTGGATCTATTGGGGTCGGCACTACAAGGGCCGGAGTGATAGCAGTGCGAGAGCGGAGTCGGGCGAGTAGGGAGAGCTGAATCTGAGGTAAGGTGTCCGTGACTCTCCGAGGGGGGTGGCTGAGGAACAAAGAGCTGGCTGGGAAGGTGTATGTGTACGTGTAGTGGGTGACGGGCGCGGTTTTCGACTTCCAATGAAGATGTTGTGATGGAGCTTTCAGTGCACTTGAGTAGTCTGTCTACGGTATTATGCATCATCGACCGAAACGGGACCGTTTTAGTACTTTGCCAAGATAAATTGGCCACAAGGTTTACAGTCATAAGGGATGTTTTGATACTCGCAAGAATATTTTCATAATAAACATGCAAGCTACTTAAGTTGTCGTGATTCTGATAAATTGGCATTAATGAAGATAGGCTTCAGAGTCTATCTAACCTCGCTGTGGAATTCTAATCACCCTTTCTTGCCCTGAAGCGAGTCCTTTTGAAAACTCCACCCGAAATACCTTTGCAGTCGAAGGACTGATGGAAAGTCTAGATCTTGCAGTTGGAATTTGAGTAAGGCTTCTAGGAACCAACTTGGACGGGGAAATTGCACGGTAATCCAGTCTCAATAAATTTAGTCTCTCTTGTCTCTTCTCCTTACTGGAATCCAGTTTCTTCTGTACTTCCATCATCTCTTCAAAATATCCCCATCAGACTCGTCTTGCTTCTCACTATAAAAATTTAATCGAGATCCGTTCGGTTTCAGTCCTACTTGCAGATACTTAGCCATAAATCCATCTTCATTAAGGGTACTCATTGGAAGGTTGGTGATAGGAACCCGGTAAGTTGAAACGCGATGCTTAAAGTGTTTTGGTCTGGACTGCGAAGGCTTTCCTAGGGTGTGGTCTTCCGTTTCTTCGACTTCTGCAAAATCTTTTTAAGCCCTGGTTGTAGCTATTTGAGAACAAATAACATCCTCAGTATATGAGTCATTATTTTCACATTACTATTTATTTACCGCTGTTTCGTTGCTGATAACATCATCCTGATTGCTCGCGTAACCCTGGCGTTAATCAACTGTCTTGAGATGGTCGTCACATATGGTTTCATTACCGACTCGATTATTATTAACTGCCCTATTCAATCGTTCATGTGTAGCCTCAACCTAATCACGTCTCACCTTGCTTGTCGCTGCGGTATTTCGATTCTTTTGTTTCCGAATCTTTTTCTTCTGGCGACGATCGCGCTCTGCTCATCGTCTTCTGAAAAACTAACTCTTTTAGCGCCCAGTGGTTTATTGCTTGTCGGTAAACGCGAACCTCATCAAGCTTGTAAATCTCGTTAATGGCATCGTTCATGACTTGTGGCGTTACTTCGTTGTGAATTTTGAAACCGTAATGAGTTTCGCCCTGACTATTGGCCCTATCGAGTGAAAAAAGAACCTCAAGTTTCTCACTAATCATTTTCTTAACAAAACAATTGCGATCAGTATCCATCATACCATTTTTTGGGAATGCCTCGGACTACATACCCGGCAATCACGATTCGTTTCGTTGTGATTCGTAATTGACCATAGAAAATAGGAGGGTTCGTTAATTAGTTTGTTGGGTTCTCTTTGACTTGATGGTAGAACGACTTCACTAATTGGACGTCTTCCTTATCCTCTTCTAACGGGCTTGTGTAATTCTGGTGGTTTCATTGCAATGAAGAAATGATTTGGGAAAGATTGTGATAAAAAATGGAAAGTACGACGAAGCTCCTGTCACTTAAATGCTGTTACCGCTATTCAGCAGAACGGAGTTCTCCAATTTCAAGTCGGTTCTATTTTTCAGTTGGTGGTATAAGTAAGAAGCTGACGTTCGATTTATTTCGGTTCACTATTTTGCGCTTCAATATCTCATTCATACATACGGTCTATATCTGTGGCAATGCTATTCTCAACCTCAGGATTAAAGCTTTACCACTGCTAGTATCGATTTGGAATCGATTTCTAGGGCATTTATCACCTATCCCGGTCACCGCGCTTATTCCTGATGATGGATCGCTACGTATACCTTCTCTAATACCGGTGCCTATGTAAGAATGGGAAATCTGTATCATGTTCGACGATGAGAAATCACAGAACGAATGCAAACGAATTTTTTCGTGGTCGAAATGATACACCTGGACCTCAATATTCTCATCAATTGGCAGAGATGCTTCGACAGGGAAATGATGTTGTAAATTGGCGTTGGGACGGAGCGAGAATCTGATGAAGGCCAGGCTTAGTATCATGCGCACGTTGCTGCTGCTGACCGAGAAATCCGTGACCAACACCGACTCGATATTTCTGAGGTCCATGTTGGAAGTAAATGACCTCATCGAAGCTACATTACCCTCAAGGGGCGATTTTGCGCCTTCGTATGCCAATACAGTTCCGTCGATTGATCAATGGGAAGCTGGCTTGAGCTCTTTTGCTTCAAGCGAACACGAGGGGGAGCAGATTGCGGCATTGTCCGACAGTGCAGATGAGGATGAGGCTCTGTTCCATCCTATGCCTCTTTCACGCTTCCTGACTGGGGACGCGGGGAAAAAAATGCTGTTTGAGGCTCTCTATTCAGTTTGAACCTCATATATTACTAATGAGAACCATTCTCCACAATATTGAAGCTCCATACAAGAATTTTAAAACCTTACACCGAAACATTCCAATACTCCGGTTTTAAAACGATATTTTCCATTTTCTGTCGAGGAAATATGCTTTTTTTGGATCATGAGCTGGGTAAAGACTCACCTTGCACACGGATTAATGTTTCTTGCGATTTTTGCTATCAGGTTTTCACACAATCATCGCTTACCGCCTTTGAATACATACCTCTGTTGCTCAGAATTAAATCTTGGGTAAGAAATTCGAAATAAGCGGATGCTTTCTTCACAAATCGGGAGCAATGTAGAGCTAACATAACAGATGACGATGTTTTTGGGATTAATTTGATGGATATTTTTACGAAGACATCGTAATAGGACACGAAGGTAAGCTCAATTGCCAGTATGATATTTTCATTGCGCCCTGCTCCGATGTACTTAAAGTTTTTGGAAATCGAAAATAAGATGCATGGCCTATTGCTGCTCTAAACTTTAACCAGCATCCCGGCTGCCGATTTATTATGCATAATGTAATCGCTCAGCTTCATCGGCGGAAAAAACCAGCAGAACCGCCTAGATAGGCCCTTTGCCCCATTGGTGAGAGAAATCGCCGAACTCAATTCCGATGGTGGCACCATGATGCTATTTCACGAAAATGATGAGCCTTCGTGTCCGCTTCCACGTACTTTGGGTTATTTTTGACCTTCAGGCCCTTTCAAAAGCTGCCGGGCTGAATTTACCATCTGGAAAATGCGCCTGTCACTTTTGCGAACTCAGAGCATTCTATCTTCTGTTCCTCCAACAGTTACTAATTCCATCAGCCATTCTTTTGTAGGAGGGATCGGGACAAACTAGGATCAATCGACTGTGCAGTTCATCCCACACAACCACCTGTCAGTTAAAAACAGTTTCGGTTGAAGCGATAAGTTGGGTTTATCGAACACAGTCTACATGCCTTCACAAAGGGGGCGACATCAATGACGGAAGTTGCAAAGTTCCTCGAGAGCTACAAAAATTTCAATGAAGAACACTTTGTCTCGACTGAAGCAAGGGGAATGGATGGAGATAGTATTGGCAGTTCTTCGGAAGAAGAGGCAAGCTCTGACGAGGACACAATGATGCTTGATAACAGTAAATGTGAAGTTATGAATGGCCGCAAGAACAAGAAGTTGGAGTTACGAGAACTCTTGTGTGCTTACGCCTCAATGAAATTTGACATGAGTGAAAAAAATCACAGTAATGAGTTGGCGTTGGTCGTTTTACCAGTTGCAATAGGTGAAGATGTCATGCGGGAGCGGTTGTCAAGTGATTGGTGCAAATTTATGTGGAATTGTGTGCTCTTCAGACTCAAGGAATACCTTATACGTGGCTGTGTAATTCGCTTGCGATGTTTAAGATGTTTCAACTGGAACTGTATCCGTGATAATGTATGTGTACTATGGTATAGTTTTGAATTTTCTCGAGTTTTGCTTTGATTTCGATGGTCAGCTTGTGAAGAAATTTCTTTCTATATTTATTGTGCTTTTAAGCCTGAAACGACGTAAGTCTGCCCATTTTATCAGAAGTAATTACTTGCGGGACACTTTTTACGCAGCCGACAGTGGTGGATGTATTCGCGGTATCAAATCCAATTGGATTCTTTGAACATAAATATCCTTCAAACGGAAACTCTTCGCAGAGAACCAGTTGCATAACATTCTTCTTGTATCCGCATCGCGAGAGAAACCACCTCCTCGAGGATGATCAGGTTTCTCCTGACGTCCGCAGTCGAATTTTGGCTGGTTTACTATCTAGACGAGGGCGCACCCACAGCTAGTTCGGACTGATCGTCGACGCGACAAGCATTTTGGTGACGGATACATGGAATATTATGGGATTTGTTGGTATCTGTTTCAGTTTTGCATGCATGAAAAGCTCAGCGAAGTGTCTCTATTTGTAAACAATGTTGACAATTACGGGATTTTGAGATAATACTGTAAGCATTGTTGACATGAAACCGTTGACACGGCGGCTAATAGGAATGAATCTGTAAAACAAGAACAGTGGCAGTATATCTCACACCTTGCAAAAGTGGACCACTAAAGCGACGCCAACTGTACAAAAATTTTCTGCAGCATTGGCCTGAATGAATAAAATTTTGCAACTGGACTGGCTCTGAGTGTGGTATAGACGACAGTAGGAAGACTTACTTGGTATTTGGACTGTTCTTAGAAGATTATATGACGTTACTGAGGTCTAGAAAGGACACTCTTTTCATATAGATTTTTTGGGTTCCATTTTCAATCCAATTGCAGGAATAATGTCCTCCAGGGCTCTTCCTCCACCCCGAGACCGTCGCAGTTTATGTACTCCGGATTCACTCCCGTCATGGACTCAAGCATGCTGTTTTTGCCGACCTCAGGACTTCGAGCCCGTACCCGGTCGATTGCGGGGAACTATTCCAGATGCTGCTCTGCCCGGGATCCCCAATGCCCTTTGCCTGCGTGGGACCTCCCTGAGACCACGAACTTATCTACAACGTCCAAATGGTAAACCTGACTGTTAAAGACGAAGATGAGACAGCGGCGCGTAAATATAAGTGAAAGGAAGCATAGAATTCCGCTCCGGGCTTCAAAACGGCGTGCTTACTGCGGCCTGGGATCTTCTGGGGCCGCGTAAGACAACTTAAAAGCTATGAGGCTTAACAATTTCATCACAAATCATTCATTCAATTTCGCTCGCCTCCTCCCAAATAACGGAGGAGTAGATATGATTAAAAGAGGTTAAACAATTGCATAGTAAGTTCGATACTTAGTTCTGAGTGTGATCGAGGTGTTCCGGACGCGGATAGTACCTGCTTAAAAGTCGAGAATGAACGTCTTTCTGCAAGAATCTCCCATGGCGGGAGCGAATGAAATAGCTAGGGTGTGAGGCTCACACCACCTCGCATGGACTAAAATATTTCGACTGCGAGGCCTGCTAATTATCCTTTTGGAATTATTAGCCATGAGCAACTAGGACTTGGTCCCAATGGTGAACTCTTGTACCTGAGGATCATCATTATCGGTCGTTACTGCACCCAGGACTCTTCATACGCGACTAAACGCCATAAGATGGGTCTCGATGGATCCGTCTTCATCATCCGGCGCCTGCAGCGAACTGCTGTACTGATTTCCGAGAAGATTGGGTTTAATACCACATAGAAGGTTTAACTTCACATATAAGCTCAAACGGGGCAACCCCAGTCTGCCCTGGGTGCCTACAATATCCGAAAACGCACGTATGGAGTGCTCCTGCCCAATCTGGGCCATCGAGGATAACTTTTACTATCCTATATTTCAGCGTGCTAACCATGCTCTCCGCCCTTCCGTTTGCCATTTGCTCGTGCACCATTATGGTACGGCACTCGATCCCATATCTTGTCATGTAATTCACGATCGTGGCGGCCTTGGAGCAACTTCCTTTGTCGCTAATGATCTCTCGGGGCGGGCCAGACGGACAGTACATTTCTTTTTCAATGATAATTTTGACTGTGGGCGCTGTAGAGTCCCTGGTAGGAACATCGATCGGCCACCTGGTGAGGTGTTCAACACAAATCAATATTCATCAATAATCCTCCTTGAACCACTGCGAAGGACCCGCGAAATCAATAGAAAAGATCGAAAACAACCCATATAGCAGTGTTTCTATCATTGACGTATAATTCGGCAGTCCAGGCATCCTTGAGCAAGAATTACACGAACTTACGTACCCAAGAATGTAGTATATCACCCTAGGCCACCAAAACCGGCCCTGTATGAACTTCAGGGTAGTCCGAGTGTCCAAATGGCCCACATTGTCGTTGATCAAATGCAAGATGTCTATACGCTTTGATATATTAGCGAAGATCTTCGTTCCACCCTTCGTATGGTAAGAAAGGTTCCCATTCAAGATCAAGAAATTCTTAGCTGCCATCTTTGCTTTCAAATTCTCTTTCAGAGAGACGCAATTCGTTCCAATTTGTGCCGAACGAACTTCTTTTTGGTCGAGGTCACAGCGTGTAAGATGGCTGCCTTCCCTGCTTAATCCTTAATGAATATATTACAGTATCCTGCCAAATCGAGGAAAATGCGTACCTGCGTGACGTTGAGGGGGCTTGGAATGGCTTGAATCATCTCTACTTTCCCCTGGTCCACACGAAGCCCCAGCTTGTCAACAAGGTGACCCAAAATACCTATCTTCCTTCGCTCGAGGTGGCATTTAGCCAGCATGAGCTTCAACCCATACTTGACAATGGCGCTTTTGACGGCCGAAAAGTGGTCCAAATTCTCCTCCAATTAGTCAAAACGACTATAACATCGTCTAGACAAACGCGAGCAAAGTTTATATCCGCTAAGAAATGGTCCATCATTCGCTATAACGTCGATGGCGCGTTCATGAGTCCAAACGGCATAACGTTGCACTGATAAGAGCCGAGACGGTACAGTAATTTCTTATTCTCTTTGCAGTAATCCCCTATACTGACCTGTCAGTATCCATTAATCAAGTCTAAAGATATGAATACCGTTGCACCGCAAAGAGCGTCGAAGATCACAAATATCTTAGGCAGAGGCCAAAGTTAACCCTTCATCTTCTGGTTAAGCGTCGGGTAATTGACGCAGAATAGGGGTTTTCCGTCCTTCGTAGTAGCTATAACAACCGGAAAGGACTACACAGGCGATGCGAGCCTAATTATCCCGGCTTCAAGCATCTTATACAATTCCTCACATAGCAGTTAGTTTTGATTCGGAGATCGGTGACGACCTCTATGATAGATGGGCTTGCCGTCCGTAGGCTCAAAATAATTTTCTATCAGAACGCTTGACGGGCGAAGATCGAACAAGGATTCAGCGATGACCTCGCCTTCGGAAGGGACCTTGCAGATCGGTAAGTACTCCAGCTTCCTATCGGGCGCCTCACTAGCTGTAAGTGTTTACGCCATATCCAATGGCTTGTTGAAGTTCTCTTGGACTATCAATACGATCTATACGTCCTCGTTTTCCTCTTCCTCCGCGCCGTCGTAGTCTTCGTCTTCAATAGGCGTTGCTGAAGGCGATGAGGTAAAGTCATCGCTGTCCGTCTCCTTACCCTTTTTTACGAGTTCCTCCGCCGTTAAGCGGGCTAACTCGGGAAGTCAGTCGACAACGGCGATTTTAGAGTCAAAATTAAGCGTCACAGTTCTCGTTCCAAACTCAATTATGGTCATTAGAGCCTCCATAGTCGTATCACTGATGAGTACATCGAAGGGATACCCTTCAATGACGATGAAATCCAAGCATATAACGAGCCCTCCAAAGTAGATAGGGGCTTCATTAACTTGACACTTCAACTCATTAGCGACGGTGACCTTACGGTTGTAGACTTTAGGTTCAACCGAAAGTCTCTCGGAAATTCGGCGGAGAAATTTCCGGTGTTACAACAGTATTGCACAATGTGTGCGCCTTATTACCATAAACACCCACTTCCACAAATTTTAGTCAGCACTTCCTACCCTGCGTCTTATCGTTAATGTTGCCGACAAGTCCGCTGCTGAAAAGTTCCTTAAGGATCCCTTGCGCCCTTATATCGTCACTAAGGAGTTGATCAAATGAAAAGACTGGTGGTAGAATTCACCAGGGCGTTAAGGAAGTCGTTCTTTGGGAAATTCTCAGAGATTTCTCGTATTTCCACTTCTATAACATCCTTCTTTATGGTCCCTTTGGGATTTTCCTTCTTTCCAGTCAACTTCCTGCCCTGGTTTGGGGGCACTCTTATTTTAAGTTACTACTGCGGGGCGTGGCATAGTCAAACCCGGAATTTAGCCTGTGTGGCCGAACAAGGGTTCAGTATCGCCTCAATCGGATCACGCTGCTCTCCACGAGTTACTTTGCAAAGTGTTTCTCTATCTGAATTACGTTTGACGGCGAGAACTTCCTCGATAACCGACCCAGTAACCACAGAAACGGTCTCCTTTCCGTCTTCTTTCTCTGAGCTCTCATCATTAGATCATTTTATCGTCATGTACAGCTTTTCTGCGGCGAGCTCTTCCTCCCGCGACTCCAGCACGTGGCTTCCGAGTGTGCCTTCTTACCGCGCTTGGAACATCTGGTATCCCTATGCAGGTTATCGGGACGGCGGCTCGCACCGTGGCCCTGCCGTAGTGGCAAAATGAACAGATTCGATCAGGAAGGTGTCGGGAATGGTATACAATGCGGCGCGAGACACAACACGGTACATGTGTGCCACAAACGTCTCGAACCCCCGCATCCCCGACCCTTCTATCTCTCCCAGTCACTTCCCTGTCGCTGTCCGGCGCCCGCACTCTTTCGGCTACTCCCACCTGCTTGTCCGACCAGTACGGTACTACGCTCGGTGCGCGCTGCCCACTGCACAACACCTCTGGTCGCTCCAAACTGTCCATAACACAGACCTCCACCCCCGTCCCGGGAAATATTGCACTGCAGCCGTCCCACTGTACAGGGGAAAATTGGTTTAGTTTACTGCGAGTAATGGAACGGTTGAGAGTCCTCTGTATTTGTAATCAAACCATTGGCGGGACCTACATTGCAAGTGCTTGAGCGTGTGTACCCACTGTACAGTACTGTACAGTACCGTACATCTTTAATCAATAACGCATCCCAAACCCCCCACTACATTACGGCACAGTGCTGTACTGTACAGTACTGTACTGTACATTACTGTACCGTACCTTGATCCCCACACGTACAAAACCAACTCATAGTCGCTTCCTTGTAAATATTATTATTATTATTATTATTGATGCTGGTCAGTCCTACCATTTTTCTCAACTTCATCTGTGTCGGTCGACCTCGTTCCACTCTTCCACTGTTGCTTAGATCTCGACCAGCCTTTAGTGTCCAAGCTTCTGAACAGGAGACAAAGCGCAGCAATTATACTGCAGGTGCGAGTACATCTATTCGATTTACATCGACGTATTCCTTCCACTTCGTTGCTCAAACTCGTCGGTGATTATCTTGGTCAAATAGCCAATTATCCTGCGTGATTAGAGTGGCAGTTACAATCAGGTGCTCACGGAATGAAACGGTTAGACCTCGATACAATCGCTATCTCGCTCCAACCTCAACATCTGTATCATCCCCTCGAGCAAAGCGATGATTGCCCCGCTCCGTCAATAGAGACAATTCGCAACTTACCCTCTCCGGTCTATCAGATCATTGATCCATTTCCTTACCTCCTCTTCTCCTACCCAACCTTTCTGAATCCTCTCCACTGCCGCCTGTCGAATTGAAATCTTGCCCTCTACAATCAAATCAATAGCCTTGTCCCGATCACCTGCCCCGCTTCCCTGCCTCTTCCATATTAGCAACAGTCGCAAATATCGTCCAAACAGTCCAACATCCCGCTCACACAACGCCCCCATTTCCCCATCTAACCTCCTCACCAACCGAACCCCTTCCTTCTCCAACATCCCCCCAAAAACTCAAACAGTTCCGTCTTCACTACGCCCTCTGCCACCTTCATCTCCTCTACCAAGACCGCCATCATCTCTGCATCCGCTCCCCCTTCCGCGACTTTCCGCACGTGCTCCCTCACCTGTTGTATCCCCATTCGCTCATGTCGTTTCAGTAGAATTCCTCCCTTGGCAACCCTTACCCACTTTTCATCCTGCGCCCCGTTCTGTCCATCTACCAACTCATTCAACCGGCACAACATCCCGTCTAACCTTTGCAGCTCCCTTTTCCGCTCTATTCCGGCCACTATCGCCGCAACCAATCCGTCCATCCTCCTCTCTACTTCCTCGCTACCGCCTTGCTCCCCTTCACCATTACCATCCGCATTCATCACAGATTCAATCATGTATAACAGCATCTCACTGGTCAACCCCTCAAAACCCAACACAGAATCGAGCAAAACCCTCTCCGCATGCCGCAATCCACTTACACCCAGCCCCCGCTCCTTTAACTAGGCAAAATCACAGCAAAAACACATTATCGCACAACCTCTTTCAGTACACTTCTTTGGTGGAACATCTCGACAAACCTTTGTGCACGAAAAAAGGTACAGAGCAACGTACCACTCGGCCCAAGGCTTTCCCTTCTCCAAAATCTTCAACCGCGCCTTGCACCCACGTCGCCCACAAGTATGCATTTTGAAAGTCCTTTTTGTCCCATTTACCAATCCCATAACTCTGCCCTCTCCCCCGACCCAGCACCAAGTGGCATCCCCAGAAAAAGAACGAATAGAAAGCAACCCGCCACAGCATGATGTCCTTCATCGTCAGTCTCACAAAGCTCACCCTACCAAACGAGGAGAAAATGAATGTTGCCCTGAATCCGCCTCCACTCTCCGCTATATCCACCACAAACTTACCCGTGCAATCTTTATCCGACTCATCAAATACGCGCCATTCTCCGCAATCTCCCTTGCCTCTTCCTCTTCCTCCGGTCCGGCTTGATCTTCAACTTCCCCCTTTTGCTGGGTTTCATTCTCCTCCATCTGATCTACTTCGTCTACAGCCAATACATCGTCATCCCCACCCCTGCTTCTCCGCCGCTTTCCTTTATCACCTCCCCCTTTGCGGAAATTCAGCGAGACTGGATGAACACGAGCGGCATGTTCATCCAGCAGGGCCAGAGTCGCAAACCGGCGGCGACATTCTAAACATTGGTGCGGCTTATCCGCCGCGTGACTCGCCTCATGTATGGATAACTGACGAGCTGTGGAAAATGTCTGATTGCATTGCAGGAAAGGGCATGTCAGTGTGCCAGATCGGCGGCGTTTCATGGCCAAAGTAACGTGAGTGCTAGTCCTGTGTTGAGATGCCGTCAGATGTGACAGGCTGGTCGAGGAGCAGATAGTGCAGTTGCTACGGATCTAATGGCGTTTCCAGCGACCATAGCTTGATAGAAATATTATTATCTGGTTGAGATATGCAGTAGTTTAATTTATAGAATTTAATTTAATTTAATTACTCGACGACTTTTGGCGGGTGCACTTGGATTACCTTACCAACCAACAACACTGTACGGTACTATAGATACTAGCTTTACAGGTGGTCCCTCGTATTGTACAGTATTGTGTGCTTTATTCATTGGCGAAGATTACAGTTTCTGCACATTTACGGTGTTTGAAATGACTGTAAGCCATTGCACTGCTGTATACGTTCCGGAGGGTTGCACAGAACAGCCACTACATTACCGTACACATAGTTTGTGTATAGGAATCGGAGGAGACCCACCCAACCCTTACACTACTGGCAGTAAACAAACCCCATTTTCCTCCAACGAAAAGGCCCTTGAGGCCATGTCAAAGTGGGATGAGAGGATCGCGGCATTCCGAGCCTCGTTGTCAGTGGATGGTTGCAAGGACTGGCTTTTATGCCAACCGGCTCCAGGCTTGGATACCTACATCTCGGACTGCAACTGCAAGACGTGGATGCAGTTCCACTTGCGGGTACCAATGTTTCCTCCCGCTTCAAAATGCCACAAGAGGGGATGCACAACACTAATAGATCAGTACGATGACCAATCGCTGCGCTGTGCCTACGTATCTCCTCGCGGGTGGCAGCACGTCTCGCAAACACGGTTGTTTCCCGCAGGCCTCTCCAATGCCGCGCGACACTCTGTCCTCGAGCCCCCACAACGCGTCCATGCAGCCCGCTCGGACATCAACGCGTTTGGAGAGAACGGGGGCACAAACTATTACGACGTAACCGTCATCCATCCCTTGGCCCCCGCCCGCCTCCCCTCCCTGGTGCGATGTCCACTCAAGCTCCTCAACCTTGCTCGCGTTGGCAAGGACACTCGCTTTGCCGACTTGATACGTTCAAAGGGTCCTGGGCATCGCTTCATGGCACTTGCACTCTCCACGTTGGGGGGCTGGCCCCGGGTGCCAACCGGGTTGCGACTGGCATTGCCGCACGGGAAGCCGTTCCGATTGCTGATGCGTGGCAAATATTGATCGCTCGTCACGCGGCGAGACCCGTTCAAAATAACGCGAGATGTTTGTTGCGACACCCAAGGCCACAACTTGAAAGTAAAATATTCCAAAGAATCTCCGTCCTCAGGGTATGTCAGTGGCTATCCAAAATAGGCCCCTATTGCCTTATTCAGGAATATTAAGTACAATATACCGTACCACCCCATTTACCCAAAAAAAACATTTACAGTAAACCACCCAGGCACCCAAATATTACAGTAAACAACCCCAGTTAACCCCATTAACCCCCTGTGCTGTGAGTGGTCAGCTCTAATTTAGAATGACAGGGAGACCTTACAGTGCGATGATTTTGCTGTACACCTGCTCAAATCATATGCACAGGAATTACGTCCTTGAGCTGATCTTTAATCATATATTGATCCTATTTCACACCTGTGCGGAAAATCGTCTTTTCTAATTTGAGCAATCATCGAGCCCACCATGCCTGCCATCCATCGCCGAGGGATCATTCTATCAAATCTACGTCATCCACAACCTGCAGACTCCTTCAACATGTCTCTCTCCATCGCTCTGACGCGATCCTCATTCCTACAGCGCATTCGAACACAACTGCCGTCGCTCAACTCGTTGTTACCGCCGTTTCTTCTAGCAGTGCCAAAGCAGAAAACAAGTCACTCGAAAAAGCGCAAACGTATGACCACCAAATGGCTAAAGAAGGATCCCGGAATTGTGCGATGTGAAATATGTGACCGTTGGAAACGGCCGCACATGTATTGCTTACCATCATGTGTGGGACGAAGGGAGCAGATGTACATGTCGGAGTAGAACAATGGGGATAGCAGGTTCGGGGTGGTGGGAAGGGAGAGGGAATGAGAAGCGTTACGGTGGGGAGGTGTGGGTAGACGAGTAAACGCCGGCGCGATAGCCGGCCTCATACCAGGAGAGAAGAAGAGATTGCAGATCGGGGGGAAGGGAGGTTGGAGGGGGTGGAGGTGGTACGAGGATGGGGGGACGGGATGGGGGACGGAATTCGGTGCGACAGGCGGGGTCGGGCAGGATGAGATGGAGACTGGGTGCCGGTGTGCGGTCGTTTAGGCATCGGGGCGGAGGGTTGGGGAGGTTGGTGGTTGATGGTGGAGCCAAGTTGGGTGTTGGGAGGAGGGTGATGGGACAAGTGGTGTGATTTGGTGGCACGTTCGTACGCTTCGATTAGGGCGGTGTCATCCCAGGTGTCCGGGTCGGAGGATAGGAGGGGGATGGGTGTAGTGGTTGGGGGGTGAGGGGGTGAAAGGGATGGGGGATTTTCGGCCATGACGATGAAAGGAGAGAACTCGTATTGTTTGAACGCGGATGGTTTTGGGTGAAGCGACTTGGTAAACAACAGGACAAGAACAGAAACGGTTTTCCTTGGGAAATGAGAAACGTGGGCAACGTGGCCTCTGCCCATACGCAGTTGTTCGGGGTTTGATCCTCTGATATTTGCAGTTTTATACGGTTTGCTCGTTCTACTGTACAGTGCGTGCGGTACAGTACTACCGTATCAAGCCGTAAACGCAATGGATAGAAAGGCATATTTGATGACTGGGTGCAATTTGGTATCCGTACTACTGTACTGTACTGTACCTGACCAAGTGTTATGCCCTTGGAATGGGTACTCCCAAAAATGCGCGGATCTGCCTGGACACTATTGTGCACCTTAATAGACACCAATACCGTACGTATAGTGCGGCCTTTCATTTATGTTACGGCGGTTGCACTATTGTCAAGTTACCGTCGTGCCCGCCGGCGGTGGGAATTCGCGGGCGGCCGTTGGCCAGCCTCATCCGCGGATGATGTTGTGTTCTGTTCTTTTCGATGAGCCCCTGCTCCAACTCAGTTCCTGTCATTGCCCCTACTATCCTGAACTCCCTTATTATTTAACCCCCCTCTCGGACTATTGCTCCATTGTTACCCCCCGATTCAAAAAATATTGTTCTTTTGCCCCCCTCAATCAAACGACTTTCGATATTTTGCCCCTGCCTTCAAACACCATCCTGTTGTTGATCTGGGCTCACATTCCGGACAAATTAGTTGGATTTGTTCGAAATCCTACCCCCGATCATTCATTCCCAGTAGCGCTCAACATCAGATGTCATCTGCACTCACACCGGGCACCCCGGCAGCCCATCAACTGCAGATCCGTCAACTCATTGCATCCTTGCAACAACACCCGCCCATCTTCCCAAAAACCCCTCCCCCGTTCCATGCGCTGACTCAGACCACCCTCCCCCCGCTTCTATCCTCACTACGCTCTACCCTCCGCGCTGACGCCACATTTCTTCCCTCCCTCTCTCTGTTGATTTCACTGCTATCCTGTGCACCCCTCTCCGTCCTTTCTCCAAACATACCTTCCATTTACCACGACCTTGATTGTTTTCTCCGCTCTCCACACAAACCCATCACCCGTGCCCGTGTCTTAGCCATCGTCGCACAACTTTTACGTGTGCAAAAGGCATCTTCCGACAACTCCTCCCCTGTATTACGAGCGGCACTCTCCCAAGCTTCCAAAGCACTTCAGGACACGTATCCACAGCTTCAACTTTCCGCCCTCACCATCTTTCTGGTTGCATTGCAATCGGCACCCCAGGAATTACGGAGGCATCTTCGCTCCTTGAATCAAGCTATCCCGTTGTTGTTTGCTCACCCTCACCCACAACTGAGCCATGCTGCCGCTACCTTGTACGCCCATATGCTCATCAGCTTCGACCACTCGAGGCTCCAATCCGAATTTGAAACCCGCCTCGCATTTTTGACCGACCGTCTTGATGACATTCATCATCTCCTTGATCAGTTTGCTGGTCTCAGTCTTGGCGGTGCTACTCGTCGGGTCCATGCGGACATTCAAGGTTTTGAATTGTCTGAAATGGTCCCGTACTACACCTCCATCTGTACCGTCCTGAAAGCACAACTAACCATCTCTGCAAAGGTCCAATTGCCGGTCGCTGTTATTTTCCATTCTGTGATGCGAGGCTTTGCCCATCGTCAATTTGACCCTTACACTTCTGCCAATGGCACAAAGTTGGATGTGGATGCCGCCATAGAGTTGTGCGTTGTAGTGAATCGCCAGTCTTTGGTGGCCTTATGCGAGGTTCTACGCAAATTGGGAAGACAACTTTTGCCGTTTGCAGAGATTATCGCGGCAGCTGTGGAGAGAAAACTGGTTAGGACGCTTTTATGTTTTCGGGCGCATGGGGGTAGCGTCCAACTAGAGGAGCGCGTGTTGCTGTATCAGGTCGTGGATGAGGGCATCAGAGTGTTTGGGGGTGCATTCTTTGAGCGTTTTCTCGCCGTTTTTGTTGACCTGTTTGAGGCCGAGGTAGCCTTTCACTCGACATCTCTGGAGGCGGCGCAACTGAGGGAACGGAAAGTTTCAGTGTTGGAAGTAGGGAGGAAAAGGCTGAGAAGAAATCAGAGAGGTACCGAGCAGCAGCCAAAGCAAACAGATGGCGATACACAGGAGAAGAAGGCGTTAGGGGTTACCATGTTATCAAGGGTGCGTAGAGCGCTTGAGGAAGGGTTGAACGTTTGCATTTCGATTTTTGATAACAGGGGCCTAATCAACAAGAAGGGTGTGGAGGCCATGGAGAGGTTGGAGGCCGTATTGAGCTCCATGGCAGATGGGGAAATCAGTGACCAAGTCTTACAGGCTCTATCTGCGGCAGCACTAGGTGGAGGATCGTGTCGTTTAAGGGCGGAGGCAAGCCCACTGCTTTTTAAATGCGCAAGGCTATCAACGGCTCTTGCACTAGAGTATAATTCTCGACATAAGAAGGCCGCTATGCAAGCGAGGTCCGCCTGCGAGGCTGTCTTTCATTCGCGTGGGACGCCCATTATGAAACATGTTCCGGGTATGGCTGTGGAACAGGTTGATGCGGCTGTCCCGAAAAGTGCACAGAGAAGTGTGATAAACGCCGAAGGCAGTAGCCGGCACGACAGCGTTCCGATGCTGGTTGATTCTGCGAATGAGGGTATTGATAACAATAGTTTACCTGTGATTCGACCTCCAGCTAGTACTCTTGGAAAAGGCTCTTTGCCCAGCAGGAATGAGGGGGAGGCACTCGGAGATATGGAGCGATCTAGCGCGAATCCATCAAAGCCAGCTACGATGTGTATCCGCGACGACCCAAACGCTAGCAAACGGGAGCCAGGACGGAACATGGCATTGTCTAGAGATCCAGTACCACATGAACCAGGTAAGGAGGCAGCAGCGGCTGGGACAAAAAGAATACCTCTGATGAATGTGCTCAAGCTCCGCAAGTCGACACTGTGGAGCCGAAAGCCGGGCGCAGCGCCAATGAGAACCGTGGCGGCCCGACCACCGTTCAAAACGAGGGAACTGGTAGAGAAGAGCAGAATCTAACGCTAGACGCCGACGAGGAAGCATTGATTGCTTCCCTACGGTTCGAAGCATCAGACGAGGAGTGAGGAATGTTCCGCCCTTCGTTTTTTATGCAGTAGCGTCCCAAAATGAACCAGGAGGGCGGGCCTCTAGCTTGTTCTTTTTTGTCGCCGGCATTGTTCAGCCAGCTTCAGATGTCCTCACTTTACGTTTGACTCGCGACTCGTTTACTATGCTTCGGAATTTAGCATCGTCAAAGTTGTCACGCGGAGCGTACTCACACACTTATTTCTCCCATAAGGCTCGCTTCATAGTGAAAGAGAATGGGTACTGTTTACCCGTCCTGAGCTGCAAACGCAGGTAATTTCTTTCTGGTCACTACTAGGCAGTTTTATCGGAATGCTTACCCTGCAATTCGCCTATGCATTAGCAACGCCTCGCCGCTTTCGCCTGGCAAAGGTTGCAATGAAGAGTGCATTGGCTTTTGCTTATTCGTACGTAATTCTACCAAGTAACGAGCAGGGATATGTTCACGGTCCAGATGCGCCTGACGGCAGACAAAGCTTTCTCAAAAGTTCCCACATAACTCCATCGACACGACTTGGTAGCTGTTCTTCGGTACTTAGCCCCATTCAAGTGACGCAAAGCCTATTTACTTCACTTGACTTCCCCGTTAAGCTCGCTTCGAAGTGTGCGCAGACGGAGTTTATCCTTCCCTAGCCCATTCACTACAGTCTTGATAAAACGCGTACCGTGCAGTGGTTCGCCGCTGCGGTTGCAACGTCTCGCAATTTACGCCTGGCTACGGATCCTATAAAGAATGTATCGTCTTCCCTTTATTTTGTTCACGATACTTCCGACAAGTAAAGAGCGGCTATGACTTCATATTCCACATGTACCTAATCGCAAACGAAGCTCATTTCCCCAATCATGGTATTTTGACGTCCCGCTTACTAGAGATTACTTTGTTGCTCCTCCGCACCTGACTTTGCAGACGGTGCAGCAGGAGGTTCCATGCGTGCAGAAGTTAAAGGATCGAACCGTAGAACCCGGGGTGTCAAAGGTAGCAGTCCAGCATTTGTGGGGCTCGGTAGACTGCATGCGCGCCCAAAGCCTAAAGCAGAATTGCCCGTCTCACCTGTGGTGTCGATATTCTCGTTCAAGAAAGGTGTGAGTGGCAGAGGAATTGGTTCCCGGTCCCCTGAACCAAACCCATGCCATGGAGACCAAATTTCATGCCCGACAGCACTCATACTCGGCAAACGGGATGTTCCCAAGGGTGGACCTAGACCTGGAATGACATTGTTTCCAAAGTGATTGCTCTCCGCAGAAAAAAGGCCTGAAGGTGTCAAAGCTGTCTGATCATCCCGGGTTTGGTTCGGGATCACAATACTCAAGTTCGTTTTCTTACGCGAAGATCCTCGTGCTGTGGCCATTTGCTTACCATCTGGCCCATGGTCGGTGACTTCATCGATTCCAGTTACGTCAAGTTATTTCTAACTTCAACTGCTGGCGGCCCGCTTGTTGTTGCGACATGTACCATTCCAGAGGTTGCATTGGCAGCGGGTTGAACAGACGAAGAGGAGCTCACTTGACCCAGATTTGAACCGCCGTTTACATCGATGCGTGGTTTCTTGTGAGTTCTTGACTGGTGCTCCGAATCATCCAGGCTTGGGTTCACCATCCGCTCGGGGTCGACACTTCGCGGAGTCTGACTAGGGACCTCTGGCAAGGATCGAGCGGAACCAGTCCCTGGATGTCCAAAAGGGAACTTCGTTCTTTCTTGAGACGTTGGAGTTGCAAGAGGAAGCCCTAAGACTTCTGACAAATGCCGACCAGCTGTTTTCGGTGTAAAAAGTGGCGGTACCAGCACATCCGCGTTGAAGCGTGGGGTGAAGTCGAATGCATCTGGTTTTTCAAAGTTTGAATCCTTGCTCAGGGTAGACGGCAATACTAATGACGCAGTCCGCAGCCGCCTCGTAGAATTCGGGATTACTAGAGCAGCCTCCAAATCATTGCCGAAGCTTTGGTTTTGTGGCTGGTTTGAAGGCAAGGCGGCCGGCTTTTGCTGTTGATCAAAGCCTGTCACTTGCGGTACATCCTCCGCAATAATCATCTCCATATTTGTAATCTTGGCCTCTGGTGCACTGCCGACTTCTTGGCCGCGCGCAGCATTTCGATGATTTCCAGTGGACGGGGGTATGGAGAGAGACTTCTTAAGAACGACGACGTTTCCATTGGTATGATTTAGCTGAGAATGAACTGCAGGTTTTCCACCGTCCTGATCTGCAAATGCTTCAGTCACAGGCCTCGGCAACAAATGGCTCATGGTAGGAATTGAGGCTGGACTTTGAAGCTGGACAGGCGTCGGTGTGTTACCAGGGGATTCCCCAGAGGATAACTTTCTCCCATTGTGGTAAGCTTCTGCAACTACCTCATCGCCAGTACTTTTGAATTTGTGAAATGGTCTTGGCCTCCGACCTGCAGCGACTGCTGCGTCCATGGCTGCTTGAGCAAGTTGCGGTTCGTTGAGCGGAATGTTGCAGGTGCCTTTTGAAGCCGAAAGATCGAAGAACTTTGGAATTACAAAGTCAGCAGAAAAGTTATGCAGAGTGAGGTGTTTGCAATGGGTCATGCGGGAATTCCACGTACCTTGTCCTTTTTCCTTCTCTCACTAGGACCGCTATAGTTGCATATTTCTGTAGGACCGTCTCAGGTTCTACAGAGCTATACTCGAAAAGCTTCCCGTTGTTTAGGTTGAAGATGATAACGGTAACCTCGCAATCACAAAGAACGCCCTGCGCATTTCGTTCCATGTAAGTACAGGGTAAATATTTGTCAGAAAATTTGTGCCTCGATCTATACAGAGTAGAAGAAACGGTGGACTTCATAACTTAAAAACTTACAAGTTCCATAGCTTTCTTAAGAAGCCCATTCTTCCTCTTCAGAAACGTCACCTGCCAGTGAATAGAGCCGCATGCCAAATTCCGGGGTGGTTGACAAACAACGTATACGTTAGGAAAGAATTGGTAATTTTTCGTTGTGAGGAGAACCTGATAGTAACATACCTGCCTGTTTCGGCTGTCCTCGATTCGCTGAATCTTTATTTTTTTACGTCCTGCCGTCTTTGGCTGCGTCGGAGGAATAGTTGAAGTAATGTTTGAGTCCATAGAGTGAGGTTATCTTATTCGGAAGAAAAAATGCTCGGAACGAAGTTGTTGCTGAAGTCGGTGATAGAATCTGAAGAGATAAACAAGGAAACAATACCGAAAGGGAACAAATATGTTTAAGGTAGTTGTTACGGTGCAGAAGGACTTGCTCTGTATCCGGAGTACTGGCAACAGGGGAAATAAATGGTCGCAGCAATAGATAAGCCAGCCTTTATTTGTGCAGACTTGAATATAAATCGAGATGGCTGGTGAAAGGCGACCGGAAACGAGTTTATCAAGACACGTTTCTCGACAGGCGTTAGAGCAAACAAAAAATGAGCAATTTGGAATTTTCGAAGAAATAAAGCTTATATTTCGTGTCAAGACATTGTTTTCGTCCGCTGTTGGGTTTTAAACATTGGTGAAAATAATGATTCCCTTGACGGACGTAATGGTTCATGCATACGGAGAGGTCAAGTGATATTCGACTATATTTGGGATGCTAGTTGGCCGCCCTACGGGATCACTTGCTACAAAAGAGATTGGCCTATGAACACTGCACGACGGAGCTCCGAATGACTTTTGTTTAAATCCGAACAAACTTACAATAGTCCATGGACGTTAATGGTTCACTAAAACAGTAAGTACGCGTCGAAACTTTAGTCAATCCTTGACGGTCGGCAATACGTATTCTAGTAACATTGCGTACTATGGAAGAATTATTGTATATGTAGGAGTGACATAATTTCATTGTGCAATATTAAAATTAGCGAGACAGCATTATGTTTGCATATTCGTTCTTTACTTTAATTGACGCTGTTAGCTTTACAAGAATGACGGGGGTTGGGAAGAGGACAGGGAAAAAGAGGCATGACTTGCACCGGAATGGTTCCAGCAACGTAAAGCCAGAAGAGTGTCCAACTAGTCAAGTTTCAGTCAGTAACCAGGATACATACAGAAATAGATATAATATCCCTGCACCTTTTGAGTCGCATTAGGTTACGCGCGGATTTGTGTAGACGAAACCAGGTAGAAACGCTTATAATTCTGTCACAGGAGAGAAAAATGACAAGCTTGAATTCGTTTCGACATGACCGAATACGGGACACAACTGACTGTATTGCTGATTGCGGACTGTCAATCCCGAGAATGAGGGGTCTATGTTATCCTACAAGAAGCATTTTCTTTCTCGCTGTAAGTGAAAGCAGAAGACTGCACGTGGCGAGAAACTGGGGTTGAATTGAAATTATCGGGAGTTTGCAGTAATGCACAGGGTGGTTTTACTGAAACAGAATAACGGTAGTATGCGTTGGGAGCGGGATATGAATTTGGAATCGATCTAACATGGAAGGATTAGTACGGCTACAATTTTGTGTCTCCTGGACCGGTGAGAACGGTTTTTTCATGATAAGGATCAAGGTACAGCATGGTTGGATGATGGATTAGCACCGAAACAGCCACCCGAAGAGCTGTTCCCAAATGTAGGTTGGCGAGGCATGCACCGTCTCACGTTTAGACTTACTAGACACGCATTGCGATAACAACCGCACACAGTTTCCAAAGTAGGATCCCCGCGGGTTTGATGTACAGAGAGTAGATGCGTGCTTTACCATGACGCATGTAATACTACGCTCGAATTGAGTACAGTCATACCGTAGTCTGATTACTATTTTAGACGTTTGAAGCAGCATCTACTGCCGTAAAGTATGCTAGATCTTCAGGACGGTCGACGTCTCTCAGAACACGCAGTTGCGACACAGACAGGTTGGCGTCACTTGCTTTTTCTATGGTGCTGGCAAACACTTGTTCTGTACTCCACGGAATGTCCTGAAATAGAAATGGCTGCTGCTTGGTCATACCCAATAGATAATAGCCGCCATCGGCGGCAGGACCAATCACAACATCCGATTGGTTCAGTTTTTCGAAAGCCTCGGTAAGCAAACCACTATCGATCTCCGGTATGTCCGCCCCTACAACAACCACCTTACTCACGCCATCTTCAAACGATTGCTTAAATGCGGACAAGAGCCTATCACCTAAATCCCCCTCTGCCTGTGCGTGGATTTCTTCTCGACTTCTGTACTGTGGTTCAGGTTGGCCCAGCCAGTGTCTTATTAATGTGGAGTCTTGCGGCGAGCAGGATGCGTAAAAGATTCGAGACATTGTGAAATGGGTTGAAAATTTTAGGTGCTGTCGCACCGTTGTGACCACCCGCTCTGTAAGACGGCGTGATACATCAGCTGCGGAATCGGCACCAATGGCAGGAATGAGTCGACTTTTTGCGTAGCCTGGAGTTGGATACTTCGTAAAGATGAGGATGTGCCTGGTTTCCTTTGGACTGAAGTCACACGGGGGACAATCATGTTGCGGGCGCACCGCAGCAACCGGGGCGGCCACAACGTACTTCCGGAGGTTGTTCAGCTTGCCTTGTAGGTACAGTAAATGTACGCTGCAGTACAGTGCAGTACAGTACAGTACAGTACTGTATTTACCATTTGTTATCACTGTGATATGTACTCTATTTGCAACACTGTAAAGTCTGACTTGACAGTGTTTGTAAAGTCTGACTTTACAGTATTTCAAAAGCAGTAACTACAAAATTAATTTTGAATCGGGTGGCTAAATTCTGCGAGTTGCAGGGCACGATATATTACAGACGCGGCACACGTGGACCAATTCGCCTTACTAAGCTGCTGATAAAGCCGAGTCTTCACTCCTCCAGTGCGGCATCCGCTGCGGGTTGCGGCAGCGGCCGCGTATTCATCGATTACCTTCGAAGTCGTCGCAGGCGGCGATCCGCGAGTCGATGGCTGACGGCACAAACTTCCATCCCAATTTCGATCGTCCTGGGAGGGCTTCACTAGTGTCTATCCGTCATAGCACTGTCCTCATACAGTATGGGGCACACTTTGTCCTCATATGTACATGAGCATTCTTTTCTGAAACCCCGCACGATAACACAAACTATATTTCCTTCGAAAATGAAGTCGTTTTCACAATTTCTTGCGAAGAGCCGACGTTGGTGAGGGAAGATTGCTCTAGCCGTAACCGAGGTCAACAATCTTGAAAAGTTTGCTTTGATCGGCCATCCACACTCATGAACTAATGCGGAGGGACAAAAAATGCGCTGAGGTAAACAAATTTGTATTGAAAAAGGAGTGCTAAATGTAGTTCTCATATGAGGACAACGGTCCTATAGACATTAGGGATGGCCGCTACTTTGCTGGCAAGCTCCCTATTCCTTCGTCTTTCCGCTGCATTGGCAACGGCCCGCGCCTTGCGCCCTCCAATGGACATGAACCCCTCTTGGAATGGCGATGTTACTGTGACATCGTGCACCACCGGCAGGGGCGGCAAGGTGCTGATGTAGGCCGACCTCGGGTGCACTAGGATGTCAGCAGGCCGTGCATTCAGTTCGGGAAGTGAGTATTTAACCTCATATTGAACGCCGACTCCTGCTGCCTTGAACACTTGTCGGCCAAATACTTTCACTACGGCATTGTGCCGGTTAGTCCATCCCAGGCCTTTTTTGCAAAACTCCGCTGCATGGTCACCTCGGTTGTCTATTGGCCTGTTGCACTCCGCGCATTGCAACGGCACAGCGTCGCCAAACACGTGAACTCCCAGGTGGCGGCGTAGCATCACTGACCACATCCTATTATAGGTTTGGCTGACCGCAGACGGATGTGCGGTGAGAAAGGCTGCTGCAGGCGTCTCTAAGTATGCTTGGCGGCGGATCATTCGCCGAATATCAGCTTCCACATGCAGCGCGGTGCTTGGGAACCTCTCACATTCGTCTTCTTTTCAGAATACCTTTGCTGCCGGCTTGCACCAGGCTCGATACAAAATGCTGTGTGTACTATCGGGCTTGTTTGCAAGACTGGTCGCTGTCAGTGTTTCTGGGAGACGACCATGTCCGGCAGAGAAGCTTGGGTGTAGTCTTCGGACATACTCGAGAAGGTGCCTATCAGCGTGTGGATAGCTTTGTGCACGGTGCTGGGCTACGCCAGGATCATCGGGGCATCTCACTTGTTCGGAGTCGATGATGCTGGCCGCATAGGACGCTAAATTCAGCGTTGCCATCGGGGTGAATCCGTAGCCTCCGAGGCGCAAAGGAAGAGCCACTTGCTGGCGGACCGCGCTTGTCATTGGCACGTTTGACCGCGAGTAATATTCCATCTGTTCTTGGTCAAATCTCATTGCAAGGACTCTTGTTGCACTCGGCGGTGTTAGCTTCATCACAGAGGTGATGAGTTGCGTATGAGATAGTTGCATATATTCGCGCACGTGCGGCAAGGAACTGCATGATGTAGCTTGCATGCTGAGGCACAAACACGGTGAAGGTGGAACCGGATGCGAGCATCCCCAATCCCGTCGATCAGCGACAACGTGTTTTTGCATCCTGCAATTTTATTGCTGAGAAAGTTCTCCATGGATTGAGGCGAACTGATCGGGGCGCCGAGGAGGTCAATGCCGTGGTTTGAGAAGTTCTTATTTGGGAAGCGCTGCAGTAGGGGTGTTTCAGTGGCAGGTTGGCACGGCCAGAATAGGCGTGTCTTCGCCGGGTTGAAATACAGGCCACGACCAGGTCCCTTAGGCCGCAGGATCTCGACTGCGTTGTCGAGCTCAGTGTGTTTGACTATACGGGTGCAGTCATCCGCAGACTATCTGTGTAGATGGAGTTGTGTCTGATCAGAAATTTCTCTTGCGAGTAGATGTATGACAAGGGAGAACATCAATATGCTTGCTGGGTCCTCTTGTTGCATCCCTTCTTGGCTGTGCATGTCTTGCGTGGATGCTGCAGGCAAGATTAGCGACGGCATTTGACCTGAATACACCATGTTAGAAAGCCGTATAACGAAGGCGCTTTGGTTGGCAGGAAGTCGATCATGTTCTGTCTCGAGAATCGTTTGAACGCATTATGCGCATCCACTGAAACGAGCGCGTAGTCCTCATCTTCACCTTTGCTGACGACCAGTCTCCGGGCTTCGTGTACGATAGAATCTAGTCCGCAGTGCACTCCTTTGGCCACCTGCAGTGGAGCGAGGTATTCCCTCGTGTCTTCCAATGCTTGACGTAGGAGCTTTTTTGTCACCAGTCGCCCCCAGGCCGTCCCAATTGCAATGGGGCGGATCTTGTCTGGCCGAGGTTGGATAGGCAGCAGCTCCCCAGACGATATAAGGGGGATTGCCTCATTTGGGAGGTCTCCATGAGCTAGTGTCGTCACAGCAGCAGTTAGTACCGAGATACCAGTCACTCCAGCTTTAGGGCTCACCCGTGTGTTGCCCAACAGCTGCTGGAGGCGCGGTGACATTCTGTCAGGGCCAGATGCGGAGTTGAGGTTCAGGTGTCGGACCGCGGGTAGAACCGATTCCTCCGAAATGTCCACCGGGAGCGGCAAATCTCTCGCTTCTACGGCTCTCACCGGAGACTGCGGTGCTGGATGCAGTTTTCGCAGGCTTTCGATAACTTGCGGGTCGCGCACGTCAGCAATGTGTGACTGTTGCAGGGTGCGAATTGCACCCCCATATTGCGCATCTGCAGCAAGCTGGGCTGCCCTGCGGAATTTCGCGTCGCGCATTGCGTCGTTCTGTAGGGGACATGGTCGGACCACTCGTTCTTGTTTTTTGTGGTGTGCTTGGATCGCCTCAGTCCACAAATCGGCCCATTCACCTGCAGAAGCGCGGCTTACTCGCTCACGGAGTGCTTGGCTTTGTCTTGTCTGGGATTGCCACCAGGCATCCCCCGCATTCACCATCGTAAGACTGCAGCGGGAAGTAGGTGTATCCGGAGGAAGGCAGAGTGGACAATGTCAGGATTCCGTGCATTGGCTGCGGCGCGAAAAAGTGAGATGAGTAAGATGGCGAGGCTATGCAAGCAGGTCCGGGGGATGCGGTCAAAGATGTCGGAAGGCCACAGCGGGCTGTGCAGCGCATCATGTACTGACGGAAGGAGAACATTCGACGGGGAATGCTCTTGGTTGCGGGTGGGCATATTTGCAGGGGTGTTGGGGAAAAGCAAAGCTGTGGGAGGGACGAGTTGCGAAATTCCTTAGTTCCCTTGTCTCCTGCAGTAGGACCACGGGAAAGCTTTGCCTTCCTCGTTTGCATTTCCAGCATGCCTTGGGAAGGGGCGCGGGTGTGGTTTGTACGCTGTTCCGTCGTCGTCACCGTGGTAGAGGGGTTCTTGGGACGATTAGAGTGGGTGTCCTTTGGCCGTGGGGCGACAGATCCCTTCTGTTGTGACGCGACCCTGGTGACTGTCTTGGCAGGTGTTGGGTCTGCACTTGTCTGGTGCTTGGAGCTTTTGCCTGTCACGGGTGGCATGGCATCCTCAGGTTCTTCTGAGGGCGCTGCAACTGTCTGGGGCTTGGAGGATTTGCCTGTCAGGGTGGCATGGCATCCTCAGGTTCTTCTAAGGGCGCATCATTTTCTTGTTGGTCGGGTTGGGTGTGTGGGGCCGTATCAGTTTTAGTCGCAGTGGGAATTTCAGGTCCGGAAGTAGTGTCCGTGGATGCTTCAGCGTCTGAGTCAATCTTTGGGAGAGCGAGGTTTTCGCATCCCGCGTAGAACTTCGTGATGAAGTTCTCTACAAAAGCATCGCCTCTTGGGAGGGTTGCTGCTGCTGCGTCAACGAGGCGGGTGATTGCTCCCGTCAGGGCTTTCCTGCTTTCCAGTGTGATCTCGGATGACACAGTTTTGAGCTTTGCCAATTCGCGCACAGCAGCGACGCAAGTGCAAACTTTCCATTCGATTGTTAGGAGCTCGGCGATGAGCCCAGAAAGCGAGCTAGTGGAAAGGCGAGCGCGCCAGGGTAGATGTTGGGGATCTCCCGGAGTATTTTTAGGAGATCTTGGGAGTCTACGGCGTAATGCACTACGATTGTCCTATCTCCCGATGTGAGGAGTGCGTGCTTGGGCAGGGATACTCCAGCTTCTTCAGCTGCGATTATCAAGCTTGCTTGTGCATCTTAATAGGCCGGCAGGGCTCCGCTGCCTGGAGGGCCTACGGAGAAAGCCAGCGTGGACATCGTGGGGGCCAACGTCGGAGGTAAGCATGTCATACCATTCAGGGGGACAGGTGCTTTCGGTGTGGGGGCGCGACTCCAGCGCGTTGGAGTCTCATCCTGCGGTAGGGTGGCCGGATCAAGCGATCCTGTTTGCAGTCGACAGAAATCGCGTACGGTGGAGGGGACAGTAGCAACTCGAGGGCTCATGTGAGCCTTCACGATTTGCACCCAAGAAGGCGGGCGCGCCTTAGCCTTGGCCTTGGCGGCTTTCTCCATTGCGGCGTCGGGATCGAGAATTTGTGGGAGCGTTGGAGGAAGAAGGTAAGAGTAGAGAAGACTTAAGTAACAGTCATCGTTTGGAGGTCAGGTGGTGGGTGGGGTATCTGCGCAGTTTTCGGTGATTCACCATGACCGCGGTTTAGTGTGGGAAAAACGCCGAGACACTTGTCTTGAGATTCCGGTATTCAGAGAGGAGGTGCTTCTGTTTACGATGGGTTTGAAAGTGGCAAAGGTAATGAAGAGCCTGAAGTGCGACCCAATTTGTCCGTACATGGCGATGGCGTTAGGTGGAAGGTCAATGCCTTTGGCATGACACGGCAGCGCATAGTATTCCGGTTTCGGCCGTTGCCCGCGTCAATACTGAGAGACCTCCATCTGCCTGGCTGCGATATGGCGCCGAGTGAGGGCCAACAATGGTCACCTCTAGTGAGGAGTTAGTTCTTAGCCATATAGTCAGACCTGCAGTGTACAGGATAGATACTCACTGAAGTAAAGTCTCTCTCGAGTCCTTATGCGCTGGGCGCAAATGAAGGGTCGTCGATGAAGAGCTCCAGTGCGAGCTGCTCGGCTCGACTCTTGTGAAGGTCCGCGGCAAAGACCCGCCTCCGGAGTACGGTGAGAGAAATAGCCGACCTTGTAAGTTCGCGGTATAGAATATCCCGACGACGGTTGGGGAGCATGAGATTGAGGATTATTACGTCTATGAGTATTGCGAAGCAATGCGTTCAGTGGAAGGAATGGGGAGGAGGCGCAAGGCGTGGGAGTTTGTGAAGGGTTTCAAGTAGCGGCATTTGTGAGCCATGCGATGCAGGATAAGGATTGAGCAGTGCGAATTAGGAGCGTGAAGGAAAGTGAAATGAGGTCGTGGGTAGATTGGACGAAGTTGACCGGGACGCACCGTATTTCACATCGTTTAATAAAGGACGCAATGAATGGGGCGCAGGTGGAGTTGTTTACTTTGTCACCAGGCCTCTTTTTGTCGGAAGAGGATGAGAAAGTTGGGAACAATTCTTGAAAAACAGTAATACACATAGAGGTATTTTCACGAATAGACCCAGACCTTGCCCCTAGATCTATTGTCCGATTCATCAAACAGCTAAGCAGGATAGGCGCAATAAGAGATGCGACGTCAATGTTACCTTCATCCTGCGAGGTCCTATGACCGACGAAGAGATATCATTTCGTATTCGGAAGGCGGTGGTGGAGGTGGGAGGACTACTTTCTGCTGCGTTGTCATAAGTGCTTGTTGGTGCGTTTGCTCGTCACGAAGCTCATATCTCCCTCGGGTTAGGTGAGTTAGGCCGTAGAGACCGGTCACCATGAAAGTGAGAAAGGGGAGACCGAAGCGGGTGAAATGATTCGGGGGGGGAGGCATTTCGGGACGTCTTCGATGAGAAATTGGGGTAAGCAGAGCGGCACGTGAAGGCCTGTGAATAGCCGCCTGCCGTAAACATTGTATCAACTGCATTGTGCTTTACAGTACGTGTGGTACAGTACAGTACGGAACACATATAATAAAGCGGAACGCACTTTAGTGAACAGTAACGTACAGTAGTGTCTCTGTACAGTTTCGTCTTTTATCATTGGTGTACAGTCCAAATGTGCAACGTTGCAAAGTACTTAAAATTAAGTTGGAATTAGGTGACTAAGCTCTGCGTGTTGCGGTGCGCGACAAATTACGGATGCTGTCTCTGTACAACTACAGTGGGGGAGCCATCATTTTTCCGCGAGCAGTTTGTGAAGTGTCGGATCTTGGGGTAATCGGTCACCTGCCGTATCGAGTGAGTTGGCGCCGTCCCGACATCACTGTGCCCTTTCCCTAATTTTGCGTCGGTGTGCCATTGACCAGACCCCGACCACTTGGCCAAAATTGAGTGGCTCAAATGGCCATCGCCTAATTGCAACTCCATACGCCATACTGTAAAGTAAGAGGCTTGCACCTAATTCGAAATTTGAACTTTGAGGAATGATTTGGTTCTTTAATTTTTGAAAAGTGCGGTTCGGCTATACCCTGGTGTATGCTAGAGACATGTTCAGGATAATGGGTAATGTGAGTCATGTGCCTAAATGGCTGGCTCGAAGCCTGTCAGCAGGCATGATGCATTGGACATCACTGCTGCTGCCGCATGCCTCTGGGTTATAACCCCTCGAACCGTCCCGTATGTCTCCATTGCCCTAACAGCCACATTCCGCATCACGTCGGTTAGCACTGCGTAGGCGTTTGGGTGCCAGCCCCGAGGGTGGATATAGGGATCGGCATGAGTCTGCTCCGTGCGGAGGTCGCGATAAAAGATTCATATCGTCTATGCTTTGCAGCCTTTGCCGCGTTGAGGGATGTGAGCGGGTTAAAGGTGTACACTCTCAACTTAATTCGACAAATGGATTTTTTTTCAAACAATAGAGACCGTACGCCCGCAGCACAGGAAACAAAAACTGCTTCCAAACTTCAGAAATTACTTGTCCAAAATTTGACGCAGAATTTCGAAATTACCACTTTTTGGCACAATAGAGAGCTTACGCAAACAGAATTCTGAAAACAGAATTTCGAATTTCAGAAATGAAATTACAGTCTGTAATTCAGTTGCAGAATTCTGCAATGTAGTCGTGAGAAAAATTGCTGAAATGTGGCAAGTTAGTGACCCGTGAGAAATAAATATGAGTAACCATGGACGAGTGACTCAAATTTTCGCGGGTACTCCAGTACAGTACCATTCTGTGACGTACTGTAGTCTGAGTGTACATCCGTCCTACCAGTATGGACGAACTCAGTAACATCATCGAGACAGATGCTAACTCCCTTCCACCTTCACCTGCCCCTGTCCCTACTCAGCCTGTTTCTGCTCCTGCGGTCACCCCCCCTCCCCCTCGCCCTACCCTACCTACAGTTGTGTGCAGCAATGTGCACCATCATACCAGCAAGAGCAGAGTTGCACGGGAGCAAAAAGGTCGACACTCGCGCTTCACACTAGAAAAAAAATGACCTTCACAAAACAGGGGAACTTTTTCTGTAAAAGCATCCAATGGCTCCTATCCCAAGGTCATTGCAGCAAAAGGACAGTGGATATGCGTTGTGAGGTCATGAGAAGTTCTACGCGAGGCCAGCCAGGAGGCATACTGCAGTGGACATAACAGCCACTGCAGCCTGCCTGTGCACAAGGGCTGCTTTTGTACTTCCTCGGAATATCCCTGAACACGGCGTACGCATCCAGGTGCCGCCCCCCAAGTGTGGATGTAGGGAATGGTGCGAGCCTGGATCGGGTGAAGTTGGCGATGACCTCCTTGTACTTTCTGAACTTCGAAGTCCTTTCCGCATTCATCGATGTCAGTGGGTCAAAAGTAAGGACTTCTCTGTTCGCAGGAGCAAGAGAGTTCACGCAGTTGACGTCGAAGTAGTCTATGCCCCCAATGCTTTCGATGGCGCGGATGTCCAACCTGGTCCGATGCTGACAGGCCTGGCGAGGTTTCAGGACAAGATACTGGCCGTTTTAGCCATATGCGAGTCTAGCTGTATCACCTGACAATCATACCTTGTAATGCGTTTTGGCCCGCGTGCGCAATGCATGAGATGTTCTCCGAACACGTCGAGAGTTTCCGGGCAGTGGTTCCTCGGACATGGTGTGCTCGGCGGGAAGGGCGGGGCTTGGCAGTAGTACTAAAGCCACAGATTAAAACGCAGGGAATCGATATGTGTTCTGAGACGCAGCCAGTGGGCGCAATGCATCCAGCACTTCGCTCCTGGAAGAGCCATCGACACCCGAAAAGCTCGGATCATAAAAATAATACTCCCATTTATCTGTATTGTTCGTCAATGCGTAAACGGCATTTTAAATTTCAGGAATAAATTTCAGAAATACTATTATGTAATTTATCATACTACATATTGCTGAATTTTTGCAGAATTCTGTTTTTGCGTAAACTCACGAATGACGCCTGCGCAGTGTTCAGCAAAAGCAAGAGTATTACTCCAGGAGGGCTAGGAGCCGCATGGTCAACATAGATCCGAGACATGGCGTCTCAATCTAACTTCACGCGTTCTGCTTGTCGCGGTCGCGCATACTCGCTAGGTGTAGCCATCGAGGCGTTGTGGAAAAGGCGTCGTGCTCCGCCGCGGTCAGTTTTTGGGGGCTCAAGCGTTCTGCTCTTCCTCGCGTCCCGTGTAGAACGAGATTTCGTGGAGCATGATCGCTTACTGCAGCAAAGTAACCGCATATCGATAAGCAGTTTTGCTTTCAACTTTAACGCGTACGGAGATCAGGAATGCTCTTTTAACTTTCGCTTCAGCAAACGGGACGTTGAGCGCATGGTAGCGGCCGCCGCATGGCCTAGCGGCCAGACAAACACGACGCGAAATCGATATTGCGTCACCCCGATACTCGCGACCTGTCTCGTGCTTCGCCGCATGGCTTCGCCAGCTCGTTGGGTAGATTTAGAGCTGATGCTTGGCAAACAAAGACCACACTGGTTTGAGATCTACTGGGAGGCCTTAGAGGGCATGTGGAACCTCCATGGTGTATTGTTGAGTGGTATGTCCACGTCCTTTCTATCAAAGCACGTGGAGCGCTACGAGAGTGCGATACATGAAAAATTGCACGAGATGCCGAAATGTGACGGCTTTATCGACGGAACTGTTATTAGAATCACCTGAACGAAGGGTAACAGACGTCAACGTGCCATGTATAATGGACACAAGCGCAAGCATGGGCTCAAGTATCAAGCCATCAATGCGCCATACGGTCTTATTCTACATGCTTGTGGTCCTATCGAAGGGCGGCGTCACCATTGGACGCTATATGTACGAAGCGAACTTGACGCATTACTGCCGTCTTTGCGTCAGGTCGGCAGTACGAAGTAATGAATCTATGAAGACGCTGGGTACAACCGCAGATGGTTTTTAGAAGTTCCTTTTCAGGGTGCAGCCCTACCTGCTGCCTGGAAAGCTTTTAACAGGGCTATGCTACCTACCAGAATCACAGTGGAGTGGATATTCAAGCAGGTAAAGATGCTTTTTACGATCGTGGACTTCAAGAGAAAGATGAAGCTCCTCGAAAGCCCCATAGGGTTATTATTTCTCTGTTGCATGTTTATTAGCAACTACCGGAACCTCATCTACCCGAACCAAATAGAACAGTACTTTGACTGCGCACCACTATCATTGGAAGAGTTCCTCAGCATGCATAATCAATAGATTAACGATCGAGCGGAAGATGCGGATGACAAAGTCCGCGAAACGAGCGTAGTGAGTATTAGCGGGGCCCTCCGCGAGGAGAAGCCAGAAAGATTCTCGGGTTGTCACCGAAATTTGGAAGCATCGCGGAGGCAACAAAAAAGAAATTCCGCTAACTTTTGCGGCGACTGGAAAGCGCCGAGTAAAGTCTGCAATTTCTTCAGTTCCATCTCGTTGTTTTCCTGACGCTCTAGGCGACGCTCTTCTCGGTCTTTAGCGAGCTCTTCTTTCTCTAAGTCGAACTTATGTCGGTCGAAGGCGAGCTGCTCACGCTCCAGACCGACCCTCGCCAAGTCCGATTCTTTCAGGGACTCCCCAAACGCGGCAAGTTAACCAACAATTGATCCTCTGCTCTTCTTTCGCCTGATTCTCTTACTCTTGTGATTACTTCCGGACTCGCTTGCAGAATCTTCTTCGTCGCTTCTGTAGTCCGGCGACAGCTTGTTATTGGCGGAAACGGACGCAGCGAGTAAATCTCGTCCTATTTTCTCCTTTTCTTCGTCTTCCTTCGCCTTTATCTCCTTCTTTGTGTTCTTCTCCTTCTTCAAATCGTTCTTGGCCTCCCGCATTTAGAGCAAGAAGTTCTTTTAGTTCACTGAGCTCGCCGCTACCAATGCCAGAACGCAAGGTGGTGAGTCCGTCCTCCTTCAAAGGCCTCTTGGAGACGGTCATACCGGTCTTGACACTGCTTCCAGATGACTTTGCAAGTAATGTTGTCGTTCTCGTTGCAGCGGTCAGCGACATCCTCATAACGATCTCTGGCCTGCCCATACGGAGCAACGTGAGCTTTTGCCACTGCAACCTCTCGAACAATTATGAGTTCCTCTGTAGCAGTGTATTTAGAGCAACGACTGCTGTTGTTTCGACGTTCATCTTCGGCATATGAAGAGAAGGGAGCGGTTTCCGTCGACGACAGGTCGGAAAAGACTGCCGTCGTTGTGTGTAGTGCAGGGGAAGGACCGGTGGCGCGAAGTAAGATTGCGGTGCAGGGGAAGAAGGGGTGACACTGGCCGTCATAGTATTGGGTGTCTGGTCGTCTACCTCTGGTCGAGGTGGAGAGAGGGAGGTTCCTGCCACAGTGTGTTATTCATGGCGGGCTCACTCTCTCACGACCTCGTGACAAAATGGGCAAATTTCGGGCAAGACTGTCACGAGCCAGAAGAAGAATTCTGTGAAAGTGCGTTCAGTGTAATTTTTATTTGTCAAGACCTGCATTTTCTTTTGCTCACAAATGTGGGCCTAAGGTCTCAAATGGCCACAATCCTGACCATCGACACCGAAAAGACCCATCTCTCGTCAAACAACCTCCACTCGCGGGAACCAAACACTTTGTCTCCGCCAAGCAAAACGCACTGCATAGTCAACCCACGCCTTCTTTACGCAAAGTTTGGCGGAAATGAAAGTAGTCGCAAGTAATTATTACACAGAAAGATCAGACGTTCCCATTACAGGTGGATACCCCATGGTCTAACCAGTGTCATGGGCCACAGACGCTGAAACCATTGGTAACAATAGAATCATCAACAAACAAAGAACAGAATGAGCAACAATCGAGACGACCTCGAGACTTACAAAAAAACTTCAGGAAGCGATACTCGATCGCTTCCAATACAGTGACAAAACATGGCTGGGACTATTTCAGAGGTATGGCGTCAGTGTTTCCCAACTAGGAAGGTCGTACAAGTGTTGGTTTCTTACCCCGAGGGACTTACAGCCTGTTAATCCTCGAGACATTCATTTAGTACTCAATAACGAGCAGACTCTGAAGCCTATCAAAACAATAAGAAAAGACAATTGATGATAAGGTCGCATACTTTTCCGCAAGTAACACTCCGCTGACAAAACTAGGAACCCTTAATCTCGTACAGCAATAACTCGGTCTTCTGCCGTTGTATGAACAGAAGAAAATCAATATTATGGAAAACAGGCCATCTCTCAAGTTTACAAATGACTTTATGAAGAAATATGGGTTTGAGCACTATGCAGTGTATGGAGTAGAGGGAAAAGTTGTAGAGTCGTTTAATGAAGAGGATGTGTCTGAGGACATCGCGAGAGTTCAGGCTGCTATGGATCGTTACAGCATTCGTAATCCACGGTACATTTTCAATATGGACCAAACTGGGATCTCGTTTGAAAAAATGGTTGGCAGATCTCTGCGTAAACGGGTTTTTTTCCGGGAAAACAGCTCTATCGGAAGACATTAACGACAAAAGGAGATCCCAATAGAGACACGTTAATGCCGATCGTTTCCGCTGCTGACGAAGCATTTAGAAATGAAATTATTTTTCCCGAGAAACTTCCCCATTACAGGTTTGTTCGAGGGGAGTACGAAACACTGCGTAGTGTTTTTATGAATGTGTTGCTATTTAATCGACCTGTTCCGGCTGCTGATTAGGATATTGTATTCGAATGGGCCAAGTTTTTTGTTGACGGAACTTCGTTTCTACTTTCCAAGAACCAGTATCTTTTGCTGTTCGTCGACGGTTATATCGGAAAATTCAAAATTGTACTCTAAATCTATTCAGGGAGAACAATATCGTTTCTCTTACCCTTCCGGCCCACAAATCTCACGGGCTACAACCGTTACATGTGTCCGTGTTCGGACCGTGCAAGTCATATATGCAAGAAGAATTACACAGAGTGGCTAGGATGAGGAACTGTTTGAGTGATTTTGATGTAGCAACGTGTATCAACATCGTTCCAAATATCCGCGGCGGGTTTGTGATGAGTGGAATATGGAATATTTCCGAGAAGCGAGCGGATATGTCTGCATTGGATGTATATTTTGCTTCAAATTGAGCAAAAAATGTTATTTATATCTACTTGGTTTCATATTTTTGCGTGAGTCACGTAGCTTAATGAGGGAGGCTTTTGTAGATGAAGAAAGTCGCATTCATATTGATACCAGGACAAGAGTCAATTTGACATCGGAAGTTGTAGTGAATGCTCTTCTTCAGAAAGAAGCAGATTGACAGGCAAAGCAGCCTAGAAAGGAGCTTGCGGTCGAATGTGATGAAGCGGCTGCCAACTAAGAACCCTGAGAAGATCTGCAAAGGCTCTTGGCACTCTTAAACAGACTCAGTTCTTTGCGAAATAAATTGAATCGTAGTAGGGACTCGATAAGAGTTCGACAGACTCTCGTGGTCCAACAATGACGACTCGGCACTTCTCAGAATAAATTTAAATTTTTTTTTGTGGACCATGGCACATGTCACATTAGTTGATCCTCGATTAGGACTCAATGAATGAGGTTGCTGATTGCTCTCTCTAGCAGCCGCAATTTACGACTAGTAAATGGTTTTGACGTCGATGGGTCGGCGGCTGGGTTGTCTCAGAATAGCGCTTAGAATGGTCAGAAAACATGCTATATTGGCTGATAAATAGCCATATTGGATAGAAGGTTGCCCAAAAAATACTGTTTTCGAGTTAGGTGCAAGCCTGTTACTGTGCTATACAGTACCTGAAACTGTTAACATTACAAGGAAACATAAAATTTTACGTATTATTTACAGTCCTGTAGTGTAGCCATTTTATCCTAACTACTATTTCTATCCTACATAGCCTATGTTTTATCTACCTTATTGTACTTTTAGCGATGCTTGCTAGGATTGTTTTAATTTAAGGATCTCTAGAACCGTCCCAAGAACTATCCGCTAGGGAATTTAGTTAGTACATGTAGTTAATAGATGTGCTGGAGATATTCTACGGCATCTATTGACTATAAAAGGCCTCGCCGCCTTGGGCCTTGAAGTAAACCAGTATCAACAATTTTATCCTCAACCTACTCAACAGTATACACTAGCGAAAACGTCCAAATTTCTTTCAGGCTCGCTACTAACCCCACTCGTCTGCTTTTTATACTCTAACTTTTGAATTTTCGCGACAGGAACCGTCTCTAAAAATAAATTTAGCCATACGATTTGACACCTGGATAGCAGTCAGGTTTTAACCATACTTATCTTGTGTTTCGTCACTCGAAATTATGACCAAACAAAAATTGAAGTAACTTAGACCCAACAGTCTGGCTCACAAACACATCATTTGAAACAATAGTCAATGTTTACCTAGACTCATCAGTCTGGTTCGCATGGATATTATTGGACGCAATAGTCAATACCAACCTAGACACAGCAAAATTATAAAATTCAGCAATATGAGAATCATATGTAATGTTGGAAAGAACCTCAGGTTATCCAATATGTGGTCAGCAGACGTCCTTTCCACTAATGGACTTATGTATGGACTCTAATATAAGGAAATTAGGACCACACGATTAATAATGTAGGGCTACCTAGAATTGAAGTTCTTTACAAATACCGTACTTGACCCCATCCTGTCAAGTTATCTATCTTTATTTTTAAGTGTTTAGTCCTCCTACATGGTAGCATCGCTGAGCCTCAACAGCCGTTAATCTAGCATTTCCTCCAACGCACCGTCAAGAACTCGGGAGCTCCCGAATTGCAGTTTTAAGATGCACTCGCCACTGCACCGCCGATTTTAAGCCGAGATATATACATAATTCATTCGCAAGGGAAAGTCTACTGGATTTGAATCTGTCGTCCAAAGCAAGACCACGCCGCATCGATCGCTTTTGATTTCTCAAAGGAATTCTAGTGCATAGTTCAGAATCTAAGAAACACGCCCTAAAACCGTCTATTCTTGTCCGTCACCGCCTTCTATGGGATACTAATATAAGCTATCCGATTTATAAATTTGGATTGCCTTAGGTCTTGGAATTCTCTTTCTTGTTATCGCTATCGCTATCCTTTGTAGTTTAGTGTATTTGGACGGTCATAGTCTCAATCGCAAATAAGAAATCATTGAAACTCCGCAAACCAAACCACACCTAGCTCTCCAGTACCCGTATCTCGTAAGGGGGCAGATCTACCATCAGGGGCATCAACTTCAACCTCATGCGGCTTCAAGATCTTGATGATATTATGCCTTGGCCCTTCTCTCACATTCTTTCCGTACGTTACCATATCAAGGAACCTGAAACAGGTCCCGAAGGTATGATTACGAATTATCTTTATGAGTTGTTGGAGTTTGACTTCCGTAAATACCCAACCCCTGATGAACACTCAAATCACTTCAATTGGTTTTTCCGTGAACATAGGGTGCCGTAAATGTCCAAGTTCTGGCAAGACACTCTTTACAGAGCCTTTGTTCGTTAATGTAACTGGAAGTAACCTATTTAGCTTAATTAAAGCAAATTACGATGTATCTTAACTATCCTCCGTGACCATGATGCCTTTTAGCTTGATAATGTTCCTGACCCCGAACCAGAAGACTCACTAGGTGACGCGGACCAAACAATGGAACGAAGAACTGACCCATCGACAATAGTAATCAACAACAGTATTTGTGCCATCATCTCCTTGTTTCAAAATAACAAACTGAATTGAGACAAAACTGAAGCTTTCCTGCAAAACTTTCAACCCATTTTGGCTCAGATGGATGTCTCAGTAATTTCTAAAGGAAATCTTTCCAGTGCTCTCTACTTCTTATTGGACGGAAAAACTGGTCAAGTAGCGTCCAGATTGGATATCGCACGCATGTCAATTGATGACTTCGTTAAAGCTTCCAAAAAAACTTGTTATACAAACCAAACATACTGAAGAGGAAGAAAAAACGATATAATCAGGTTATCTACTCAAAAATTCGACGCAAAAATCAAACAGAGGATAAGGCCGCTAGAAATTGCATTGAGTACATCAAACCCCATCAGAAGGATATTTATCCGTATTTTTGACCGATGAAGCTTTCTTGGAACGACTGTGTAGAATATTTCATCAGCAACCCCAGTGCAGATCTTTGTAAGAACGTTCTTTAGCTGGGATGACGCCACAGACCTTCTCCGAGCTACCGCCAAATGCTACCGCAAACGATTATGGGAGGAACCGCAAAAAACACATGTTGCTACTGGAAACTCACTTTTGCCGCTCAAGCACCATAGCGCACACAGGTACCGACCATAAAATTAAATCTTGTGGCTGCCTTCTTCGCTAAGACGCCACCACCACTTCGTCATCGTCGACCTTTCCGGTACCGCAGAGTTTACCGCTCGAACTTCAGAAACCGGAACTATACACTGTATAATAACCGTTTTGACAACTGGAGACTTCCCAAAGTGCTGAATATGAATCTCTCGAAACGAGGATGCTATAAATGCGAACAGGAAGGACAAATACTGAGGGACTGCCCAGAACGAGAGAAGTATCTCTGACATTTCTACTTCATAGAGTAGCTTGGGATTGATGCTTAGATGTTCATTGCCGCCGTCGATCAGGAACTAACCGATGAACTACACGAAGTTGCAACCTGCCTCAAAGAAAATGATCATTTCGATGACCAAGATACCGACACCGAGGAACTTGACACTTGGATTTGCGATTTGCTTGATGCTTGCATCATTAGATGATTCCAAAACAAAACTACCAGTGCTTCCGGGAGGACCTAGTTCTACTCAGCCTTAGCCGCTCTCGCCGAGTATTCAATCTTCAGTATCTTCCGTACCGTATGTCACATGTTGATCGACACCGGAGACCCCAGGAGCATCTGCACTGACCTTTGACTAAAGGATGCAAACCAGACCCCTTGCAAGATCATTATACTAGCAACTCAATTTAAGCGGTTCCGAATTGCAGGAAACCAATTCAAAGCCAAACATACTGCGTACCCAGTTTCCAAGATCCAAAATATACACCGAAAAGAGCACAGTTTTTGTCAAGTTGTCTCCATTTTGCCGAACACTCCGATTCCGTTCCATTTTGGACTTCACACGCAACGCAAACTATCATATGACGTTTGCCTTTGCGAACTTGGAGCAAGCATATCAAGATAAAAACTATTAATCATCTCTTCCCTCTTGTGTTGAATTCTCATATAAGGATACGAGGATACGGATCCTAAATTCGACTGAGACCCATTCATAAACACATCGCTGGACATTACTGATCTAAAGTTCAACGCTTTCTTTGAAGATTCTCCCAACCTGGAACAAACCATGGACACAATCGACATCACCTCTGGCGCGTCAATTCCAATCCACAATGTCGGATATGCACCATCCACTCTTTCCCCTACCGAAGCGCCAATATCCTCTACGCAGGACTTTTATCCGATATCACCGTGGGAACGAGACGATTGGAGGTCAAATAAAACTCTCGAGAACTTCAGTAGACTGCATGAAGTTTTACGTCACCTGAACTAGGAATCAATAATCAACCTCTATCGAAAACAAAAAGAAGGACTGCAACTACCGAAGCCGTTAAGAGATCAAGTCTCAGCCCACCTTTGCGAGCCATGTGCCAAACATGTTCAACTGCCTCGGAAGCCCATGCTCGCATTTCTGCCGCCGGTCTCTCCTAATGTGGCAGTAACTCTCTAAATCATGCTCCGCAAGATTTATAACGTCAAGGATCCCTTCTTGGCTAAGCATGATGCAGGCGAAATGATGATCAGACTGAAACACCTAGACGGTGAATCAGCAAGGAAAGCCTGTAACTCTCATTGTTTTCTATGGTTATTAATTTTCGACGCTACAACCTTAACGATTGTGGACCGCCGCACAATCTTGATCAACGGACACATATAATCTAGCCTTCGTTGGTTTGAATCTTAGCTCTGTCTGATACCAAAGAAATAACCATGAAGTGTTGGCACCGATGAGAGATCCCATCGATTTCTTTACGGTGCCGTCAACATGTTGCTTTCTACTTCAGGATTTGACAAAGGTCATAAGTTCGAGAGATTAACCCCCGAAGATGAAATATCTCGGAACTTCGTTTCGCACACCAACCGGATCACAGTATTCCCTGCTTCTATCACTTCGAGGTAATGCAAAAAGTTTTCCAAGAAAAAAACAAAATATTCCCCAACTGTCCAAGCTCGGATTCCATTCATGGAAATAGAAAGAATCATTGCTGAAAAGCTCCGCGCCAAACATGTCATCTCTGAAGCTCTTGAATTTCCTAGACGAAAACTTCTCGATCTCATTCTGTTCAATATCGGACAAATGGTTTGGTTCTACAGCAAAAAGCTTGCCCGGAGAACGAACAAAGTCGCACTAATTGACCCTCCGACTATCTTCGTGGTATATGAAAACAAGCTTTTCCTCACTCATTAATTGAGGGGTTCGACCATAATTCAGATGACTATAGTTGCCGCCTGAATTGTTTGACCAAGATGACGCTTATGGTGAGCTCTCGGTGATGGAAATGACACGTGAAAACTCATTATATCCACAGCCGAAAGGCAACTCTGATGCGAGTAACATCTACTCTGAGGGAAAATAAACCTATTGACGCGTTCCAATTTCGGACCTCGTCAATGCTTTGTTCATCTCAAGCTCAATTACGGAACCACAAACTTACGCTTTTGTCACGGATGACCACAGCTTAATGCCCAAAACGTACGACAAGGATCTTGGTACCACTGATTCTCAATTTTTCTTCGTAACAACTCTACAGGAGGTCAAGAACGTTAAGAAAATCTCCAAAGAGGATCAAGAAGTCTTCAAGACAGACAAGTTGGACGAGCTTAGAAGCAGAACAAGTTCAGCTTATCAAGGCTGATGAAGTGCCACAGGAATGTAATTTCAGCCGTTCATATGCGTTTTAATGATCAACTGCTCACTGAACACTGAGCCACCAGTCGTACACTGCCCTCGACTGGTTAGTGATTTACACCTGTCTAAGTTCCGTCACTATTTAGATGTAAATTCACCTACCGTAGCACTAAACACTCTGCGTGCTCCCTTGCTATAGTCCCGAAATGGAAGCTGCATCTTCAGGATCATGGTGATCAATTGGTACTTTTTGTTAGGGATGTCACTAAGTCTTACTTGTAAAGCTCCCCTCCTCAATGAATCGTCTATTATCAACCACCACCGGAGTTCTTCTAGAAGTACCCGACAAGGGAGGATTTGTTTGGCGAGCATACATTAAGATCTATGGCGACACACAAGCTGGCAGGTATTTTATATAAAACTTTCGTCCCATGGTATTGCAACAACAACCTGGATTACAAACAATCTTTTTATGGTCCAGATGTATTTTTTAGCCCTACCTAACCCGCCACGACTCTTCCATACGCCGATGATGCTGTCAACGCTATGCCCAAGTCGATGATGGAACGAGAAGCCGAAATAGAATCTCGTTTCAAATGCAGAGATAGGCAGTTAAATCCTGCGAAATTCAAAGTTTTGGATATCCAGGAGCATGGTTTGAAGAGTTTCCGGTCACAAGAAGCTTATTTCAAGACGTAGTTGAAGTGTTTAAACACTTCAACTACGTTACTAAAAATGAACTGCAACGCTCAATAGCACCTGAAGAGGTCACTTTACTTCACTTGGATGCCGAAAAGCTCGCTTGGATATCAACTGGTACCTGCAATAAGACAGACTTCTTCGCTAGTGTGGCACTGCAACGACCCAAGGTCAGATTAAGCGCCGACTTTCGCTTCTGGTTGAAACTAGCAAGGCACCCGCAATGGAATAGAACGGAAATCTAGCACTTTTGGCTTACGTTTCACTGGATCAAGATTCTGTTCACATTCGCGTTTACTCTGACGGCGAATTTCAGAGTTTTACAAAAAGAACTCCCAATTTGGATTTCTTATCGCCCTCTGTGATCAAAACGACTGGTTCAATTTGCTCCTCTGGAATAGCTGTCGTGCCCATTGCCGACCTGCTTCGCCCGAAAGATCCGAGCTCTCGGCATTCGATCATTCCCTTCGTTGTATCAAGAATCTCCGCATCATCGTATTCCAACTTCTTCACCGCGAGGTCGCTATTATACTTTATGTAGACACTCAGAGTCTTTGATATATCACTATGAACGATACCGTGCCCTGAAAACTTGGAATAAGTTTGATATATGAAATTGGAAACAAAAGGAAAGGAGAAAGAGTATGGTATACTTTAGTTGTACCCTTCTTTGGTTATTAACGTTTTTATAATTCAGACGCCCACTTGCTTCAACTTAGAAGAAGTTATAATGTTGGGGAAAGCCTCAGGTTAAACAATGTGCGTTCAACAGTACAACTTCCTGTCCAATAAATGAATTATGTTTGTACTCTACTGTAAGGAACTTACAACCACACGATTACTAATGTAGGGCTACCTGGAATCAAAGTCTCATATAAATACCGTGCTCGACCTCTTTCGGTCAAGTTGTCGATCTCTTTATTTTTAAGAGCGTACTCCTCCTAAATGTAGGCAGTAGTAAACTCCATGTAAAAAAATTTGTGAGGAAAATCGGAGAAAGTTTGTCTATCAGGGCGAGAGAAGAAAAGATAAAGTTAAAACTTCAAAAAACTACCATAAAACAATCAAATACTGAGATCAAAACAAAAGATTGTCAGAGTAAAAAGGTGTAAATGAACAAAATTAAATACGAGCTGTACAGGAAAAATGTATATTTGATTGAATTGCCGTCCCTGCGACAAAAATTCTACTAGTTGGACCGATTAAGGCCTTAAAAACGTATAAGTCTTAGTAAAGTGGTGATGGAACAACTTTTGTCAAAATATCAGCAGGTTATTTCGAAAAATCGATATTTTGCAATGTCACAATATTTGTGGATATGAGTTCCCAAGCATGATTGAATTTCAAGTCTATGTGTTTGGTTCTTACAGAAGTTGACAATTTGTTTGCCATGGACTGAGCAGAGGTGCTGTCCATAAGAAAACCAGTTGCGGGGTACAGCAAATTTGACCTCCACTGCTGAAATTGAAAAATTACCTGATCCAGCTTTCCGATCCAAGAGATACCTTTCGCGCAGGACTAAAGCCCTACATATTCTGACTCTGTTGAAGAAAGTGAGAGAATAGATTTTCTCTTGCTTCTCCAGAACACGGAAGCATTGTTGATGACAATGATAAAGCCAGTGATGGATCTTATGGTCTCTCTACACCCCCCAGTCGGCGTCGACAAACGCAACGAAGGAATCCGCAGTCACATCCTTATTTTACTGAGAGTAAAGTCTGTAGTGCTTTGTCGTAATGAAGTATCTCGTAAGATGTTTTAGATATGTGGCATGCCTTAAAAAGGGTGCATGGAGGTGCCAAGCAAGAGCAGAAACTACGGAATGGTACTCGGCATGTAAAAACGGAGATAAAGTATGCTCATTTTCGTAAACTGGGAGAATATCTGCGTTAAGCGGAGAGTTTTGCGTGTACTATTGGCTTTTTGTAACCAAAATAATTGCAAGATGCCAGATAGATATTGGGTTTGATCGGCCTTAATGGAGTCTCGATTCCGAGATGTTTTATATCGGACAATCTATTCAAGAGATCCGAGGAGCTTGATATCGAAACGGGCAGAAAGTTTATGTTTGAAATATGATATAGGCTCGTTACTGTTAGAAGTAAAAGCAATATCTTGTACTAAGATTGTGAGCAAAATGAACTGGGTTTTGCTTCGAAAGGAGCATAGAAGGGCATCGGAGTGAGAAGGATAAAAGACCCATGACCGGAGAAAAGTTTTACGAAGAGAGCTCCAAATTTCTCCAGCTTGCTTTGTGCCGTACATGGACATATCAATTTCAGCGACATGACCAGGCTTGAAAGTTATTTTTAATGATCTGTTTGTTGTTCCATAAACATTAGTACGTCGATTTTTCCGTATAGTTACGCGTCGGAAACATCATCTCCTTCCAAGTATAGGTAATGTTCAGCCGCAAACGCAATGATAATTCGGATTGATTCGTGCATGGCCACTGGAGCGTATGTATTTGCGGTATCGGAGTCAAAGTGAGGTTTTGGATTGTCTACTCGAACAAAAATGCGAGACTTGTGCAAGAAAGATCCGTCTGGCATCGGCTCCAAGCTGAAATTACAAATAAATGGGACTATCCGCCTCGAACTGTTTCGAGAAACTAATTTCCATATTAAACTTTGGAATAAAGAGTTTAATTCTCGATCAATCGCCGCTGCTCAATTGGGATTCTCACAATCTTGTGTGAAAGAACGTGGAAAGCGGGAATCATAGACATTTTTGTTCGAGAGGAAGGGTGGTTGGTTACAAGATGGTTGCCGCTGTTAAAGCTGATGTTAAATTTTCCTCATCATCGTAGTGAACTATTCCTTGATATTGCATCCTATCTTTTCCTAAGGCCTCCAGTTCCATTTGTCGCGATATGCTATCCATGAAATATAAAAGTACTGTAAGTTGAGAGAAAGTTAAAGGATGTGAATCCTTGGCTCGAGTAATGATTATTTTTGACGCAGATAGCGTAAATTCTCGGAACAGAGAGAATCGCTCTCAATACCTATGAAATTTCCAAAAACGATGCGGAGCAAAATCTTTCACTGTGGGGTAGTTTTCGAGCGGTAGACACAAGGGTAGTCTTGCTGACGGAATTCAGGAATATTTGAGAGGTAAAATTTAATTTATGGATTACATCACGGAATCGGGAGTCTCCAGGTTTTATCTCTGTTGGATGTTGCACTACTATGCAGCCAGTTTAAATGGTAAATACCTTACCCAGAGAGACATTGGGAGTTTGGTTTCCGTCAAAAGAGCTCTAGACCTGCTTCAGTGCTCCTGAATGAGCCTTTCTGCATCCCCGTTACTCTCGGCGGCATAAAGCGGTGTGTAGTCAAGATTTATGCTATGCTTATGTGCAGAATTTCGTACATGTTCCACTTTTTTCCCCTGCCCCTCTTTTTTAATATTTTTTAGTCTTTTTCGACCATTGAACTCATTCTCCGAAAGATTGTGGTACTATTCGAGACTTTGAAGTGTTTCATCTTTTGATTTGAGCATCAAAACATCAGACTTTCCAGTATATTTGTAAAAAATGCTCACAATATATCGACTTCCGCCGACAATTGGTGTGACTGGACCATAGATATCAATTTGGTTAAGGTGAAGTGGGTGATTTGAAATAAATCCGCTCGACCGAATAGGGACTCGTCTTGCCTTTTTACTTGAGGCAAGTAATACCTTTAGACAAGAAATATACAGGAGTTGTAGAAAAAATCGACCAAATTGTGGCATGGATGGTAGCATTATGTATCCATCTGGGCTCAGATATCCATTATTTCCGTACTATTCCAGTGTAATACTCTTATAAGAGCCTACAGGTGTTACTGCCGTGGAAAGTTGGTCCTTCGCATCTTTAAACATGGCAGATTTGTATAAGTCATCTCTTTTCGGTATTTCCCGTACTAGAGACCAGTTATTTTTCGTCGAGAAATAAGCATTCATTGAACTGCTTAATGGTATCTGTGAATGTAGTGATAGACTCCGAGCTCAGCGGATCAACTGACAGTATGTTGGAGTAGAATTGAGGGCTGTAATATGCTTCATTTATCATACAGTCGCATACTGGTATACGAACTAGTCCTTTTCCAAAGATTTTCGAAAGTCCTGATGCAGACTGGGCATTTTGAGGAAGTAAACGAGAATAGGGGATGAATTACTTTCGAGAATAGAAGGACTGTTTTGTCGCACCTGGATTGAAAACTTCGCGGAATTAAGCGAGAATAGGGGATAGATGACTTTCGAGAATGAAAGAAATGGTGTGTTGCGATCCTTGGAGAACTGATCTGTTCAATTGTCTAATTTAATGGCCCTATCTGCCACAGAAATGGCAGGTTCGTTTACCGATGCCATTTTGATTACCATTACCGAATCCACGGCGGCGGTGGCCACATCGGTCACTCGTTTTGCGTAGACCTCTATTTCCTAGTTAACAGCTTCCATTGGCTATATTTTCCTTTGGCTCCTGAGTAATGCTGTTACCGATCTGTGGATTTATGGTATTGGATCGCCGAGCAAGTTCAGCTTGAACGGCACTCACAATTATTTCGAATTTAAGTTCCTCTAGACTTGAAAGCATGGCGAGTGAGGCGAAATATGGTTGCAACGGCCTCAAAATTTTTGAAGTATTTTTTTCTTCAGAGAGTTCATCATCGTATGTCGAAAATTCTCCAACCACTGAGAGAAAGGAGGCAAAATGCTTTTCAAAAATTCCCGCTTCGTTGAAAATCAGGCTGTCGGGCTTCTTTTTGCAATTAGAAATGACTTTCGTATTCGATGTTGCGAAAATTCTTTAAAGATCGGCCCATAGATCTCTCGCAGTTTTGTCGTCTTCATCAACGAAGGCACTTGTCGGGACTCGACGAAATATACAATTCAATAATTATTTTATTCTTTTCGATTGCGTTCTTAATTGCCCATGAATCAACAACGTCACTCGAGCTTGCAAGTCCTGTCGGTCTCGGCTTGGATCCGACCAGTAGGGGATCTGATCGGCGCAGATATGCCTCCATTATAGGTCGCCATTGAATAGTGTAGGCGGGAAAATTCAACTTAGGCGCTTTGTTGACAGTGTCATTATTCTCACCCCCCGACATTTTGAAGAGATACTTGGTGACTAAGAGAAAACTCTTCGTAGTGAAAGTACTGTGTCTTGAAGTTGATTCCTTGGAAATCGGCTGAGTTTCTCTTTTGGCTATATGGTCATTCTCAGTAGTTCACACAGTATCAGGCGCTGCAAAAGACTTCCAGTAGGTATTAGCTCTTAATAGGCTTCCTAAATAAAATAAGGAAGCAACTCCACAGCATTGAGTTAAGGTCAGTAATCAGTAATGTTATTAAATGTTTCTTTCCCTTCCAAAAGGAACATTTGTCATATGCTTGGCAAACAATTCATAAATTCAAAGCCAAAGACTTGGGTTTTTGTAAAACAGTTTTCTGTTCCCATTTAAGAGAAATTGTTACCGTAGTATTACATAAGATTGCAATTTTCCATCCCCTTTCACTTTATCTTAAAATACATCATTTTTTAGCAGTGCTCGAATACTTTGGTGAGATTTGAGGTATGTTCCTCGTTAACATTCTCATTCATCGTCTGCCAAAAATTCGGCCTTGCTATTAACAAGTGGGGCCACTTGGTCCCTGAAAATAGGGAGCCTCTAGATTCTCTACAAGTTCCCAAACCACTCTTCAGCTTGAATTATGTGTGGTAATACAATTGTTGCGGATCTCTTCTTTTCTGTTCATTACCTAACACCTGTTTCTGATGCTAATATAAATTTTAAGCAATAGAAGTACAGTATAGCCAGCTGAATTAATATTTTCCGGTATATTCATGAGGAATTACCTCGTGAAATGAAGTTTCCGTAACTTGGAATGTTCAATTTTTCTGTCGTATCCTGACTCAGAACTCGATCCAAGTTGGAATGTGTTACGCTTGTCATATTTTAGACATCAAATTATTCAATTCTCTTTTATAAATCACTTCCACCTTTCTAACCAGCAAAGTATTACAGAATACAGACATCTACAGGAATTTTTCCGCCCCGAAAGAATGCGAGCCAATCCTCATTCTATTTCAGATACATTTCAGATTCGAAGATGCCATATAGAAACAGTCTAGACAACAAAGCATACATTGAAGCGCCTACCATAACTGTTCCATACATGACCGGTTCTTTATAAAATAATATTCTGAACCAATCTTGTGCGAAAATAGTGAGTAAGTGTCTCATTGACTGGGCGGCGGCAGGTGTGCCCGGTCAAATTCCAGAAGTCTACCAAGCCTTATTGTTGGAGAAGAGAGGTTTTTATTCAGACGTGCCTATAACCTTGTAGCACTGCCTGGTCATGATAGACCAAGGGAAAGTAGAGGAGGTAGTAACTGTGTGAAGGTGATCAAGGATGATACCTTTTCCTACACATTTTAGCCCTCTTTCGTGGCTTTATTTGCATAAATTAAAGCTATTGATCAACTTTCGGATAGTTTGTAGAAAACTGGCGAAGTAGCTGGAAATGAAACGATCCGAAGTGGCAAAGGCATTGGTGCTAGTAATCTGATCCCCCATGGACACTACTGTAGTTTACAATATATCTATCTATGTTTTGCCGATAGTGAGGAATGAATTTCCATGCAGGATGTCTGATGTTGCAACACTGATGTTGCTATAGTTCCTGTAGCCATGACCTATTGCAAAGATGCGCGAGCAGAAGAAACTAAGTTCTGATATGGATGCTTGTAAAGAAATTGGTTGAGCATCTCGTGTACACCTTCGTGAAGAATTTGGAAAGGTTCCCATGCAGGCGGCCCATTTGCTAAATCACGCCACTTACGTTGAATAGCACATAGCTTAGATCGTTTGTTATAGGCGAGCATCTTGATTATGGTCTCGTAGTGCGGGCTGTTGCTATCAACAGTCCGTAGACGATCATCAGTATCGTTTACATTTGAGTCAGAAAAAACTTGAGACGAGACTTGTGGACTACTTTCTTCTTATTAGTTACCAGATTTCTCACAACAGATACAAACGAATTCACGGTACCAATGATTTTATCAAAACCTTGCCATTGAACCTTGATCTTTTCACCGGAACTGGACAGAATCTTCGCTACTAATACGTACTCCACTATCTCAAAGTTCACCGCTTGGACATTATTTTTAGCGTTATGAGAATCAATTGAATACATCCTATTCTTGATTCTATCTTCATTAACACTGCCGTGCAAAGGATCTAGGGATTTCATCAGAGAGGTGATGTTAAACACCTGCTGCGCATTTACGAAGTCAGTGGATCGTTCCTTAGATCTTTTAGGTGCTAAAACTGAAGTTAGTGGGGTTCTGGGGCAAATTAATGTAAGAGCTGTGATATGGGCAATGTTTTTCATTGAAGCTCGCTGGGTATGGTGCAGGACGCTTTGAATGAGGTGAATTGTAGCCGTCCATTGGCCTTCAGGAAGACGAAACTCCGAAATTAATACCGTAGTTGCACGTAACACTTCTTTGCATACATGCTCCACGGTACCATTTGCTTATGGGCAGTTGTTGATGGTAAAATTATGATTAGCATGCAGCTTGCGATTAAACAAACACATGAGCTCATTTTTGAAATGTGGTCCCTGGTTGGAGTTCCATTGCAATGATACATCGGGCAAAGAAAACCAGTTCATAACACAGTCCGCAGCATTTTCTGCTGTAGCATACTCACAAGGGTAGAGTTCCACAAATGAGCTCAAGTCATCTTTCAATATAAGGAAGTAGGATATGCCTTCTCGGCTGGAACCATGTAAAGAAAGTCTAAATGTAGCAGCTCATTAGCCTAAGAAGCGTGGACGACATGCTTCACTAGGCTTGAGTTCCCCCTGTTGTAAGGAGGCAATGTAAGCAGTAGTTCCAAAAAGCAGGGATATCGTGCTGCATAGGCGGCCAGTAGAAATTTTCCCTAATAGCCTTCAGCGTTGTTTCGTATCCACGATGGACTGCAGGTCCGTAATGAACAGTGATAAATATTCTATATTGAGGGTCTGTATCTGAAGGAGGTATCCAAAAGGCGCCGTCTGCCTTGAGAAGTAGCTCTTCCGAGCTTATCTGCAGGGACTCATCATCATACTCGTCACTATATTTCTCCTGTGAACTTTACATGTCTAAGGTATTTGCCCACACGAATCTCTGCTCCATATTGGGTGCTACTGGAGTACTTAAAAGTGCAAAAAGGCGAAGAGGAACGGGCGTCTTCTCTGGGCCTCCCTATCGAGAAAGCATATCAGCTCAGATGTTTTGTTCTCCAGGGATATGTACAATTTCATAGATGAATGACGACATATTTATTGCCCACCGCTGTATTTTGGAAAGAGCGTGCCGCTGAATACAGCCATTGACGATGGTGGGATTGAAATTGAAAGTCAAGTTTTTGTCGTCTGTGAAGAGAATGAATCCTAAAGGTCGAAATAGCAGATGTTCCAGACGAGTGAAGTAAGTGAATATGGCTTAACCTTCCTTTTCTGGTATAAAAAAAATTAAATGAGAAGCTGTTAGAAGAACCAGAAGGGAATGGCAATGGTTCGTGATGCTGCTCAGCATTATCGAGATCCTTTTCGAAAGAAGGGATCTGGGCGAGCATAGAGGACCAGTGGAACTCCGAGGCGTCGCTAAGTACACAGAGCAACATATCTGGACTTAGAAGCATGACCGTAAATGCGTGAAAAAGAGATTCTTTGACCTTCTTAAAACACTCTTAACGGTCATCAGTCCACCCTGCTTCTGATAGGAGTACTTTAGCGACCTTACGCTTAGTCCCGCACTGAGCCAATGTATAGACAAGCTCCAAAACCTCATGCAGTGGACAAATGACTGTAAGGAAGTGTGGGATGCTTGAGCGCATCCAACCTAGAGCACAAACCAACTGCTGTAAATGGGCTCCGGTTCTAGGCTTAGGCATCGTTATAAGTCTAGTAACAGTTTTGGGATCAACCCGAACTCCTTCCTTGGAGATGAGCCTGCCACACCAAACTACTTCCGTCTTAAAAAACTCACACTTGTTACAGTGAGCCTTGGGACCAGCCTTACGTCACATCTCAAAGAAATGGCGAAGTAAACTAATAAGGCCCGGGATGCTGTCTGAGTAGCCGCACATATCGTCAATCCATTGAAGAATTCAGTCGCGATGATCCCGGATAAGGGTTTTGATAGTGCTCTGGAAATAAAAAACAGCGTTTGTTTGTCCATACAATACGCGATTTGGTGTTATGACTTCCTCATCCGTCTGAATGCTTTGGAACTCCTGGGAGTCTGGGTGAAGGGGTACTTGCCAGTATCCGCGGCAAAGGTCGATTAGGAAGAAGAACTGAGACCCGCGGTGTTTAGAAATTATTGGATCCGAGTGTGGCTTTGATGATGCAATCTTCTCGATTAGGGAGTTAACGACCCGTAGATCCACGGTAAACATAAACTCTTTTGCGAAGTTGGTTTTAGGTACCAGAAAAGGAGCAGAAGCCAAACGACTGGAGTTGTTCCTTTATGAAAGTCCCAGGCGCAGAAGGTCTTCCACCCGTTGACGTAGAAAAACAGATTGAGCCGGAGTTTATCTCCTTGGGTTGGCTCGGAAGAGCTCAACATCAGGTTTTCAAGTATTTTTCATAGGAGGGACTTTCGCCGGAGGGTCTGGGCCCATACGTGAGTGTAAAATATCTCGATACTCCTTCAATAGCTCACTAGGATACTTAGCTTGTTGTTCATTCAAAATCACTGTCTAATCGCCCTCTCTGTTGCAGCGTGCATAGTCGCATCTGTTTCAGATGGATTTTCATCACCTTGTAAGCTGAGAATAGTGGGGACATCTGGTAGTGCGCTGACACTTTCAGCTATATCTCCACCGAAGGAGCGAGAGTTGAGAAGGCTAGTAAGGCTGCAAGGAGACAGGTGTAATGGGGCTGGTTCCGTTATTTCCGGGTCTCTCACTGCAGATATAGTTGCAACATACACATCATGTAATTTCTCTCGAATTTCACCCAGATGAGAACGAAGGTCAAACCCAACGGAGCGAAGCGAAGGTCTCGACAGCAATACTTCGTCCATGGCGTGAGGGAACACCAAAAATTCCACGTTGTTGAGGCGTAATGGGCCTGCGATAGTGTCAACAGTAAGAGTAATGCGGGCTTTTGTAGAAGATGAAAACAGCTTGAGGTCCTCATGGCTTGTTCTGTCAGATATTTACAGCTGTACCTATATTGGTTTTTGCAAATCCAGCGTCTGAACGTAAATACCAGCTTCATGCAGGGAATCTATATGGCCCTTACTAATTGAAGCGTAATCGGATCTATAATCTCCGTTGACCATGACCGGAACTTTGTCAGCAATGCGACCTGGGAATCGTTCAGGGTGCATTTGGAGTGATGCAGACTAGTTTCAGTCCTCCGACACTGACCTTAAGCCTGATTTTTGTTTCTGGTGGCGCTCCCGTAACAGTTTGGAACGCAGTTCAGGAGTTATATTTGGACAATCTCGTACAAGATGCTTCCCATCACATGTAGGGATTAAACATTCAGGCCATTCCTGGTCCGCATTTTCTTCGCTTGATGAAACACTAAAAATCCGGGATGTAGTATCATCTGGCTTTTGTGGCACGTAATTTGGTGGGTTTGGAGATTCGTCCTTTTTAGGCTATGAACTTTCGAAGGATTCTTGTCGCTGTTATGGGCCTCTGGTGGAGAGCCAGCTCCTGAATTACCACTACTTGTAGATTTATGGCAGCTGTCGAAGAGTATGGTCTCCTCAGTAAGATATTGGCAAAAGCCGAACCAATGTTTCTGAAGGCTCCGCTTGGGCAATTCTGGTGCACCCTGTATTCACTTGCGAAGAGGCTCTGGTTTCAGTACCATGCAAAAATGCTCAATTGCAACTTCAGGAGCATCTTCAATAATATATTTACGATTGTAATTTTTTGTAGGTAAGGAGTAGAGAGCGGATGCGATAAAAAGCATCGGGCTCGCCTAAATCGAATGTGCACATTGACTTCACAAGCTTTTGCAGATCTTCAGGAGATAGATCTTCAAGATAATCGCCGAGGTCCTTTTCGAGCTTTGAATAATTCATCAGGTCAGACACTTGGTCCACATATCGAACCTCCTTTCCGAAGTACTGGAAGAAAACGAATCCTTGCAACAGCTCCGTATCATGCAAATTGAAGAGACACTGGAGCAATTTTTGAACCGGACTTGGCAGCATCATCAATCGCTACAGGATAGCGCTCTCTATCCTTGAGAAACTTACGCATTTCCCGCTTGCCATAACGGGCGAGGTGGAAATGGTAAATTTTGGTAAACACCGGTTGGCCAGAGAAGCCATCCGATTCTCCCCGGTTCGTGTTGTCCTGGAGCAAGGGCATTTGAAGGAGCTTTGTTGGTGTTACGAAAAAATAATTCCAGTGATCAATGTAGCACTAACTGGTCAGGTTAGTCCAAGGGAAAGTAGAGGAGGTAGTAACTGTGTGAGGGTGATCAAGGATAACACCTTTTCCTACACATTGTAGCCCTCTTCCGTGGCTTTATTAGGATAAACTAAAGCTATAGATCAACGTCCGGATAGTGTGTCGAAAAATGGCGAAGTAGCTGGAAATGAAAGCAAGATGTATGATGTGGCAAAGATGATGTTGCTACAACCTGGATACACTACAGGAAAAGCTTATCAGCACATCGCTGATTATTGGGAAGGACGGTAAAAAGTGGTTGCAATTTAGTGCCAGATAAAGGACATTTGGAAAGTACTGTAGAGAATGAAGGTGGAATTAGAAATTTTCGGCAATCCGTTCCCTTTATGAGCGTCTTTTTTACCCCACGAAAAAGCCTTCTGAGCCACAATCCAATTTTCGGGTTGTTTTGAAACTCCTGTTGTTACAAGATTCAAGTATAATATAACTCTGCTGGACTTTTCTGTTATTTACTCACTAGAGGCCATTGAACACACTTTTGTTGTAGAAAATGTGGTCTTTAAGATTTTGACACTTGGTTTACATTTTTTTTAAGAATACCGGGAGCTTAGTCATTCATGCTGTCCCTCCTTAATGACTAATGTGCGGCGTGTGACGATAAATGGGTTACCTCTGTTCGTCCCGTAAGTATACAATGTACCGATCTAGACACACTGTCCTGAATCTGCGTCATACTCGCTGCTGGTTCCTGAATAATATTCACCCAAATAATACTTTTCATCTATTCGAATGACACATAGGAACAATTTGTACAAAAAATAATGATACTTCAGAATATGAGGTGGTATAACCATTATTTATCCAATTCAATGATGAAGCATCTAAAAGAGTCATGAATTCCTAACATTCGGCAGCCAGAACAAGACCGCTACAACTCTTTTCATGCCTTGGTTTGAATCATTTTGTGTCTGTGAGACACCTCTCGACGAAACTGTCCCTTTAATGTAACATGGAAGAGACAGTCGGCTACTGCATTGGTTTTTCGGCCATCCTGCCTGTCTTACTGCTACTACGCTACTGCAATTTTTATCTGATTATTTGCATTTCCGATTCCATTTACAATTTCAGTAAGGGTAGCTAAAATGAATGTTGGCGAAATAAAATATTTTCAAGTTACTCTAGAAGCAGTACTTTCAAAATGCATAAGCTGTGCAGATTGTTCCCAATATGCCATCAAAATTCTTCCCCCATTATTGTTAGTGTAATTCCACTTATTTGCCTTATTCTCACAGCTGACTACTAGCAAAAAGGCTTACAGTTATTACTGTACTTTACCGTTCAACCTAGAACTTGACCGTTTTGTTTATGCACTGTACAGTGCTGTAAGCTTGAGCTGATCTACTTTAGATCAGCTTAAGCAAGTTTAGGGTTAGACACTAACCATCGTCTACATGTCTTCTGGAAACTTCCTGCGATCAACAGAAAGCATCAGTCGCCTCGCCTTGAAGTCTATATAAGCCCTAGTCTCTCCCCATCTTCTACTGGGTAAAGTTCCTTACCACCTTCTACTCTCTCATCTTTCCTTCTCCTTCCCTCACTCTTTCTACCCTTCTCTCTCTCTCCTGCTCTCCCGCTCTCTCCCTCACTCCTGTCTGGCTTCCTCGCTCCCTCTCTCTCGTTCTATCCATCAATTATCACAACGTCGATTTGGTGAGAATTGCAAAGTACGGTGGAATATGAATCTCATGGGGGAGGTTACGGATTAAAACTTCCTAATTTGTGCAATATTGCAATTCCCTCCCTCATAAAGTAAACATATTCATTGATAAAATAACACCATAGCGAAAAATGATATATTTCCCTCAGTTTGAGACATTTAAGCCCCTGCTGATTCGATAAATTATAATATTTTAGCCATGGCGAGTCATTTTGTTACCATTTCGTCAAAGAACAACAACTTAGAGACAGCTTTATTATTGTAGAGATGACAAGCGCTTCGGTCAACTTCCAAATGTTCCATTGCAGACGAAACGAGCAGTCTTGTCTGATCTTCTAAAATCAACATGATACAACCCTCTTCTGGTAATAACTTATTCTTGTACATGTTTTGCATTATCCCTCCCTTTGTAGGACCTTTGCTAACATTTTCGTAATATTATTCAAATATTCACGCCCTATTCCTCTCCCAATGCTCCTTTGTGTTAATTTATTATGACCCTACTGTACACTCTGCGCGCTGTCCTACACTGCAGACTGGCGTAACTCACTTTTATGATGAATTTGACGGCAGCGGGTGATTTTTTATTTTCGAATTTGCTTAAATCTTTCCATAAGAACCCTTATTATCCCTTCTGTAAAAGATTAGAGTTTTGATGGAATAGTGCTGCTTTTTTACTTTATCTGTTCATTGATATCAGAAATGTGGCTGAAAAAGGCCAAAATGATAAAACTACTGCAACTATGGAGTACAAAGTTATATTGGAATTCAAAAGTAACCTTTTGAAGTACCTCACGTTTCTTAATGCCGATTCTACGTTGTTTTTCTGAACTTATCAAGCATAATCAAGGTTCTATGTACAAAAGCAGGGTTTTGAGAATCCGTTGGTTTCTCTGTACAATATCAAGTACGTAGATAGATTGACTAGACATTTAAATGCCCATTTTCATATAAAAACCTAAATTTATTGCTTCGCTTCTAGTGAACTCTTTGAATTCCTCCGTTAATGTTCTCGAAAGGAAAACATCCGCTCACAATCAGATTCATCTATTTAAAAAAACTATTTTTCGACGATATTGCTAAGCCTAACTTGTCCAATCTTTTTTTTCAGTATCTCCTTTAATTTGTGGGTGATTCAACGATGAGAAGACATATTTGATCATATCTCGTATGGAAGAGACAATAATTTAAAGCAGGTTTGTTTACATATAGTAATGGTAGAATTTCGCAATATAAGTTGGGAATCTTTTTATGGACTTTTGGTTTGGAATGTTTTAGTTTTAACCGAATATCCTTATGAACTTTGTCAAAAG